>CM044557.2:5125085-5260085 GCA_024416835.2 Perccottus glenii
CTACATCAACCTTTCCAAATACTGCCTGATTTCTCCGAAAGGTCTAATCCCAGTGCAGGCCAACAAAACAGTTGTGCTGTGCCTACAGGACCAGCGTATAGGCCTACACAGTATGAAGGTATTCTGTACAAATAGAATGAAAACTCACAATCATTAGGTCAAAATTTTAGCACTATAGCAGCAACCCTACCATTTCTCCAAACCCACTGCAGGTTAGAGTTGTGCTTTATTGCTACTAGGCTTACAGAAACCATTGACTCACAAAGGTAATTATGTAAAATTACTTACAAGTTATAATGCAATGCAATAAGATATTCATGTTTATAAAGGGGGAAGAAATAAGAAAAACAGTATAAACAGTGTATGAACACTCTCTTTATTGTTGAACATGCTGGAAAAGGCCTATTAACAAACGTGATGGACTGGCATCATTTACTTCGAATCAGTGATCACCCAGCCTTGTCTGCTTGAGCTATGTGCTCATTGGGTGAACTGCCTTCAAACTTAGTGGCTGCTCAAATTTTAGGGTGGGATTAATTATACTAAAATAAACAAAACACTATGGCACTTTATTTGCGCAATGGCACGCTTTAAACGCGCAACGGCATGTCACGTATAAACCTGGCAAGGGGCGTGGCAACGCATGACGGCGTAACACGTAAAAAGCGGCATTCAGGGACAATGGAAAACGGCGTTGCACGCTTTTTACGGCGCCTCGGCAGTTTGAACGTCGCTTTTTACGTGCGTTTTTCAAGTTTAACTGCGTATTTTGCAGCGTTTTAAAGTAAAACGCTAATTCAAAAGGACGTATTTTGGCCCTTTTGGCTTGCCATAGTCCAGCCACTATTACGCACAGATTGCAGATTTATGCTAAATTGATAAAAATGGGGCGCAGTGGCTCAGTGGTAGAGCGGTTGTCCCTCAACCGGCAGGTTGGTGGTTCAATTCCCAATCTCTCCACAGTTCATACTGTCGTTGTGTCCTTGGGCAAGACACTTAACCCACCTTGCCTCCAGTGGTGTTCCAGCTGTGACACTGGTGAATAGAGGCCTAATGTAAGTCGCTTTGGATAAAAGCGTCAGCTAAATGAATAAAAAATAAATAAAACAAATATGTAAATGAGGGCCACAATGAGCTGTGGTGTGTCTGCAGTTTCTCTATAATCCGTTCAAAACTGCTTGTAGTGCTCAAGACAGGACTTTTTCAATATCCTTAACACAGGACTCAGGATTTTAAACCAAGACCAATCAGGGATTTTTTTGCTTTAAATCCTTCCTGTCTTTGGATGAAAACTAGTCTCACCTTTTTGTTTATGCATCTCTCCAACCCCTGCCTGCCTCCTTCAGTGAGTATATGGTCTTGACTTTTCCTGACCTCTCCTAAACCTCTTTACAGCATTCAGAGCAGTTCATAAAAAGCTTACACTGTAACTTATGACCTATAGTCTTATCTGTTAGCTGCGGATCATCTGCCTAAAAAAATGTTTTGCCATTCCTATACCACACATTTTATTGACAGTTCTTCAAAAACTTCAGTGAGTTTTGACAGCTGTAAATCCTGGGAGTGTTGTGTAATGTTTGTTGACTTACTGCAAGCGACCCATCCCTCTCTGAGAATTGCATTAGAGTAATTACCTGAAGCTGATCCTAATTTTTTATTTATTTATTTATTTATTTATTTTTATTTTCCTGTCAGACTCGCTGTTTGGCTACTCGCTTGAGTTTGTGTGCCATCTGTAGGGCCTAAGCCTTTAATCAGCTCAAGTCCATTGGTCGGTCAGGAAAAGGTCCTTAAGAGCTTAAAATGCACACTCTTTTTCTCACATTCAAACGGCACAGCGTATGCTCCGTATTTGTGCTCTCAGACATTCATTTGTCTGTGCTATTGTGCAGAAGACATATGTATGCTCCTAAAAGGATCAGTGTTGGACTGTTTTACTATGTTACCATGAGGGTTCAATATGACACATATCAGAAGCCAACAAGAATTCATTATTGGCCTCCTGTTAACACTTTCAGAATCATTCATTCATTCATTCATTTTCTACCGCTTAGTCCCGTTAGGCAATTCTCGTTAATTGAAATTAAAGGCAAGAATGTTTCTGTAACATGCCATGTCCAGGAAAAAATACTTTATCCACGTCTGCCTCAAGTGACTCAAATCTTATGAAGCCCCTCACATCAACACATGCTAACACGACACTTGTTGCTGCTGCTAACCCCAAAGGCAGCTGCGTGAGTTCCAGTGAAGGAGACAGAGCCACTGTTAAAACAAGCAACGCTCGATTTTACGTGTCAGCAACAACCACTGGTTTAGTTGTTAGATGAGAGGAGTATTTTAGAATAGATTAATGTATTATTCATTTTCTTTGAGAATGATCAACATGTTAATCTACAGAGAGAGTTGGATTGTGTTCTGTTTATTGTGCAATAATTTACAGGTACAGACTTAATGGCCAGGTCTCCCTTTGTTTCTTTTTACCAAATTTTACATTTGTGTGACTTAATTAGTATTAAGGGGTCATTTTGGCTGTATTGTGTGTAATGTGACCTCTCCAAATTAAAATGTTTGCTGTTATTGAACCCTCTGGAATTTAAATACAAGTGTGGGCTCTTTGTAAAGTTAACAACCTCTAGTTTCACCCATAACAGTCAGAATCTCTCTAAGTACTACTGATACAATTTTATACACTTTGGAACACACAGAGAAAATTATTTTTTGTGTCCTCGCCTGAAATATTTAGTGAAAATAAAGGTGTCAAAAGCTTCAGCAGGTAGTCGAGGACTAAAACACACTATGGGCCAAAATAATAACTTGATGACTAGTCACATTTCAAACTTGAAAAGAACATCTGTAAAAATGAATTTTTTACACCAGTTTTTATGTTGGTAGGTCCATGCGTTTTATAGAGGGACCATAGTTTATCCAAGATTTATCCAAATTGGAGACATTTGGAAAACGTATGAATAAGTGCAATACGTTCTGAATGCTTCAACCCACAGGCATCAATGAGGGCTCTACTGAAAGCTTACATCTAGAGGAATCTGTATTTACAAACATAATCACTCTATTAGTTATGAAAATTAATATTTCATAATAATAACACAATCAAATTGACATATTTACATAAAAAATAGTCAAAATGAGTGTTATGGGCCAAAATATATATGTTTGAATAATATCCACACATAAAAAACATACCGCAAACTATATACATAGGTTATAAAACTGTTGGTCAATGTTACAGTCTCTTGTTGCAGAAAGCACAAGAGCATGTCACATGTGGAGCATTTTACTGCACCTCTGTGAAAGGACAAAGGAAAGGTGTGATATCTTGATCTTCACATCAGACCACATCCCCCCCTCCCCCCTCTAAACGCTTTCTTTCCGACTGCTGCTGTTCCAAAATGTCAATAAAAGAAATGTACATGCATCCACTACATCCTCTAACAAGTATTTTATTACTTTTGTAAGTTTTGCCATAATTTTTACTCAAAAAAGTCTGTGAAAGCACAATAAACATGCTCGCGTCATATGACGCACAAGCTGTCTCATTGAGGAGACTTGTGTTTACGCCGAGGCACAGAAGCTTCAGGCCGAAGGAAACACAGGCATATTTAGCATCGTTGGACTCGGGAGATCATTGGCTATCCGTATATGGTCATGTTGACCATATAGGGAGAACAACGAACGTGCTAGAAGCGTTCACGTGATGCGTAATCGTTGCCAATGCCCGCACAGTCTATGTGTCCATTGGCGCAAATCCAGGTCCCGCCCGGTCAAAACTCGTCAGAGTTGGCTGAAAAAGGTGTCAATCGAAGGCTAACACTTCCTGTTAGCATTTTAGTAGCTTTTTTTGCGGTCTCAAAAGGACTTATGGCTTTTATTATCAAAAGAAATGACAAAAAATGTCGCTGCTGATTTCAAGTTGGAAATACTTCTCTGCAGTTTTTGAGCCTTGGAGGATATAACATGTGGACCTAATTATTTTACTGGATATTATTCCCTGGACCTTTACGGACAGAAAGACATCAAGCTAATGGGGATTTGTAGCTGTTTCAGTCCAAAAAAGCCTTCAAAGGTAAGACTAGTCCAAACTCAATCTTTGTGCTTGTCTGTAAAAAAGGCTTTGGTGTCGGCGCTGTGGTTGTAACGTGTTGAAATGGTTTATATCGCCGGAAAGATGAGACTTTAAGCTTTAATTTGGTATATATATTGTCGGGGTTTGTATTACGAGGGGATTGTACAACGCGGTCTGTTTTTTGAAGCGTGTTTACGTCCCGGGACCGGGACGTTGTACACTAGGAGGTTGCCATTATATTTTATTTTCAATATTTATTTTTTATATGTTTTTATTTATATCATATGGCAGACTGCAATCTATTGAGTTGAAATAAATACCAAATGTTCTAAAATACTGTATATAGTGTTTTATTCTTCAATCAGTTAATTTAAACATCTTTGATATTTAAGCTGTTATAGAACGTAATACCCTTATAGAACATAAAAAATAACTTCAGTTACTTTGCTGAGTAACTGAGTTACTTTTACATTGTGGTAACTGAGTTACTTACTCAATTACTTTTTGGGAGAAGCAATTTGTAACTGTAACTAATTACCTTTTTGAAGTAAGATGACCAACACTGGTCGCGGGTGACTGGAGCCTATCCCAGCAGCTTTGGGCCTGAGGCGGAGTTCACCCTAGACAGTGGGCAGTCAGTCGCAGGGCTAACATCAGAGAGAGACAATCAGTGACAGACAACCATTCACTCACATTGATTCATTAGGGACACTTTAGAGTTGCCAATTAACCTATACATGCATGTGTTTGGACGGTGGGAGGAACTGGAGTACCCGGAGAGAACCCACGGTAACACGTGGAGGACATGCAGACTCCTCACAGAAAGACCGGAGTCAGCGGAGAATATTTGAGTCGCCCGGGTTTTGAACTCACGACCTTCTTGCTGTGAGGCAGGAGTGCTAACCACTCTGCCACGTGCACCCAACTTTCAGAACCAGAATCAGAAAACGTTTATTGCCAGTGTCAGTGAACAAGATTCACAAACTAGGAATTTGCTTCGACGATAAGGTGCAACATAAAGGATATGCATAAAAATACAAAATAAAATACAAAATAAATAAAATATACAGACTAGATACTTATATAATATATAGAATATATACACACAATTTACAGTTTGTCAGATATGGTGCAACCCTTTTAATAACCCTTTTTACATTTTAAAGGAGGTCATTATTACTTTTTTTTAGTAAAATAGATGGATCTGTTTCACTTTGGTGGAATGATCTACTGCTGCTACAAGATCAGCAGATTCTGTAGCCATCTTTAAAATCCGCCTGAAAACACATCTCTTCCGTCAACACCTGACTGACAAACACTGAGTTCTACTTCCTTTCTATCGATTCCTTTCTTCAAAAAAATTAAAATTAAAATAAAAAAAAATGCTCTTATCCTTAGCTTTGTAAACTGCGCTGGATTTAAATTGACTAGTTTTTTGTGCACTTATGCTTTTTGTACCTTGTGTTGTTAAAATTGCTTCCATTGTTATCCTCACTTGTAAGTCGCTTTGGATAAAAGCGTCTGCTAAATGACTAAGTGTAAATGTAAATGTATGTGAGATGTCCACAGATGCATTAAAATTAATTAAGATCCTTATTGTTGACATAGTGAGTTCGAGGATAATGGATTACCACATTACCACAAAGCCAGAGTTAAAGAAGCCAACACTGCTTCATGTTTTATAACTAATTCCTGGATCAATCCATCTAGTGCTTTAGGTGAACAAAAAGAAGTGCGGATACTCTGATTTGTCTTGGTTAGCAATAAAAAACAACAATGATATAATACGTGGATGCACACTTCTTTAGTTGCTTTATGTGTAGAGCCGTAACCATAAGTTATGTCAAATTTACAAGGAATCGGTTTACAATGGCCTTTTATCAGAATATTTTTGCCTTTCTCACTTACAAGAAGTTCTTTAATCAATTAAATTAAAATTATAATAGAATGATAATGATAAATTTATGGTCCTTGTTGTGTATGTTACGGTGTGACGTATCAGCTGGTGAAGCCGGTTATCTGGCAACATGCAGATGTTTTTTGTGGGCGTTCCACTCTAGGACCCCAATTTAACAAATCAGGAAATATTTTGTCAACTACATTACATCTACAGTCAGGTCCATAAATATTGGGACATCAACACAATTCTAATCTTTTTGGCTCTAAACACCACCACAATGGATTTGAAATGAAACAAACAAGATGTGCTTTAACTGCAGACTTTTAGCTTTAATTTGAGGTATTTACATCCAAATCAGGTGAACGTTGTAGGAATTACAACAGTTTGTTTATGTGCCTCACACTTTTTAAGGGACTAAAAGTAATGGGACAATTGGCTGCTCAGCTGTTCCATGGCCAGGTGTGTGTTATTCCCTCATTATCCCATTTACAAGGAGCAGATAAAAGGTTCAGAGTTCATTTCAAGTGAGCTATTTGCATTTGGAAACTGTTGCTGTCAACTCTCAACATGAGACCCAAAGAGCTGTCACTATCAGTGAAGCAAGCCATCATTAGGCTTGTAATGTAGACATTCTCCATTACTATAGTGTATAAGGGGTATGTATATATGGTATTTGTTTTAACAAAACACACACACATAATGAGGACGTAATGGTTTATTGAAGTGGTTGTAGGGGCAGCGACCAGCCATGCTTACCTGGGTTCAGAGGCAAAATGGAGGCTGAAAGCCTTTGCCTCCATTTTGAATGGGTGGAAGGAACCATTGATTAATTGGAGGGGTATTTGGCTTTGGGTTATATTGGGCATTTGTTGTTGTTCGTGTAATTAGTTGCTTATTGATTGTTTTAGTTGGGGGTATTTGTGCATACTTTAAAGCTGTCTTTTGTTGGGGGTTTAATGATGTTTACACTTTAAATATGTATAGTTACTTTATGGTGTTTCCCATAAGTTGGTTTAGTCCTTCTTTTGTGTTTGGTATTTAAGTCAGGGTGTTTGCATTTGCTGGTTGTTGTGTGTGTGGGCAGAGAAATAAAGGTAAAGCCATGTTTTTATAAATCTGAGTCCGCCTCCATCCATATTTGAGTGCCTACGCCGGCCATGTTGACAAGTGGTGCCAGAAGTTTGGAGATTTGAACCGTGACAAAATGGTGAGAGGGGGGAAAAATGTGGACGCAACAACTGAAGAGGCTGAGCCTTCTACATCAGTAGGAGGAAAAGGGGGAGTGCAGCCTAACAAATTGGACGAGATGATGGGCATGCTTAAGTCTCTTG
The DNA here is from genome assembly GCA_024416835.2 of Perccottus glenii. NCBI lineage: Eukaryota > Metazoa > Chordata > Actinopteri > Gobiiformes > Odontobutidae > Perccottus > Perccottus glenii. The sequence goes on from CM044557.2 coordinate 5,132,398, forward strand.
CAGAGTCCCAAGTAACCAGGGACAAGGAGTTGGAGAACAATGCAGTCCGTCAGGATGGACAGAAATGGAGCAGCAATTTAAACAAATGCAGGCGCAGGTGAGAGAGCTAGTAGATGAGCGAGGAGAGGAAGAGGACATCTTCAGAGAATATGAAAGGGGTGGAGAACCAGAGGAGGGGCCCTCAGGTTATGGCAACCAAATGGGGAGTTGTTCTCAGACAGGGGTAAGGTTTCGAGACCCCAAATTACTACCACACCTGAAGATGATATTGAGCACTTTCTGGCTACTTTTGAGAGGATGGCCCTAGTTTGTCAGTGGCCAAAAGGGAACTGGCTCTAAGATTAGTTCCTCTGCTCACTGGTAAAGCAAGGACTGCTTATGTGTTAATGGACATGGCTGATACTGGTGAATATGACAAAGTGAAAGAGGCTATTTTGGCTAAATATGAAATAACTGCCGACACATACAGAAGACTGTTCCGGTCCCTGGACATTCATCAGGGTGAAACCCCAAGAGAACTTTATGTGAGACTGAAAGAGTTATTTTATAAGTGGGCAAAACCTGAGAAGGCCACTATCAAAGATATTGTGGAATTGATGGTGCTGGAGCAGTTCTTGAGGATGGTGAATATAGAGATGGAAGTTTGGATCAGGGAGCGAGCTCCAGAAACTGCTGAAGCGGCAGCAAAACTCGCTGAGGTCTTCCTGTCTGCCAGGTCTGGAACCAAGGGGACTACATGCAGCTGGGACAGTCAATCAGCTGAACACAGTAAGCCTGATGGGGGTGAAAGGGGAGGTAGTATTGCTCAAGGCAGGACATTCTCTAACAAAAGACCATTTACATCTGATAAACATGTACCTTACAGAAGATCAGGGCCAAAGCCAGATGTGAGGTGTTATCTGTATAATCAAATAGGTCACACTCAGTACACCTGTCCAGCAACTAATCAGAGTAAGCCATCATTTTTATGTTCAGTGCCTAGACCGGTGACAGTAACCATGGTTAATACAGCTAAAGAACCAGTGCAGACAACTCCTGTTCTAGTTAATGGCCAACGAGAAATAGCCCTCTTAGATACAGGAAGCTTCTAGTCAGTGGTACTCTCTAGTTTAGTACCAAGGGAGCTTTGGAGTGATACTAAAGCCAAAATATGCTGTGTTCATGGGGATGAAAAGCCCTATCCAATGGCTGACATTTATTTAACTGTGGGTGGTCAGACATTTCTTATGCCGGTAGCCTTAGCACCAAGACTACCCTATGCTGTCATTTTGGGCCTGGATGTTCCAACACTACTTGATTTAGTCACTACTGGTAAAGACAGACCCTAGGACTGTGCTACTAAAGAACATAATGTGGTCTTGGAGCATGTGCCCGTGGAGAGGAGTTATACTCTAGTGACTACTAGAGCCCAAAAGCTAACAATCCCTGGAGGAGCTGCCATTTTATAATGCAGAAATAAAGGCTTCACCCATTAAAATGCACAAATCTAAAGCACAGAAGAGGAGGGACAAGTTTTTGGGTTCATCAAAATCAGAAGACCTCTCAAATTTGCAGCCCAATGTACTTGAGTTTGATATTCCTGCAGATATAGGTGCACTTCAAAGGGCTGATGCAACACTACACCCTGGTTTGATAAAGTCACTTTGGTAGAGGGTGAACATAGAGGCCGGGTAGATGTACTTGTAGATGCAACATATGTAGTGAGAGATGGAGTTTTGTATCAGTGTAAAGACAAAATTGAGGCCATAGCTCTTCCTGAATCTCTCAGACAGAAGGAGGTGATGGGCTGGGCCACTCAGTACCCTGGGCGGGGCATCTGGCTTTTCAAAAATCTTTGCACAGAATAGCAAGACACTTTGTATGGCCAGGCATGTACACACAGATACAGCAGTTCTGTATGTCCTGTCACACATGTCAGCTTACATCAAACAAAGGGGTTCCCAGAGCTCAACTTCAACCATTACCTATTATAAACACACCATTCGAAAGGATAGGAATGGATGTAGTTGGCCCTCTGGAAAGGAGTTCTTCTGGTAACCGTTATATACTAGTTATTTCAGACTATGCCACTCGGTACCCTGAAGCCTTCCCCCTTAGATCGGTCAAAGCAAGACAAGTGGCTAATTGTCTTTTACAGCTGTTTTCACGAGTAGGCATAGCTAAAGAGGTCCTTACTGATTGTGGAACAAACTTTTTATCAAAACTTCTACAGCAGGTCTATCAGTTGTTAGGTGTGAAGGGTATTAAAACCACTTACCACCCCCAGACAGATGGGCTGGTGGAGCATTTTAACCAAACACTGAAGAACATGCTAAGAAAATTTGTCTCAGATTCTGGCTCGGATTGGGATTTATGGCTACCCTATTTACTTTTTGCCTATCGGGAGGTGCCACAAGCTTCAACAGGGTTCTCACCATTTGAACATTTGTATGGCCGCCAGGTGAGAGGACCATTGGATCTTCTTAAAGAGCACTGGGAAAACCCAAGAGCTACGGGTGAAAATGTGGTCACATATGTTTTGAAAATGAGAGAGAGACTAGACCAAATGACCGAGTTGGCACAGAAAAATTTGGGATTGGCTCAGAAAAGTCAGAAAACTTGGTATGATAGAAAGGCACGTGAGAGAACATTTGTAACAGGACAGTATGTGCTGTTGCTACTCCCTACTTGTGACAGTAAGCTCCTGGCCAGATGGCAGGGCCCTTATCGGGTTACAAAACAACTGGGAAAGGTGACTTATGAAGTGTATATGCCGGATAAAAAGAAGAAACTCCAGGGCTTCCATATTAACTTGTTAAAAGCATATGTGGAACCACAGAACCAGCCGTCGCTCCCGAGCACCGCCGCTGTCGGCCAGAACCAGCCGTCGCTCCCGAGCACCGCCGCTGTCCTCCAGAACCAGCCGTCGCTCCCGAGCACCGCCGCTGGCCACCAGAACCAGCCGTCGCTCCCGAGCACCGCCGCTGTTGTCCAGAACCAGCCGTCGCTCCCGAGCACCGCCGCTGTCGGCCAGAACCAGCCGTCGCTCCCGAGCACCGCCGCTGTTGTCCAGAACCAGCCGTCGCTCCCGAGCACCGCCGCTGGCCACCAGAACCAGCCGTCGCTCCCGAGCACCGCCGCTGGCCACCAGAACCAGCCGTTGCTCCCGAGCACTGCCGCTGTCCTTCAGAACCAGCCGTCGCTCCCGAGCACCGCCGCTGTCCTCCAGAACCAGTCGTCGTTCCCGAGCAGCGCCGCTGTCCTCCAGAACCAGCCGTCGCTCCCGAGCACCGCCGCTGTCCTCCAGAACCAGCCGTCGCTCCCGAGCACCGCCGCTGTCGTCCAGAACCAGCCGTCGCTCCCGAGCACCGCCGCTGTCGGCCAGAACCAGCCGTCGCTCCCAAGCACCGCCGCTGCCGTCCAGAACCAGCCGCAGCTCCCAAGCACCGCCGCTGCCGTCCAGAACCAGCCGCAGCTCCCGAGCACCGCCGCTGTCGGCCAGAACCAGCCGCAGCTCCCGAGCACCGCCGCTGTCGGCCAGAACCAGCCGTCGCTCCCGAGCACCGCTGCTGCCATCCAGAACCAGCCGCAGCTCCCGAGCACCGCCGCTGTCCACCAGCTTTTCGTTCGAGTGGTGGAAGAAGAGGAAGAAGGGAAGCAGTTCTCCCCTGTTGGTAGCGTGGAACCAGGGGTAGTAGATCTTTCTCATCTTAAGTATTCACAGCAAAGGGACATAAAACCACTGATTGAAACAGATTTGTTCCAAGATAACCCAGGTTTTACAAAACTGGTCCAGCACAAAGTTCATCTCAGGGACAATGCTACACCCAGAAGGAAGTCTTATAGGATTCCGGAACGTTTAGTTTGCCAGTTAAAGAAAGAAATTGATTTAATGGTTGAGCTGGGAATTATTGAAACATCAACAAGTGAATGGTGTAGCCCAATTGTGCTGGTTCCAAAGAAAGATGGAACACTTCGATTCTGTATTGACTTTAGATATCTAAACGCAGTCTCTAAGTTTGATTCCTACCCCATGCCACGTATAGATGAACTCTTAGAGAGAGTTGGAGGAGCTAAGTTCATCACAACATTGGACTTGAGTAAGGGTTACTGGCAGGTGGCCTTGATGCCAGAAACCAAGGAAATGACGGCGTTTAAAACACCTTTTGGAGTTTTCCAGTTTAATGTCATGCCCTTTGGACTCCAGGGGGCGCCTGCAACGTTCCAAAGGCTCATGGACCAAGTACTGAGGGGAATGGGTGAGTTTGCTGCAGCATATCTTGATGATGTTGTGGTGTTTAGCCAGTCATGGGGGGACCATGTTGTTCATTTGCAAAGGGTGTTACAGTTAATTAAGGCCGCAGGGTTGACAATCAACCCTCACAAATGTAAGCTGGCTCGGAGGCAAGTGGAATATCTGGGCTACGTGGTGGGGCATGGACAAGTGAAGCCTCAGGTGGGGAAGGTGGAGGCAATTCACACCTATCCAGTGCCCACAACAAAAAGGAAGGTCCATGCCTTTGTGGGTTTGGTGGGCTGGTACAGCAAATTTATCCCACACTTTGCTGAGAGGGCGGCAGTTCTCACGGACCTAACAAAGGGTTCGGCGCCTAACAGGGTGAAATGGTCAGAGGACTGTGACAGAGCCTTTAATGACTTAAAAATGGCAGTCACCAGTGATTCGGTACTGCACAGCCCGGATTTCTCGCAGCCATTCACATTGCAAACAGATGCCTCTGGTGTTGGCTTAGGAGCAGTGTTGCTGCAGGAAGTAAATGGGGGTATGCATCCAGTGGTCTTTCTCAGTCGCAAACTTCAGGACAGGGAGACAAGATACTCAACTATTGAAAAAGAGTGTCTTGCAATGAAATGGGCAGTAGAGTCTTTGAGATATTATCTCCTGGGCCGGCATTTCACACTGGAGACGGATCACCGGGCTCTAAAATGGCTCCAGCAAATGAAGGACTCAAACATGCGTATTGCAAGGTGGTACCTGTCATTGCAACCTTATGACTTTACAGAGTATTATTGGGCAGGCAAAAGTAATGTGGTTGCTGACTCACTTTCTCGTATGTTTGAAGAGTAAGGTTTGACAAAGGAGAAGGGGGAGGAAATGTAATGTAGACATTCTCCATTACTATAGTGCATAAGGGGTATGTATATATGGTATTTGTTTTAACAAGACACACACACATAATGAGGATGTAATGGTTTATTGAAGTGGTTGTAGGGGCAGTGACCAGCCATGCTTACCTGGGTTCAGAGGCAAAATGGAGGCTGAAAGCCTTTGCCTCCATTTTGAATGGGTGGAAGGAACCATTGATTAATTGGAGGGGTATTTGGCTTTGGGTTATATTGGGCATTTGTTGTTGTTCGTGTAATTAGTTGCTTATTGATTGTTTTAGTTGGGGGTATTTGTGCATACTTTAAAGCTGTCTTTTGTTGGGGGTTTAATGATGTTTACACTGTAAATATGTATAGTTACTTTATGGTGTTTCCCTTAAGTTGGTTTAGTCCTTCTTTTGTGTTTGGTATTTAAGTCAGGGTGTTTGCATTTGCTGGTTGTTGTGTGTGTGGGCAGAGAAATAAAGGTAAAGCCATGTTTTTATAAATCTGAGTCCGCCTCCATCCATATTTGAGTGCCTACGCCGGCCATGTTGACAAGGCTGAAAAAACAAAAGAAACCCATCAGAGAAAAAGCAAAAAACCCGGAACCTGGAAGACCACAGCAAACAACTGACTGAAGAATTCTTTCCCTGGTGAAGAAAACAGCCTTCACAACAGTTGGTCAGATCAAGAACACTCTCCAGGAGGTAGGTGTATGTGTGTCAAAGTCAACACTCAAGAGAAGACTTGACCAGAGTAAATACAGAGGGTTCACCACAAGATGTAAACCATTGGTGAGCCTCAAAAACAGGAAGGCCAGATTAGAGTTTGCCAAACAACATCTAAAAAAGCCTTCACAGTTCTGGAACAACATCCTATGGACCGATGAGACCAAGATCAACTTGTACCAGAGTGATGGGAAGAGAAGAGTCTGGAGAAGGAAAGGAACTGCTCATGATCCAAAGCATAGCACCTCATCAGTGAAGCATGTGGTGGTAGTGTCATGGCGTGGGCATGTATGTCTGCCAATGGAACTGGTTCTCTTGTATTTATTGATGATGTGACTGCTGACAAAAGCAGCAGGATGAATTCTGATTCTATTGTAATGCAAATAGCTGATAAGAGTGCTTTACCAATACTGATGTCTCACATGACCTTAACCCAGCTTTTACTTTTTACCAGCTTTCTAAACATTCTATAGAACGTTCGTTATGTGGCATAGTTTAAGACTTGACAGTGTTTAAATGTGCTTTGTTTGACAACAGCTGAAAGGAGATTACTGTTAAATAATACTGTATGTAGTATAAAAATGTCATTAGGCCCGAGCCGGTGATGGCCGGGAGGGCCTATTGTTTTTGCTCGGATTTTTTTTTTTTTTTTTTTTTATCTTTCTTGTCGACCTATGATCCTAAATTTGACCCAGTGAACATGCACGAAAAGTCATTATATTGGTCCCAGACTTCAAGCTCAGCGAAAAATTTATGTATTTGAAGTCGCCGAAAAAAAAATACGAAAAATGACTCAGTGGCGACCCCTACAAAATCAAAATACATTGGGCCTATGGAAAGTGAAAGTAACTTTTTTCCAACGTAGAAAAATGAAACTTGGTATATCCATAGGACACCTCAGGCAAACAGAAAAGTCAATGACAGTCACACCCTAAACTTAACAGGAAGTCCGCCATGTGGGGTGAAACGCGCGGCCACTAAAATCGCACCCCTTGCGCAGAAAGATGCAAATCATTGTGTTTTAATCTAAATGGCCCCAAATTTGGTGAGTATCATCTAGACACGTGTGCCAACCAAAGTTGTGACTTTGTTGTTGATATCTTATCGGGTATGGGTGTGGCAAGCCTGTAACGAGGTGGCCATTTTTGTGAAAATAAAACGTCTCTTAACTCCTCAAACGGCTTCTCGGATCGAGTTGGACCTAAAAAGGCGTTTGTGCACATTCATGACCTGAACACAAAAATATGTAAATAAAAGGGTTATCTTTAGAAATGGCTCTCCAGCGCCCCCTACAAACTTATAATAGACCCAAGAATTTAGTTTGTCATAGAGACATAAAATTTTGTACACACATCTCTTATGTCATGACGAGCATAAAAGCCAATGACAACCACCCCCTATCTATAAATGTGTTGCCATAGCAACGTCCCAAAAATGTGAAAAAGTCAATGGGAAGTGAAATTTTTAGTTTGTTGTAGGCAAATAAAACTTGGTACACACATCCACCATGGGCTTATGAACAAAAAAGCCAATGGGGACCACACCCTATCACACACAGGAAGGCGGCCATTTTGAATTGAAAATTTGGTCCGACTTAGAATACACCTCTTTTTAAAAACAACAAAAAATAGCTGCTTCATTCCACAGACACCAAACTTGGGCAAAATGAGCTAAACACATGTATGTAAATGAGACAAGTGTTTTTCTAGACTTTTGCTCGAGTTATATTTTTTTATTATAATTCGGTATATATTTTTTATTATAATTTTTCTGCAAAATGATTCTCAATTTGACCCAGTAAACCAACAACTAAAAGTCATTTTTATTGGTCCCAGACTTCAAGCCCGGCGAAAAATTTATGTATTTGAAGTCCCGAAAAAAAAATGAAAAATGACTCAGTGGCGACCCTAGAAAAGTCAAAATACATTGGGCCTATGGAAAGTGAAAGTAACTTTTTTCCAACGTAGAAAAATGAAACTTGGTACATCCATAGGACACCTCAGGGCAAACAGAAAAGTCTATGACAGCCACACCCTAAACTAAACAGGAAGTCCGCCATGTGGGGTGAAACGCATGGCCACTAAAATCGCACTTTGCGCAAGAAGATGCAAATCATTGTGTTTTAATTTAAATGGCCCCAAATTTGGTGAGTATCATCTAGACACGTGTGCCAACCAAATTTGTGACTTTGTTGTTGATATCTTATCGGGTATGGGTGTAGCAAGCCTGTAACGAGGTGGCCATTTTTGTGAAAATAAAACGTCTCTTAACTCTCAAACGCCTTCTCGGATCGAGTTGGAACCAAAAAGGCGTTTGTGCATATTCATGACCTGAACACAAAGATATGTAAATAAAGGGTTATCTTTAGAAATGGCTCTCCAGCGCCCCTACAAACTTATAATGGGACCCAAGAATTTAGTTTGTCATAGACATAAAATTTGGTACACACATCTCTTATGTCATGACGAGCATAAAAGCCAATGACAACCACCCCTATCTATAAATGTGTTGCCATAGCAACGTCCCAAAATGTGAAAAAGTCAATGGGAAGTGAAATTTTTAGTTTGTTGTAGGCAAATGAAACTTGGTACACATATCCACCATGGGCTTATGAACAACAAAAGCCAATGGGGACCACACCCTGTCACACACGGGAAGGCGGCCATTTTGAATTGAAAATTTGGTCCGACTTAGAATACACCTCTTTTAAAAACAACAAAAATAGCTGCTTCATTCCACAGACACCAAACTTGGGCAAAATGAGCTAAACACATGTATGTAAATGAGACAAGTGTTTTTCTAGACTTTTTGCTCGAGTTATATTTTTTTTATTATAATTGGTATATATTTTTTCATTATAATTTTTGCAAAATGATTCTCAATTTGACCCAGTAAACCAACAACTAAAAGTCATTTTTATTGGTCCCAGACTTCAAGCCCGGCAAAAATTTATGTATTTGAAGTCCCCGAAAAAAAAATGAAAAATGACTCAGTGGCGACCCTAGAAAAGTCAAAATACATTGGGCCTATGGAAAGTGAAAGTAACTTTTTCCAACGTAGAAAAATGAAACTTAGTACATCAATAGGACACCTCAGGGCAAACAGAAAAGTCTATGACAGCCACACCTAAACTAAACAGGAAGTCCGCCATGTGGGTGAAACGCATGGCCACTAAAATCGCACTTTGCGCAAAAGATGCAAATCCTTGTGTTTTAATTTAAATGGCCCCAAATTTGGTGAGTATCATCTAGACACGTGTGCCAACCAAATTTGTGACTTTATTGTTGATATCTTATCGGGTATGGGTGTGGCAAGCCTGTAACGAGGTGGCCATTTTTGTGAAAATAAAATGTCTCTTAATCTCTCTAACGCCTTCTCGGATCAAGTCGGACCCAAAAGGCGTTTGTGCACATTCATGACCTGAACACAAAGATATGTAAATAAAGGGTTATCTTTAGAAATGGCTCTCCAGCGCCCCTACAAACTTATAATGGGACCCAAGAATTTAGTTTGTCATAGAGACATGGAATTTGGTACACACATCTCTTATGTCATGAGGAGCATAAAAGCCAATGACAACCACCCCCTATCTATAAATGTGTTGCCATAGCAACGTCCCAAATATGTGGAAAAAGTCAAAAGGAAGTGAAAATTTTAGTTTGTCGTAGGCAAATGAAACTTGGTACACACATCCAGTATGGGCTTATGAACAAAAAGCCAAAGGGGACCACACCGTATCACACGGGAAGGCGGCCATTTTTAATTGAAGATGTGAACCGACTTAGAATACAACCTCTCTTTTAAAAACAACAGAAAATAGCTGCTTCATTCCACAGACACCAAACTTGGGCAAAATGAGCTAAACACGTGTGTAAAATAGACAGGCGTTTTTCTTGTCGCTTTTGCTCGAGGTATATTTTATTTTATTATAATTTGGTATATATTTTTTATTATAATTTTTCTGAAAAATGATTTTCAATTTGACCCAGTAAACGTGCAACTAAAAGTCATTTTTATTGGTCCCAGACTTCAAGCCCGGCAAAAATGTATGTATTTGAAGTCCCTGAAAAAAAAAATAGGAAAAATGACTCAGTGGCGACCCTAGAAAAGTCAAAATAATTGGTTCTATGGAAAATGAAAGTAAATTTTTCCAATGTAGAAATACAAAACTTGGTACATCCATAGGACACCTTAGGGCAAACAGAAAAGTTTATTACAGCCATACCGTAAACTCATCAGAAAATCTATGTTGGGTGGAATACATGACCACCTAAATCGTACACTTTGTGCTAAAGGGTTTTCATCTAAACAGCTCCAAATTTGCTTTAAAGCACGACATGCAATCCTCCGAATATATGTGTCCCCGCGGTCTCAAGGGAGGCGAGGGCCTTTATCGCCGCTTGCGGCTTTAATTGTATTTGCTACTTTACTTTTTACTTCAGAGCAGAAATTACAAAAACAGGTCGAAGAAGCACACAAAGACCTATGCACAGACAAATTTATGAATGGATGCTAATAAAAATGTAGTATTGGTATACATAGTACAAATGTGTATACATTTATTGGATTATTGATGTAAATGTTAGACAGTTAGGCCCTTTGTGAATGTTAAGCATTGTAATGTTTGTAGTAAGTAGTGGGTAGTTCCGTAGTAGGCCCATGCATTCATGACTGAAAGTAGAAACAGTTCAAACATCTGGAGAGGTTTAGTTCATCAAAATGTCACAGTTTTTAATTTTTTAACAATGAGAGCATCTGTCAAATCATGCAGCAGGTGGATATTTTTACAAACAGGTTGTGGGAGATGCTGAAGGCTCTGGGAAATTAAAGCTGTACTTTCTAACCAAGGTGTAGACTGGACACAATCTGAAATCAAAAAGTTAAAACCTACTTAAATATTATTTAACGGGTTTATGCTACAAGCTACATGCTACATGCTACTGTAGTTGTTGCAGTCACAGTAAAACGTTTGACTAACAATATTTGGATTAATATCCCTTTTAGATGAAGGCAGTTGCAGCTCAAACGCTATTTTAAATTACAGCCACACATGTCAACATTACCTGCACCAAATATAATTGTTTCAATGTGAAACAAAACAAAACTATTAAGATTTTTTTATGAAATGGTCAGGCGGAGTCTCCATTATAAAGAATAGGGCAAAATTTGCAATATTTTGGCACCCCCTGTTTTTGTTTGATGCTGTTTGGTCTGTGTTTGGAGTTAAATGTAAATGGCTTATATGTGCTTGTAGATCAATTTCATGTGCTGCTTTGTCACCATTTTCTGAGTGTGTTTTCTATAGCCCCCCAATTGGGGAACATGTTTTAGGAGCCAGCTTTAAGAGGTTCATCCACCCACTCAGAGTCACCATCCCCACATTCATAGACTTTGCTGATTGTCTTTACAAGAGAGAGGAGTCGTTTTACAAAAGGGCTGATACCAAGCTCACTCCCAAACACACAATTAAGTCTTCTACTATACTCCTGGGCACAGAGAAATTCAAGAAATTCAGGACAAGTACAAGCATCTGTCAGGTTTGCCTGTCCCGCCTCTAAACAGAGTTTGTCTCATGCCGCTGACTGGCGCAGACAACACACATGTCATAACACCTACAGAGCCAGTCAGATTTGGACCACCGACACTCCTCGGATGGACATTACAGGGACCAGCTCAAACTGTAAAGTCTAGTGTCAATGTAAGTCACAGTCTATTTACATCTGCACCCTCACCCACAGAGTTGTTTTCATGTGTAGAGAAGTTGCAAATGGATGTACTCTCGTTTTACAGTGAGAAGTTAGCAGTGAGGTCACAAGAAGCTCAAGAGGCTGTTAAGCTCCTCCAAGAACAGACAGTGTGGCATAGAGAAGCGCTTAGCCAAAGCTCCAGAACAAGCGGCTGCCTATCAAAGAGAGATTGAGAAGTTGGTAGAGGCGGACTTCATGTGGCAACTGTTAGGTTGGCACATAATCAAGTTGAAAGCACACCAGAAGCTTGGTATATACCCCATCATATGGTCTGTAGCAGATCAGTCTCCGGATTCCACACACAGACTGACCATCCCTCAGATTAATACATTTCTGTATTAATTTGAATAAAAGACACTGTGTAATGCGTTAACAATTATACTGTTCTTTTCCAGGATGCAAAGTTCTGACCAAATTCATAATACTCTGCATTTTTCTGTACAATCCTACATGTGCGAATGTTTTGTGTGTTTTATAAAAAAAAAAAAAAAATACCTCGCGAAACTAGGAATGTTGGAAGTTGGAAGGAAAGGAAAAAATTTGTTTAACTCCGTTTAAATGTCCCAGAGTTACGCTCTTCCGCCGGAAGAGAGCATAGGACACACCCCCGGCCCAAAGGTGATAAAGCTGGCTGCTAGCCAAAAATCGCTCTCTTGCCCTTCCGCCTTTTGCCTCTCTTCTTGCCTTCTCTCTGCCGCGGTCCACCGGGACCGCCTGGGAGGTTCTTTCCAAGAATCTCCCCAAGCTTCGGGCCTTGTGGAAACAAGTAGAATTTCTTTGTGTAAAGCCTGCCAGCCTAGCTTGATACACAAAGTTTTTCCTCCTGCAAGCAGCTGCTGAAATGCTTTCTCCCAGGCTGCTACAGACGGAAGTCATTTTGGCCTTTTATTTTTAAAGACCGTGCCTGCTCATGCGTTTGCTCTCACCAAACGGGCGCTCGCAGAAGCAAGTTTTTAACCAGCAAAGCAACAGCCGAGAACTCTTTCATGGACACTGCAATAACTTACACAAACTTAAACTTTTACATGGTACACGGAGCTAAAGGCAGTATTAGTGGGTGGGATTAGTTTGAACAGCAACAAGACGCTTTGTTCCCTCCTTGGGCCCTGCAGACCCCTCTGGAGGAGACGCGCACGTGACGGCATCCCTGGTGTGTGGAGCGCCTCATCAGTAAGCGATGAACCTTCTGGAGAACATTCAGGACGCTCGGACCACTGATAGCAACACCATCGAACCGGGCTAGCAACCCGCTGACTACAGAGTAAGTCCGCACGTGACACACAGCCTTAGCGTCTGTAATCTGTCCAAACTCTAGCCCCGAAGCCGCCATAACTCCTTTCACCCCCGTTAAAAGTCCCGTTAAGTTTCCATAGTATAGATTAACATGTCTAAACATTCCTGGTTTCACGATACCCTCTGAAAGCATTTTTTTTATCCCTGTGTTTATACCTGTGTTTATCCCTTGTTGCGTCCATCCTTTCCCTGTTCCCATCGAGTTATTGACCATTGTTCATTTATGTAATTTTTAATAAAATCCCCTAAAAGACATGAATGTTTCTCTGTTTATATTAAGAAATGTTCGAAAACCAGAAGAATTCCTTCCTTCTGATTAATGAGACTAGATTAAACCTAACAGTTTCTTTGGACCTGTCCAAAACCAGAGTGGTGCCCCTTTCTAATTAGAAATTAATTTTAATAAATTAATATTAATATCAAAGTTAATTATTAAAATTATTAAAATTAATCTAATATGTTCATGCAACATTGTTCTACACTACAGGTCCAACATAAAGGGAAGAACAGGGTGGTCTATACAACTGTACATTCCAGTACCAAGGCCACAGTCTCAACCAGCTCCTACTGTTGTACAGAAGAGACGCATTAATGATGGCACCAGGACAAAGTTTATGGAGGCAACCAGGTTTGAAAATGCCTCATCAGGTCAAGTTGATGATTTGTTAAATTGTTATACTTTAGGTGTTTTAAATGTTATGGACACCATTGCTCCTGTTAAGGCTAAAGTGATCAGGACGAGGCAGGAGGCTTCATGGAGCAACGCTCACTCTGTCAGGGCACAGAAAAGGTGAATGCCGGAAAACCAAGAGAAAATGGCATAAATGGAAACTCTTAATTCATTATGAGGTATACAAAGAAAATTTGCATGTTTTCAATCAAACTTTGCAAAAAGCAAGAGAAATATTCTTCTCAGAGATCATCAACAACAGCAGTAACAACCTGCGTGTCCTGTTTGCTACAGTGAACAGATTAACAAACCCTCCAGCTCCATTTCCTCCAGAATTAGTTTCCACCACTAAATGCAATGAGTTTGCATTGTTTTTCAACGACAAGGTTCAAGGCATTAAACATGCTACAGTCCAAAGGGCATAAAACAACACTGCAGCCACCTAGGAGACACTTGGTTGGGTTAACACATTTTACACCCATTAATGACAGAACAATTGAAAAAACTGTCTCCAGCCTGAGTTCATCCACCTGCTGCCTCGATGTTTACTCCACTAGATTTCTAAAATCAGTACTAAGCAGTTTGTTACCACAACTCACTGATATAGTCAATAATTCCTTACAGTCTGGAACATTTCCAAGGGCCTTAAAAACTGCTGTCATTAAGCCTCTCCTAAAGAAGAGCAGTCTTGATGCTACAGTGCTCAACAACTATCGGCCCATATCAAACCTGACATTTTTAGGGAAAGTCATCGAAAAAGTTGTATATTAGCAACTTAATGACTTTCTATTACTTAACAACTGCTTTGATCCTTTTCAGTCAGGATTCAGGCCCAATCACAGACTGAGACTGCACTTATCAAAGTCACAAATGACATCCGTCTGAGCACTGACGCGGGCAAAGTCTCTGTCTTAGTTCTGTTGGACTTGAGTGCTGCGTTTGATACAGTGGACCATGAAATCCTGACACAAAGATTAGAGGAATGGATAGGTATCACTGGAACTGTTCTTAAATGGTTTCAGTCCTATCTTGAAGACAGGAAGTACTTTGTTTCGGTTGGTAACTGTCTATCAGACCAAATGGCCCTGACATGTGGGGTTCCACAGGGGTCTATCTTGGGACCTCTATTATTCAATCTCTAAAATGCTTCCTTTAGACCAGTTAATACGCAGCTGTGGCGTATCCTACCATAATTATGCAGATGACACTCAGATTTACATTTCACTCACAGCAGGTGAAAATGGACCAATCCATTCACTGTGTCACTGCATCGAACAGATTGATGTGTGGATGCAAAATAATTTTCTCCAACTGAACAGAAACAAGACTGAACTAATCATCTTTGGGCCACAGAAACAAAGATAAAGTGTCAGCAGTCACCTCGCGTCTCTTTCTCTAAAATCTAAAAAACAGGTTAGAAATCTAGGGGTCATCATGGACTCAGACTTGAATTTCCACAGTCACATTAAGTCAATTACATCATCTGCATTTTATCACCTTAAAAACATTTCCAGAGTCAAAGGGATGATGTCTCAACCAGACTTAGAGAAACTTATCCATGCTTTTATCTCCAGCAGGTTAGATTACTGTAACGGCCTGCTCACTGGTCTCTCAAAACGAGGGTTAAGACAGCTGCAGCTTATTCAGAACGCGGCTGCTCGGGTTCTAACCAAAACCAGGAAGTACAACCACATCACGCCAGTTTTTAAAATCTCTGCACTGGCTTCCTGTTGCTCAGAGAATAGACTTTAAAACAGCACTGCTGGTTTACAAATCTCTTAATGGTTTAGCACCAGAATATATTTCTGACATGCTAGTTACTTATGAACCTCCTCGGACTCTGAGAACATCTGGGACAGGCCTTCTGCACGTGCCCAGAGTTAGAACTAAACAGGGTGAAGCAGTGTTTAAATTTTATGCAGCAAAAACCTGGAACAGCCTCCCAGATGAAGTAAAACAAGCCTAAACTTTAACAATGTTCAAGAGGAGGTTAAAAACCTTCCTCTTTAGCTCCGCATACACTACAACTTAAAGTGTTTTTTATCTGCACTCTTATTTTTAAAATGTTTTAAATTTTTTGAACTTTTCTTAATCTAAATCTTGTAAATTGTCTTTTATTACTGTAAAGCACTTTGAGTTACCCAGTGTATGAATTGTGCAGCACATGTTGCGCAACATTTGCATTGCAAAAGCCTGTCATTGCCACAGCCAGTCAGCCATCAACAAGGCATTCTATGTTGACAATTGTTTACAGTGTCTCACCACTCCAGAAGCTGCCAAGACTCTTGTTGACAAACTGTGCCATCTCATGGCTGACGGGGGATTCGAGCTGAGGCAGTGGGCAAATAATGATCCCAGTGTAGTCAACCACCTTCCACCAGACCTGAGGTCAAGCAGCTTTAGGGCAGCTTGACATCCAAGAGCCAGCATTAGGACTACACTGGAACTGTAAGTCTGACACTCTCACTTACTAACATCGACAGGTCGATTGCTCTGTGGCTACTATGATTAGATTAGATTCAACTTTATTGTCATTACACAAGTACAGGTACAAGGCAACGGAAGGCAGTTTAGGTCTAACCAGAAGTGCAATAGCAGCAAGTGCAGGATATATACAATGGTTGCATACGTGCAGGATATGGAGATGTACAGGATTTACAGGTAATATGTACAATGAATATAAATATACAGATGGTTATTACTATAACAGGTGAGTGTGTGCCATAAATATAATTACAGGTGTCTCTTTCTATAAACAGCATTTACAGGTGAATATGTACTATGAATGTAAATGTAATATACAGATGTCTCCAACTATAAACAGAATTTTACAGGTAGATGTACACAATTGTATGTTAGCTTAAGGTAAGCAGTAGATTTAAGGTAGTGCAATGAGCATGGACAGTGCAAATAAGTATGATGCAAAATGTAAACAGTTGGTACTGTATGAACAGTTGGTAGCTAAGGTGCAGTAGTGCAAGGGTAGTGGGATGGTGGGGGATGAGAGGAGAGTCTGTGAGGGGAGTGGGATGGTGGGGAATGAGAGGAGAGTCTGTGAGGGGAGTGGGATGGTGGGGATGAGAGGAGAGTCTGTGAGGGGAGTGGGATGGTGGGGATGAGAGGAGAGTCTATGAGGGTAGTGGGATGGTGGGGGTGAGAGGAGAGTCTGTGAGGGGAGTGGGATGGTGGGGTAATGAGAGGAGAGTCTGTGAGGAGTGGGATGGTGGGGGTAGAAGAGTCTATGAGGGTAGTGGGATGGTGGGGGTAGGAGAGTCTATGAGGGTAGTGGGATGGCGGGGTGGGAGGAGAGTCTGTGAGGGAGTGGGATGGTGGGGATGAGAGGAGAGTCTGTGAGGGAGTGGGATGGTGGGGGATAGAGGAGTCTATGAGGGTAGTGGGATGGTGGGGGTGAGAGGAGAGTCTGTGAGGGAGTGGGATGGTGGGGGTAGAAGAGTCTATGAGGGTAGTGGGATGGTGGAGGGATGAGAGGAGAGTCTGTGAGGGGAGTGGGATGGTGGGGGTAGAAGAGTCTATGAGAGTAGTGGGATGGTGGGGGTAGAAGAGTCTATGAGGGTAGTGGGATGGTGGGGATGAGAGGAGAGTCTGTGAGGGGAGTGGGATGGTGGGGGTAGAAGAGTCTATGAGGGTGGTGGGATGGTGGGGATGAGAGGAGAGTCTGTGAGGGTAGTGGGATGGTGGGGATGAGAGGAGAGTCTGTGAGGGAGTGGCATGGTGGGGGTAGAAGAGTCTGTGAGGGTAGTGGGATGGTGGGGATGAGAGGAGAGTCTGTGAGGGGAGTGGCATGGTGGGGGTAGAAGAGTCTATGAGGGTAGTGGGATGGTGGGGGATGAGAGGAGAGTCTGTGAGGGGAGTGGGATGGTGGGGGTAGAAGAGTCTATGAGGGTGGTGGGATGGTGGGGATGAGAGGAGAGTCTGTGAGGGTAGTGGGATGGTGGGGATGAGAGGAGAGTCTGTGAGGGTAGTGGGATGGTGGGGGTAGAAGAGTCTATGAGGGTAGTGGGATGGTGGGGATGAGAGGAGAGTCTGTGAGGGGAGTGGGATGGTGGGGGTAGAAGAGTCTATGAGGGTAGTGGGATGGTGGGTGATGAGAGGAGAGTCTGTGAGGGGAGTGGGATGGTGGGGGTAGAAGAGTCTATGGGGGTAGTGGGATGGTGGGGGTGAGAGGAGAGTCTGTGAGGGGAGTGGGATGGTGGGGGTAGAAGAGTCTATGAGGGTAGTGGGATGGTGGGGGGTGAGAGGAGAGTCTGTGAGGGGAGTGGCATGGTGGGGGGTGAGAGAGGAGTCTATGAGAGGAGTGGGGTCAGCAAGGTTTGAGTTCAGTAAAGAGACAGCTCTGGGGAAAAAACTGTTCTTTAGTCTGCTGGTTCTAGTCCGGAGGCACCTGAAACGCCTGCCGGAGGGGAGAAGGGAGAACAGTCTGTGGGCTGGGTGGGAGGAGTCCTTAAGGATGCTGCGAGCTCGACGCAGACAGTGTTTCCTCTGGATGTTCTCGATGGCAGGAAGTGGAGTCCCTGTGATGCGTTGGGCAGTTTTCACCACCCGCTGCAATGCCTTGCGCTCCGCGACAGAGCAGCACCCATACCATACTGTGACACAGTTCGTCACTATGCTTTCTATTGCGCAGCGGTAGAAGTTCACCAGGATGGCCGAGGAGAGCTGGTTCTTCCTCAGTGTCCTCAGGAAGAAGAGGTGCTGGTGAGCCTTCTTGACCAGGCTGGAGGTGTTGGTTGTCCAGGTCATGTCAGCCGATATGTGGGTCCCCAGGAACTTGAAGCTGGAGACACGCTCAACGTCCATTCCATTGATGTGGATGGTGTCGTGTGTGCCTCTTGACTCTTTCCTGAAGTCCACGATGAGCTCCTTCGTTTTGGTGGTGTTGAGGAGCAGGTTATTTTCGTTGCACCATGTGGACAGGTGCTGGATCTCTTCCCTGTAGGCAGTCTCATCGTTGTTGCTGATGAGACCAATCACTGTAGTGTCGTCTGCAAACTTGACGATGGCATTAGATCCAAACACAGGCTTGCAGTCGGATGTGAAGAGGGAGTAGAGAAATGGGCTTAGCACACAGCCCTGTGGTACACCAGTGTTAAGTGTGATGGATGTGGAGCAGGTGGATCCAGATCGGACATTCTGGGGTCTGTTGGTCAGGAAGTCCAGAATCCAGTTGCAGAGTGAGGTATTGATGCCCAAGTCTTCAAGTTTGGCTATTAACTTGGTCGGGATGATAGTGTTGAATGCTGAGCTGAAGTCAACAAACGGCATACGTGCATAAGAGTTCTTATTGTCCAGGTGGGTGAGCACAGAGTGCAGTGCCATAGCAACTGCATCCTCTATGCTCCTGTTGCTGCGGTAAGCAAACTGATGCGAGTAAAATGTGGGTGGTATGGAGTCTTTTAGGTGTTCCAGGACAAGCCGCTCAAAGCACTTAGATTAGATTAGATTAGATTCAACTTTATTGTCATTACACAAGTACAGGTACAAGGCAACGAAATGCAGTTTAGGTCTAACCAGAAGTGCAATAGCAGCAAAGTGCAGGATATATACAATGGTTGCATACGTGCAGGATATGGAGATGTACAGGATTTACAGGTAATATGTACTCTAAATGTAATGTAATACACACGCGTCGCGCCGCACACACACATACACACATACACACACTCACATACACACACACACTCACTCACATACACACGCAAACATACACACATACACACAGGGGAATTAAACCGGGAGAGCTATACACACACACACACACACACACACACACACACACACACACACACACACACACACACACACACACACACACACACACATACTCACACACACATACACACACTCACATACATACACACACTCACTCACATACACACATACTCACACATAAACACATACACACACACATACACATACACACACTCACACACAAACACACACACACTCACACATACACACACTCACATACACACATACTCACACATGCACACACTCACTCACATACACACGTACACATACACACACTCACACACATACACATACACTCGCATACTCAAACACACAAACACACACACACATACACACACTCACTCAAATACATACACACATACACACACACTCACATACACACACTCACACACAAGCACACACACACACACTCACACTCACATACACACATACTCACACATACACACACTCACTCACACACACACACACACACACATATACACACACACACACACACATGTAATATACAGATGTCTCTAACTATAAACAGAATTTTACAGGTAGGTGTATACAATTGTATGTTAGCTTAAGGTAAGCAGTAGATTTAAGGTAGTGCAAACAGTGAAATGCAAACAGTTGGTACTGTAGAACAGTTGGTAGCAAAGGTGCAGTAGTGCAAGGGATGGTGGGATGAGAGGAGAGTCTGTGAGGGGAGTGGGATGGTGGGGGGGGGGTAGAAGAGTCTATGAGGGTAGTGGGATGGTGGGGGGGTGAGGGGAGTGGCATGGTGGGGGGTGAGAGAGGAGTCTGTGAGAGGTGTGGGGTCAGCAAGGGTTAGAGTTCAGTAAAGAGACAGCTCTGGGGAAGAAACTGTTCTTTAGTCTGCTGGTTCTACTCCGGAGGCACCTGAAACGCCTGCCGGAGGGGAGGAGGGAGAACTGTCTGTGGGCTGGGTGAGAGGAGTCCTTAAGGATGCTGCGAGCTCGACGCAGACAGCGTTTCCTCTGGATGTTTTCGATGGCAGGAAGTGGAGTCCCTGTGATGCGTTGGGCAGTTTTCACCACCCGCTGCAATGCCTTGCGCTCCGCGACACAGCAACACCCATACCATACTGTGACACAGTTTGTCAGGATGCTTTCTATCGCGCAGCGGTAGAAGTTCACCAGGATGGCCGAGGAGAGCTGGTTCTTCCTCAGTGTCCTCAGGAAGAAGAGGCGCTGGTGAGCCTTCTTGACCAGGCTGGAGGTGTTGGTTGTCCAGGTCATGTCAGCCGAGATGTGGGTCCCCAGGAACTTGAAGCTGGAGACACGCTCGACGTCCATTCCATTGATTTGGATGGTGTCGTGTGCGCCTCTAGACTCTTTCCTAAAGTCCACGATGAGCTCCTTCGTTTTGGTGGTGTTGAGGAGCAGGTTATTTTCGTTGCACCATGTGGACAGGTGCTGGATCCTTCATGATGATGGGTGTGAGTGCTACAGGGCGGTAGTCGTTAGGGCACCTTGGACTAGAGTGTTTTGGCACTGGCACAATGGAAGGGCATTTGAAGCATTTTGGTACAGCTGCTTGGGCAAGAGACAGGTTGAAAATGTCTGTAAAAACCCCAGCGAGCTGCTCCGCACATGCCCTGAGAACACGACCAGGGATGTTGTCTGGTCCAGCAGCCTTGTGTGTGCTGATCCGGCTCAGTGCCTTGCAGACATCAGTGGATGAGAGTGTGATTGGAGGGTGGTCAACTGAGGGTTTGAGCTTGGTTGCAGTTTCTCTGTTGTCTCTTTCAAAACGAGCATAAAAGTCATTTAGCTCATTCAGGAAGTTGACATCGGTGGCTGCAGGGGTGGAGTGGGTGGGTTTGTAGTCACTGATGGCCTGGATGCCCTGCCACATGCGTCGAGGGTCAGAGTTGGAAAAGTGTCCCTCTATCTTCAGCTTGTAGCAGTGCTTGGCCTTTTTGATGCCCCTCTTCAGGTTTGCTCTGGATGTGCTGTAGGCTTGTGCATCTCCTGATCTGAAGACAGTATTGCGTGTCTTCAACAGGAGTCGCACTTCCTTGTTCATCCATGGCTTCTGATTTGGGTATGTGGTGATCTGTTTCTGGGTTGTAACACTGTCAATGGTGGTATTAATATAATCCAATACAGAGGAGGTGTAGCAGTCAATGTCTGTGTGAGCACTACTGGTGGCTTGGGAAGCAAACATACTCCAGTCTGTGTGTAGAAACCTTTCCTGGAGTGTGAAATCTACCCCCGCAGGCCACACCTTGATGGTCTTCACTGATGGCTTCACACGGTTGATGAGGGGTGAATATTTGGGAGTGAGGAACAAAGAGATGTGGTCTGATTGTCCCAGGTGGGGGAGGGGTGTCGCCACGTAAGCTCCAGCCATGTTTGTGTAGACATGGTCTAGGGTTTTGTTTCCTCTGGTGTGACAGGAAACATTCTGATGAAATTTGGGTAGCACAGTCTTTAGGTTAGAGTGATTAAAATCACCCGCAGCAATAAACGCTGCTTCTGGGTGAAGAGTCTGTTGTTTACTGATGGCTGCATAAAGTTCTTTCATAGCAAGCTTGGCATCAGCATCCGGGGGAATATAAGCTGCAGTTATAATGGTGGAAGTGAACTCCGCCAGATAGAACGGTCTACATTTAACCATGAGAAACTCTAGGTTAGCTGAACAATGGCTCCCAACAACAGCAGAGTTTGTGCACCAAGCTTTGTTAATGTAAATACACACTCCGCCTCCCCTTGTCATACCGGATCCATCTATTGTTCTGTCCGCGCGGAGCATGTGATGTCCCGTGAGCTCAATAGCGGAGTCTGGTATTCCACTATTTAACCACGTCTCCGTGAAGATAAGGACGTTACAGTTCAGAAGTCTTTTGCTGTGTGTCATGTTGAGTCGAATCTCATCCATTTTATTCACTAGCGATCGGACATTGGCGAGGAAGATACTGGGTAAAGAGAGCCGGTGTGGTGTTAGCTTTAGCCTAGCTCTAAGTCCTCCACCTCTGCCTCGTCTTTGTTTACGTTCTCGACGCCGCCTGCGAGCACTTCCGCCCGGCCGGGAAGAATGCGCTGCTTCAGGCGTCCTAGCGATTTCAGGAAGGAGTCGAAGGTTGTCCATAAAACCGTCGGAAATTTGCGAACCAATATCCAAAAGCTCACTCCGGGTGTACGATGTAAAGGCACAACTGTTCTGCACAAACAGACCCAAGATAAGAGTAATACTGCAAAATTGCAGAAACTGGAGAGACCCTGAGCCTCGCGATGTACTCGCGCCGCCATCTTGGATCAATTTGAGGAACATATATAGAGTTTTAGCTAGCGAGTATGATCCTCTTGGCTACATAGTGCCCTTTACCACCCAAGCCAAATTTATTGTGCGTCACCTGTGGGACAAGAAGAGGGAATGGGATGATCCACACCTCCCAGAAGAGCTACTGGATAAATGGTATGCATGGGAAGAAGAGCTAGATCACCTGCCCAGGTGCTATACCACCCCCTACATGGACCAGCTCAATAGCATGAGAGACAACATGTATTCTGTGATGCCTCGGAACAAGCATACGGATCAGTGGCTTATCTTAGGACTGAGAACTCGGAAGAAGAAGTTGAGGTCGCCTTCTTGGCAGCCCACTCTCGGTTTGCCCTCAAGAAGCAGCAATCTGTACCCCGTTTGGAATTGTGCACTGCTCTAACAGGTGCATAGCTCTACAAGGTTATTGTAGAGTACATCCACAGCTGTATTTATGGTCTGACTCAGCCACTGTCCTAGCCTGGTTGCACTCAGATTCCTGCCATTACAAGATCTTCGTGGGCACAAGAGTGGCGGAGATACAAGAGCTGATGGAAGCAGCCACATGGAGGTACAATGGAGGCCCTCAAAAAACCTGGCCGACGACATCACCCGTGGTCTCACCCTTCAGGACATCAGCAAAGGGAACAGATGGACACACAACCCTGCATTCCTTAAGTTAGTTCCAAGTAAACGGCCTGATCCACTGCCTTCATCTCAGAGTGACCGTGAAGGTGAGCTAACAACAATTTGTTCTCACCACATCTGTTATAGTGTTCCAAATGCACAGCAATATCAGACACTGGACCACTACTTAGAGACTACTTCACGCCAGCTACACGAGGCGGCTGACGCCAATAATCCGCTGACAGCTGATTACTATGCTACTGCCGAACTTGAGGCTCTGCAACAAGCCCAAAGACATTCATTCCTAGAGGAAGTGCAAATAGAAGTACAGTTAAAGTTTGATGAGGCAACAGGGCTGATCAGAGTTGGAATGATGACTTGGAAAGTTCACCCTATTGTTCTCAACACCCAACACCCCCTGACGCGGCTCATCATACAAGACTATGATGCCAAGCTCAAGCATCCAGGACCAGAAAGGGTGTTTGCTAAGATCAGATGGAGATATTGGGTACTACGTGGACGTGAAGCTGTACGTCGCCACCAGAAAACATGCACTGATTGTAAGAAGTGAAAGGGCCACCAAATCTACCAAGGATGGCTGATCTTTCTCCAGCTAGATTTGTCATGTCCCACCTTCGTGTCTGTCTGTCTATGTTATGTATCATTACCTGTGTCTTATTGTGAAATCACTAAGCCCTGTTTGTGTTCCAGATTGTCTTCCTGCCCTTGTGTCTTTCCCTCCACTGTGATTACCTGCTCCGCCCCTAATGTGTTCCACCTGTGTCTCATTGTGTTCCCTTTATAGTCTGTGTGTTTTCCCCTGTCCTGTGCCAGGTTGTCTTTACCCCAGTGTGAGCTTTCCAGCGTTTCCTAGTGTGTTATTTGATAGTTTCTAGTGTTTTTGACCTTCGCCTTGTTTTTGGATCACGTCTCTTGGATTTTGTACCTTTGCCTCGTAAATAAAAGATATTGTCAATTGTGGGATCTGCTCTGTGAGTCCTTTTGCCTGGTCCTGACAAGATTGCGTCTTTTCAAGCGTGCGTTCTACTCTACAGGCGTGGATTGCTTTAGGCCACTCTTTAAGAGGAACCTCTGCACCTCCAAGAGCAAGTTTTTCTTTAATCCCCCTGGCTCCCCTCATTTTGGACGGTGCTGGGAGCGAGAGATTTGCGCTCTCGATACTGCTCTTCAAGTCACCATTGGAGCTCAAATGGTGACCGAGGAGGCACAGTAATGATTGAAATTGAGGGGATGCTTAATTTAAAAACCCTTGGGCTAATCTTTATCTGAAGTGGTGGACCCTGACCCGGTCATCCCCAACTGTTTCATTGTGGGGCGGCGGGACGCCTCATTGCCACAGGTTGTCTATGAAGGCCCAGGATGGAGAAGAAGGAGGCACAGCCAGATCATGGCCAACCATTTCTGGAGCCAATTCTTAAGGTACTACCTGCCTGGACTCCAAGCCCGAAAGAAGTGGCAGACCGAATCTGCCAACATACAAGTGGGAGACGTGGTCATGATTGTGGACCACCAGATACCACGGGCCTTGTGGCCTGTGGCCTGGGCAAGTGTTTGGAGGAATTGATGTTTAATGTAGCTGGGCTCAGAGCACGTGTATTTTCCGTGGGGAATGTGTTTACGTAGTAGCACTCCTTTGACATTGTTCTTAGTTCATTTAGTCAATGTTGAAGTTATTTAGTTATTGATTTATGTCTTTATTTTGACATCTGAGAAACTAGCCACTCCCGTGCTGCACGCCTGCCAGCCAGGCTGATATATAAGCAGCAACTCCTGTTGCCAGATTGTTCTACTGACTCCAGACAAACACATCCAGCGTTTTTTGGACTGCTATTCTGCTAATCTGTTCCTGCTAAGCTGTTCCTGCTAACCTGTTCCTGCTCACCCGATTAAGTTACCTGATTCTGCTATCTGTTCCTGCAAACCTGCCACCTGCTCTCCTGGTACCAGCTTGTTGCGGTGTGTTGCCAGCCATATTTCGGGTCTGACCGAACACGTCCAGTTAATCCACTACTCCTGTGTATGCTACCTGTTGCATCATTAAAGATTACTCAGCTTAACAGACTGTGCCTAGTGGTGTGCATTTGGGTCCTGAGTCTGCCGTTACGGTACAATCTGGCCAGAGATGGACCCAGCCAACTCCAGCGCAGCCCGCCAGAGACTCTCTGTGATAAAATACGCGCTACACCCGCACAAATTACAGATGCGATTTCCACCGAATCCAGAGACGCCGCGAGTCAGCATGCGCAGGCTATCCACACCCTCGCAGAATCCAGAAACACCGGGAGATAGCAGGCGCGGGTTTTCCGCACCCTTGTGGTCCAGGTACAGTGACTTACCACGCGTCTGTCTGCGCAGCAGAGCACTGCCGCTCAAAACACAGCTTTGTAGCCAGCCCCCGTTTATCCCACTTCTGCACCAACACCGGAGCCCCGAGTGGGGGAGCCAGAGTGCTATACCAGGGAGCTGGAAGGCAGAAACCCTTTCCTGACCAACTGCTCCATCTTCTTCTCTAGCAACCCCACACCTTCTCAACAGAGAAATCCAAGGTGGCCTTTACGTTAACCATTTAACGGGATGAGTGGAAACTGTCTTTAACACACCCATTGGACACTATGGTGATGCCATTTGGGCTCACAAATGCCCCCGCAGTCTTCCAGGCCCTGGTAAACGACGTGCACTGGGATCTGCTTAATAAGTCAGTTTTTGTGTACTTAGGCGACATTCATTTTCTCCCGCTCCCCTGAGGAACACATTCTCCACGTCCAGGCGGTCCTGCAGAGCCTGCTCTATGTGAAGGCAGAGAAGTGCAAATTCAATGTGTCTACAGTGTCTTTCCTGGGTTTTTTGGTCTCGGAGGGGAGCATTGGGATGGACCCCTCTAAGATGTCAGCGGTAGCCTCAACCCACCACCAGGCTCCAAATGCAGGGCTTCCTCGGGTTTGCCAACTTCTATTGGTGGTTCTACAGGGAGTGTAGTACAGTGGCGCCCCCGCTGACAGCCCCCACCTCCTCCAAGGTCCCGTTCCTGTGGTCACCGGCAGCCGAGGAGGCGTTTGTCGGACTGAAAAACCAGTTTACGTCTGCTTCCATCCTGATTCTCCCTGATCCCGCCCAGCAGTTTGTGGTTGAAGTAAACACGTCGGAGGGGTTGGGGTAGGGGCCCTCCTATCATAACGTTTGACAGCTGACCAGAACTCCACCCATGTGATTTCTTCTCACAAAGTTTGTCGCCGGCAGAGCAGAATTATGACATTGGGAAGCGGGAACTGCTCGTTGTCTCGCGACTTACATAAAGCTTCCATTCACCAGTGCAGCGGCGTAGCACCAAATTCTGGGCACTGGGTACAAACCATCTTGCTGGGCCCCCGTACCAAATACAATAGTGATACCAATGGGTGGGGTATTGCTTTTTTATCATAAAAACACTTAAAATGTAAACAAAAAATATGCCACACTCTGATTATGTTTATTTTATTGTCAAAAGTACTACTACTTACTGAGATGACAAAAGATCCATAGTAGGAAAAAAAATACTATGGAAGTCAATGGGGACCAGCAACTGTTTAACTACCAAACTTCTTTAAAATATCTTCTTTTGTGTTCAGCAGAAGAAAGAAAGTCATACAGGTTTGGAACAACTTCAGGGAGAGTAAATGTTGACAGAATTTTCATTTTTGGGTGAACTATTCCTTTAAAGTTTAAATGTGTACAATAACAATGTACCCATTTTGCTTATTTCCTCTTAACACTTAATTACTAATTACTAAGTGTTAAAACAGGCAATTCTGCTCACCTTTTGTGTGTCTGTCACTGTTTTCACCTGGCCATGATGAGGGGCCTGCTGCTGCAGGGTCTGAAACTGAAATATATGGCTTCAAATGGTTGCTAAAATATCCTTTATTGTCACAATACCTTTTTTAAAGTGTAGACTAAGTACAAGTTAAGTGCTGATTATTTGTCTGTTTAAAATAAATGCAGACTATAGAATCACAGGGTACACTAACCGCCAAACTAGACATTTAATCTTTGAATTACGTTTTAAAATAAGTCATTTTCAATCATTAAGATGTGCTGAGAACAATCCTATACAATCCTATACTTAATGTAAAAGCGTGTGCAAGCTAATTTGCATAAAATTGCGGTAAAATAGGCGCTAACGATCTGTGTCTTCGCAGGTGTTAGATTTTGACAATGAAGGGAAATATACAGTGTTTTCATGTAAACTTCTAACTCTGAGGGGAACTGCAGCAGAAGAGGAGA
The DNA here is from genome assembly GCA_024416835.2 of Perccottus glenii. Taxonomy (NCBI): domain Eukaryota; kingdom Metazoa; phylum Chordata; class Actinopteri; order Gobiiformes; family Odontobutidae; genus Perccottus; species Perccottus glenii. The sequence continues at coordinate 5,159,868 of CM044557.2, forward strand.
CAGGTGTGTTGAGCTCCCAGCTCCGCCTCCGTCTGCTTCTCACTCCGTTATTTACCCAGAAATATTGTTTGCTTGCTATGTAGGGTGTGATACTATAAAGTATTGGTATATTATTCAAATAGAGTACGAACATAAATGTATGCTAGATATTTATGTTAAAACAATGTCAATGCTCGATGATGCATTTGGAGCTCACCTTTCTTCAAAAAACTGACTGAGCAACTGCTTTCCCTCATTTGCCTTTCTCTTTTTAATCTTCTTTCCTTTTCGTTTTTGAGCCCCGGATTTTACTTTCTTAAGGAAAGACGTGACTCTTCCCCTGTCTTCCTCGTTCATATCACGGCTAACTCCAGCTCCTGTCTCATTAACTGATTCACCGCAGGTCCGAAGCAGAAGCACGTGACCTGCGGGTCATACCATTGATTTGAGAGGGGTGGTGGGGCCCTGCACAAAATGAAAATGACTTTTTTTTTATTCCAAACCAGTGCCTACCTGCAAGTTTAGTTTTGCACAGTAACTTTTTTATTTGTACATAAATGCTATACAAATGTTAGTGCATGTATATGTATGTTTAGAAAACTGACTTCTAAGGGCCCCCCCTCGCCTCGGGCCCTGGGTACTCGGTACCCTTTACCCCCCCAGTCCGACGCCCCTGACCAGTATTACATTTACATTTTACATTTTTAGTTGACGTTTTAATTCAACGCAACATACATTAAGGTTCCATTCACCAGTGTTACAGCTGGAACACCACTGGAGGCAAAATGGGTTAAGTGTCTTGCCCAATGACACAACGGGGTGGCAGTAGCTCAGTGGTAGAGCGGCCGTCCTTCAAACGGCGGGTGGGCAGTTCGATCCCCGCTCAAAACATCCCAAAAACATCATAACATCCCGCCCCCACAGTTCATACGGTCGTTGTCATTACTGTAAAGCACTTTGAGTGCCTACTAGGTGGAAAATTGTATAAATAGAACCGCCTACCTTCCGGTTGAAGGACGGCCGCTCTACCACTGAGCCACTGCCTGGAAGCCTTTTATACTATGTGTTGAAGGTAAAATCTCACAAGTCATAATAAACCACTGTACAGTACCTCACTTGACTCCACTCCATGTTATAAAGCAGCTCCTCCCGGTAACTGTATGAAACTTAAACGCTGCTTCACCATGTTTAGTTCTAACTCTGGGCACGAGCAGAAGGCCTGTCCCAGATGTTCTCAGAGTCCGAGGAGGTTCATAAGCAACTAGCATGTCAGAGATGTATTCTGGTGCTAAACCATTTAGAGACTTGTAAACCAGAAGTGCTGTTTTAAAGTCTATTCTCTGAGCAACAGGAAGCCAGTGCAGAGATTTTAAAACTGGCGTAATGTGGTTATACTTCCCGGTTTTAGTTATTACCCCAGCAGCCGCGTTCTGAAGCTGCAGCTGTCTTAACCCTCGTTTTGAGAGACCAGTGAGCAGGCCGTTACAGTAATCTAACCTGCTGGAGATAAAAGCATGGATAAGTTTCTCTAAGTCTGGTTGAGACATCATCCCTTTGACTCTGGAAATGTTTTTAAGCTGATAAAATGCTGATGATTTAATTGACTTAATGTGACTGTGGAAATTCAAATCTGAGTCCATGATGACCCCTAGATTTCTAACCTGATTTTTACATTTTAGAGAAAGAGACTCGAGGTGACTGCTGACACTTTATCTTTGTTTCTGTGGCCCAAAGATGATTAGTTCAATCTTGTTTCTGTTCAGTTGGAGGAAATTATTTTGCATCCACATGTCAATCTGTTCGATGCAGTGACACAGTGAATGGATTGGTCCATTTTCACCTGCTGTGAGTGAAATGTAAATCTGAGTGCCATCTGCATATTTATGGATCAAAGCAGTTGTTAAGTAATAGAAAGTCATTAAGTTGTTGATATACAACTTTTTCGATGACTTTCCCTAAAAATGGCAGGTTTGATATGGGCCGATAGTTGTTGAGCACTGTAGCATCAAGACTACTCTTCTTTAGGAGAGGCTTGATGACAGCAGTTTTTAAGGCCCTTGGAAATGTTCCAGACTGTAAGGAATTATTGACTATATCAGTGAGTTGTGGTAACAAACTGCTTAGTACTGATTTTAGAAATCTAGTGGGTAAAACATCGAGGCAGCAGGTGGATGAACTCAGGCTGGAGACAGTTTTTTCAATTGTTCTGTCATTAATGGATGTAATTGAAGTGTTTGCCCTTCAGCTCAGCTCCTTCTTTACCACAACAGACATACATTGGCAGCATTACTGCAGACGCTGCCCTGACCCATCTGTCAAACCAGGTTGCTAAATCCAACTTTACTGAAAAAATGTTTCCCCTGACCCTGTGTTGCACAGTGTGTTGTGGCTAATGCTGCTGTTAGCTCCAGAGCAGCTCACATGTCCATAAAGACTCAATGAATAATAATCCACTGTACTCACAAAAGAGAAATATTACCACTTTGATGCACTGATTTAGAGAAGCGGCAGTGCCTTTTTCAACTGCTTAGTCCCATTAGGGGTCGCAGGTGACTGGAGCCTATTCCAGCAGCTTTGGCCCTTAGGCAGGGTACACTGTGGACAATGGCCAGTTAGTCGCAGAGCTAAATAACAGAAAAAGAGCAGCATCTGTATAGAGCACAGCGTAATTTGTTGATTTATGCAGATTATCCATGTGGTCACAGGCTTTTAGCATCTTTAAAGATTTTGTGACAAGGCTTTATAACTCAGAAATCCAAATTAGTATAGCATACAGTATTAGCTTTGTATGAGGAGAGTCCAAGGAGCTTTTATCAGGGCTAGGGCTAAATGGATCAAAGAGGCAGTACAGCAGATAAAGTAATATATCATTAATCAGTCCTGACTTTAAAGATATGTGACTCTGAAACTGAAATAATTGAGCTGGACATTGCAGTCAAGCAATTGCCTTTACAGAAGTTACCAGAACAGAACAGTCTTTTTTAAAAAAGTTGTTGATGAGTTCATTAAAGTACGAAGGGTGCAAATCAGGCATGGATGTATTATTAGAACTGGATAGGGCAATGCCCCCTTTTCCTGATGCCAATTTGAGTAGTGGCCATTTGAGGTATTGCAGCGTAAAAAACACCTACAGACTAGAAAGGATCTTCCCCATAGAACGCAAAAAGACCAAAAAGATAGGTACATTTTGTATTGTCTATTCCCTATTTTCATGTAATTTTTAAAAAATCATATTTGCTAAGAAATAACTTTAATTGTTTGTGACCATCACCGCTCTATCCCACCTCCGTGCCCATTGGTCAGAACGGATTATGTGGAATCCAGTGGTTGGAAAAATGCAAGAACAAATGCACCAATAGGCCGTAGTGCGCCTGTTTCTTAAAATGAGGCACAAAACCTGTTTGCTGGTTTTTACATGTTTTTCCTGAAGCCTTGGGTCTTTAACTACATTAGGCTAATATTAACTGCTGGCTATTCACCATCAATATTTCCCTCAGTATACTACATGGGATTCCAGTTAAGAACAATGTTAAATACCAATTCATACATTTAGAATATAAAGAAAAAAGTAATACTGACAGTGTCTTAAAGAAAAATAAAACAGTGTTGAACATGTGACCACAGAGAGATCTATCTATTTTTGGGGAAAGTGTTCTTACTTAAAAATGGAGGGCCTGTCGAGGCTCATACCCTGCTTTTAAAATAATTTTTACTTTTTTTTTGGAAAAAAATAAACACCACTAAATTAAGAGGAATTACATTTTAAAAAAATCAGTGGAGGAATGCAGTCTGAGCGCACTTGTCTGAGCCTATGAATGGATCTTTAAAATTAAAGTAGCTTCAAAACATTTTCAACCAGTATAACAATTTTTGGTTTAGTCTCCTTGAAACCTTTTAAAATTTTGGTGGTGTGTAGTGTATGAGCTATAATATAATGTGATAAGAAATATTAATTTATTAATTTGGGTAAATTATTAATTAATATTTTATTATCAAATTGTCTCGTTAAAAGGGGGCACCACCAGATGATTCTGGAAAACTGATTATATTGATTAAGTCTCAATTAATCTGAAGGAAGAGAATTCTAAACCTGTTTTCGGATATAATTCTGAAATAATCAAAAGAAAACCAAATCAAATCTTTAACATTTTATGGGGTTTTATTAAAAATTATACAAAATTAAAATGATGGATTGGGAAGGACACAAAGGATGAATTATTGACATATAATGGGGATAATAATTCAAAAACAAAGAAGAAATAACAAAATTATTGACTAGACTTGTGGAGGATGATATTTTGTTTGATTAAAACTCGGCTGAGTTATTAAGACAGGGGCTTTAGAAAAGGGTTGGTGAATTGATTTGAGCTTATCAAATACAGTTTAACGCCAAACTCTTGCTATGTCTGTGCGGCTTACTCAGTTTCGCTGGCAAAGATTCCGGAGGGTCCGTAGCAGGTCCAAAGTTTTGCTTCGGTCCTGAAGCGGGCCGTCGGGGAGATGAGGATGCCGCTGGTCCGAGTCGCCGTCAGAGACTGACCGGGGGCCGCTGGCTGGTTTCGCGGGCTACCGGTTGCTGGAGTAGTGGGAGGCGTCAACTGTATAAGTCGTGGAAGTCTATTTCCTTGCCATTGGCATCAGGCAAGAATCAGCTCAGAGTCTTTGAAAAATATCAACTGGATTCACTGGAAAAGGTTCTCTCAGGAGTCGTTTCCTCTGGCGTAAAACGACGGTGAGGGTTTTGGCGTAGATCTGTAGTTCTCTACAAACTACAACTTCACGTGCGTCTCCGGAGATGACGTCAAACAAAAGCAATGTGCAGCTTTAAAAATAAAATCACGTTTTTACCCGGCCGGTTAAAACGGTCCAAACTTGAAGACGAGAGGCGTCTAGAGAGAGAGGAGTCCGCAAGTAGCCAAAATTACTTGGGACGGAGGTAAAAGGGAGGCTTCAGGCCTCAAAGAAGAAAAAGCTTACGAAGCGGAATAGGCTTCAACAGATTTGAAAAAGGAGCTCGAGAGCTCAAGCGAGCTTTGTAGAGAAGAGCGGAACAAGAGAGCACTTCCTGCGTGCGCGAGAGTTTTGTTCGGCTCGCAGGGGGTGTGTCTCTGGGGCGTTCCTGTTGTTGGGGGAAACGCCTAGAGTTTTTAATTCAAACAAACTATTCCTCCACAAGATGTAATGAATAGTTAGCCTTTACACAGTCATAAGCGTACATTTAAATTTGATACTGCAGATTGATATAGATAGAATGCATTTTGAACATGTTGTGACAAGTATAAATTCATTCAATCATTTTACTTGACTGTAACTTGTAAAGCTGAGGTGGGAAAAGATTCTCCGTCGTGACTCAAGAATCCTGTGGGGAAAAACATTAATTCATCATTTAAGCATTTCTTTTTATTAAACACAAATGTTCATTTGTGAGAAGTCCGATTCTTTTGTAAACTTTTCGTTTACAAAGAAGTTAAAAGTCAGTTTTGTCTGAAAAAGAATTCAGCAGAGTTCCTCTCTGCTGTCGCTAGGGGGCAGTGTTGTAACGTTCATACTGTCTCAGGCCTTTGCTTTTCCAATACACAAGTCGTAATTCAGGGCTGAGGAGGCGTCATTTCTGGCTCCGGCCAGTCTGCTAACGCCTTTGATCCTGCTCTGAGATGGAGAACGTTATTGTCATTGAATGAGAGTTATCTCTGAGTTTACTTCCTTGGAAAACAAAGAAACCATATGTGGTTAATTAGCACATGGCTGTTAAACCTTGGTTTGTTGACAAAGTAAACACTTAGATGCGTCTGGAGAGGGTTTTACGGCATAAATTGTCGTGGTTTGACATTTTATGGCCTGTAAACTTTCGTTGAACTGTGGGGTGCTCACTGTGCCCGCCAAATGGTCACTACAGGTGTTAAATTATCATTAAAAATGTTTTCAATGTGGCTAATCTACCTGTCCTTATTATACACAATGATTGTGCCTCAACAATATTACTCGGAGGATTGCATTTCGTGCTTTAAAGCGTAAACTTCAAATAACCTGGCCTGGCCTGCTTGAATCTTCTTCTGGCTGGAGACTGCTTCATCACCTCGGGCCTGTGCTACTGCTGGGGCCTGCTACACCACCTTGTAATTTAGAGTTAAAGGTCTCCACAATCCCTGGTTTTCCTGGGAGCTGTCTGAACTTTTGAAAATAATATATTATGCTTGGGCTAAGGCGAGAAAAACAAAGTACTGTTTTTTAAAAGAGAGGTTGTATTCTAAGGCGGTTCACATCTTCAATTCGAAATGGCTGCCTTCGCGTGTGTGATAGGGTGTGGTCCTCATTGGCTTTTTTGTTCATAAGCCCATGGTGGATGTGTGTACCAAGTTTCATTTGCCTACGACAAACTAAATTAATTAATTAATTTTTACTTCCCATTGACTTTTTCCACATATTTGGGGCGTTGCTATGGCAACACATTTATAGATAGGGGGTGGTTGTCATCGGCTTTTATGCTCGTCATGACATAAGAGATGTGTGTACTAAATTTTATGTCTCTATGACGAACTAAATTCTTGGGTCCCATTATAAGTTTGTAGGGGGCGCTGGAGAGCCATTTCTAAAGATAACTCTTTTATTTACATATCTTTGTGTTCAGGTCATGAATGTGCACAAACGCCTTTTTGGGTCCAACTCGATCCGAGATGGCGTTTGAGAGTTAAGAGACATTTTATTTTCAAGGCTTGCCACACCCATACCCGATAAGATATCAAAAACAAAGTTACAACTTTGGTTGGCACATGTGTCTAGATGATACTCACCAAATTTGGGGCCATTTAGATTAAAACACAATGAGTTAAATCTTTTTGCGCAAGCGGTGCGATCAAGCCTCTCCTATGGAACCTCTAAAATGGTCCTCGTGTAAGGGCGCCGCCATACAGCGATTTTACAGCGAAATACAGCGATATACTGCCGTCCACCAGAGGGCAGGCTCCAAAAGCGGAAATATAAGGAGAAACCCAATGGCGACTTTACGTATAAAGTAAGTATAAAACTCATGTTTACAGCCTGGTACAAAAGACGGCTCCGGTCTCTAGAGCTAAGTTTTTACTACGTGACAACTCTGGGGGGGGTGAATTTTTGATTAATATGTCCGTTTATGCTATCTGAAAACTATTGTATTACTATGGAGTAAAAGCCAAAAAGCCCGAATGTAACCGCCATTTTATTGCCCTGTTGCAGTGACAATATTGGTGAATAGGCGACCAAGGGGCGGATTACATCCATTTTATTTACAATATATGGGTGCAATTGGCGGACTTCCTGTTTGGGTGTGGCTGTCATAGACTTTTATATTTGCTATATTTGCTGCTATATATTCTACATTGGAAAAAATGTACGTTCACTCCATAGTCCTAATGTATTTTGACTTTTCTAGGGGTCGCCACTGAGTCATTTTTCATATATATATTTTTTGGGGACTTCAAATACATTTACAAATACAAATACATTTTACATTTTTCGCCGGCCTTGAATTTTGGGACCAATAAAAATGACTTTTCGCGCATGTTTACTGGGTCAAATTGAGGATCATTTTGGGAAAAAAATAAATAAAAATAACTCGAGCAAAAACAATAGGCCCTCCCGGTCATCACTGGCTTGGGCCTAATAAAGACTTTTGTAAATTAGCTGAAAAATTAACTCTATAGAAATAGAGAGGTCAAACAAAAAAGTATCTAATCTAGACTGCTTTATGTTCACCAGGGTTTATGTTCACCAGGGGTGAACATAAAGCAGCATAAACATAACATTCCTGCTGAAGAAAAAATAAAAATCTTAAACTTGCCCAGCCCTATTGCACAATTTTTTGGGTTACACAAAGTTAGTCTAAAGTGGATTTTTGTATTGACCAGAGACAAATAATTGACTAGCAGGGTTGCCCATGTGAGGCTGTGGGTTTTGTAAAACGGTCCTGCTTAAGCTAAAGGTCCACCAGTTTAACATTTATACTTTTTGCAAAAAGAAAACAGCCTATGCAAAAGGTTTAAAGTTATAATTAGGCTTAGTTTATAATAATGTAAAATATAACATGTAATAGGAATAGCCTCTATGCCAAGGTTAGCTATAAAAAAAAAACTCTTCCATACCAAAACAAACAAACGTTTTATTTGAGTATGCTTGTGTTTCACACAACAACTTTTTACATGTCAGACTATGGGTGTAGTAGTGTGTGACTTATGAAGTAAAATGCCCTGCCAGAGCCTCCCGTGTTGCTGCCAACATTTGCAGAGTTTATTTCTCACCGCTCCCTAATTGTAATAAATGTCTTGTACATTTCTGAGCTGCACACCTTACAGCAGCTCACCTGTGTTCTCCTGCAGGCTGCGCAATAATATATACAATAAGGGCTGGGGATCAGGGGACACGCTTCCTTCCGTGTTAAATTTGAACGTAAAGCAGGAGCCACTGTAGTAATTGTGTAGGAGTTACTTGCTCTGGTGCTGTTTAGCTACCTGCAGGTATGTGCCATATATCCACTCAACGATAACATTATATGGCTCAGATGATTCTATAACGTCCCCCTTTGTCTCTAAACGAAGCGGGTGTAAGTTTAACGACGCCGCAGTTTGGCAGTCGATTAGTTAGCTGTCGCGGCTAATTCAACAGCTAACCGCTGCCTATGTAGCTATGTAATGTCACCCTTTTTGGCCCAGTTTAGTCTTTAAATGTATTTGTTGTCACTTAAACATGTTACATGAGCTTATAAACTGCTTATCCGTAGATACATACTCGATACCAGGCGAGGGGAAAGGCAAGAAATGTTAGATGGAGGCTAACTGACCAAAACCCTTGGAACTGCGGTAGTAGCTCCAGGATGCCAGCCGGTAAGCTAATTTATTGATTATACTTTCGCCATGATTGAAAAGGGAGTATATTAGGTCATTTGATTCGATGTAAAGCAGTGATATAAGAAACGTTTGGTTTGATGGCGCTGTTTGGAAAAACAGCGACACGGACAAGAAGTGGAAAGTGAGGTGGTGCGTTCACGGCTGCTGTCTGTGGCCCGTGGTGACGTTGTGCCACCTGTGGTGCATTCATGTGGTGTTCATCGTTGGTCACAGACTGGTGCCCTTATGCCTTATCTAACTACTTTTATAACAACTTAAAATAACACTAAATTTAATTGTTTATATTTTTGATGTGCGAGAAATACTCACAGACAACTGAATTTTCCCTTGGAGATTCATAACATTTAATTGAATTAGTGAACTCCTGACATTGTTGGTTTATGACAAGCTCAAGACTTAATTTAAATCCATTATTGTTGACCAAGCTAGATGGTTTTATTCTGAGGTATTTTTTGTTTGGTATGTTTTTGGAAGACCTTAAAGGTGAAAAAAATGAGGCTGTTGTCAAACTGTGATTAGTGTAACCACCATTATTCTATCATTTTATATTATAAATGGAATGTTTTTTTGTCCATTTTAATAAGAGCAAAAAGGACAATAGTAAAATGAAATTAAAGCCGCAAGCGGCGATAAAGGCCCTCGCCTCCCTTGAGACCGCGGGGACACATGCACTCGGAGGATTTCATTTCGTACTTTAAAGCGTAAACTTCACGGTAATGTCAAATAACTGGGCCTGTGCTACTGCTGGGGCCTGCTACACCACCTTGTAATTTAGAGTTAAAGGTCTCCACAATCCCTGGTTTTCCTGGGAGCTGTCTGAACCTTTGAAAACAATAGATTATGCTTGGGCTAAGGCGAGAAAAACAAAGTGCTGGCTGGAGATTTGAGATGACTCAGGAATCGCTGCACCCCCCTGTTTAAAAAGGCAAAATGTAAATATTACTTGTCTAAAAGTACAAGGTTACAAGTTCCAAAGGATTCTGAGGAGTTTTCTAAGACTCAAGTCTTGGCTCTGGAGGGGCCTCCTCTAAAGGAAGGATCCTGGCAATTGGGAAATGGCATTTATTTCCCAAAGAAATGGCTGCCTCTTCACAGACTCATTACGACCACAGCCACAAATGTAACAAAAAACAAATTGATAACTTTTATGCACACGTGTCTAGATGATACTCACCAAATTTGGAGCTGTTTAGATGAAAAGCCTTTAGCACAAGGGGTGCGATTTAGGTGGTCACGCATTCCACCCAACATAGTAGATTTCCTGTTGAAATTACGATATGGCTGTAATAAACTTTTCTGTTTGCCCTGAGGTGTCCTATGGATGTACCAAGTTTTGTATTTCTACATTGGAAAAATTTACTTTCATTTTCCATAGGCCCAATGTATTTTGACTTTTCTAGGGGTCGCCACTGAGTCATTTTTCATATTTTTTTTTCGGGGACTTCAAATACATAATTTTTTGCCGAGCTTCAAGTCTGGGACCCATAAAAATGACTTTTAGTTGCACGTTTACTGGGTCAAATTGAGGATCATTTTGCAGAAAAATTATAATAAAAAAATATATACTGAATTATAATAAAAAAATATAACTCGAGCAAAAAAGTCTAGAAAAACACTTGTCTATTTTACATACATGTGTTTAGCTCATTTTGCCCAAGTTTGGTGTCTGTGGAATGAAGCAGCTTTTTCTGTGTACTTTTAAAAGAGGTGTATTTTAAGTCGGTTCACATTTTCAATTCAAAATGGCCGCCTTCCTGTGTGTGATAGGGTGTGGTCCCCATTGGCTTTTTTGTTCATAAGCCCATGGTGGATATGTGTACCAAGTTTTATTTGCCTACAACAAACTAAAAATTTCACTTCCCATTGACTTTTTCACATTTTTGGGACGTTGCTATGGCAACACATTTATAGATAGGGGTGGTTGTCATTGGCTTTTATGCTCGTCATGACATAAGAGATGTGTGTACCAAATTTTATGTCTCTATAACAAACTAATTTCTTGGGTCCCATTATAAGTTTGTGGGGGCGCTGGAGAGCCATTTCTAAAGATAACCCTTTTATTTACATATTTTTGTGTTCAGGTCATGAATGTGCACAAACGCCTTTTTGGATCCAACTCGATCCGAGAAGGCGTTTGAGAGTTAAGAGACGTTTTATTTTCACAAAAATGGCCACCTCGTTACAGGCTTGCCACACCCATACCCGATAAGATATCAACAAGAAAGTCACAACTTTGGTTGGCACACGTGTCTAGATGATACTCACCAAATTTGGGGCCATTTAGATTAAAACACAATGATTTGCATCTTTCTGCGCAAGTGCGATTTTAGTGGCGCGTTTCACCCCACATGGCGGACTTCCTGTTGAGTTTAGGGTGTGACTGTCATTGACTTTTCTGTTTGCCCTGAGGTGTCCTATGGATGAACCAAGTTTCATTTTTCTACGTTGGAAAAAAGTTACTTTCACTTTCCATAGGCCCAATGTATTTTGATTTTGTAGGGGTCGCCACTGAGTCATTTTTCGTATTTTTTTCCGCGACTTCAAATACATAAATTTTTCTGGCTTGAAGTCTGGGACCAATAAAAATGACTTTTCGTGCATGTTCACTGGGTCAAATTTAGGATCATTGGGTCGGAAGAAAAAAAAAAATAAATAAAAAATCCGAGCAAAAATAATAGGCCCTCCCGGTCATCACCGGCTCGGGCCTAATAATAGAACAAATGTTTTTAAATCCAAAATTTTAAAACAACAGGTATGTAGTATTTTGTAAAACCAGTGAACTTGTGTATGCCACACTGCAGGACACTGCTGTCACACCGCAGGACATTTACTACATCAAAGCCATTCTAAATCCTTTTTAAACATGTCTCATATGTCAGATTTGCTTTCTGAACAAATACTCTTTTTAACCTTAAAAAATATTTAAAAAATCATAATACTGACCGATAAAATTATAATATTCTTTAAATACAGTCGTCACATGCAAAAATGGACATTTCAACTGTCTATGAGAAAATTAGAATTTTAATATTATTTAAGGTGCATCACGGAGGTTTAAGAAATTTCTAAACACGAGTGACACTTCAGATTGTTAGTGGCAGTTGCAGTTGCTTATTTGTTCTCATTGTGCAAGCTCGTTCGCGCACGTCAACAACTGGCAGAGACTGCACCACACGCAGTTGCACAATGTTTACAGAGGTAAGAAAAAGTACAAATCTGGTGCTACTTGGTAGTGCTCTGTGTAGTACAGCTAAACCCAAGGCCTTACTTTTTTTGGTTCCACGAATAACTTTCTTATTTTAGTACACCTAACTAATAGTTAGTTATGTCTGTTAAGACATGTCTGTGAAGGTCCTCAGTCATCCAGGACATCTTGAAAAAAAGGTTGAAAGTCTGCAGTCCACCTCCACCTCAAAGAGAAAGGGCATTCCTTTGAGGACAGCATTGTCCGAATTTTGGCCAGATGGTTTGAGAGAGGGGTGAAGGAAGCCATTTTTGTGAAAATGGAAAAGCCTTCTTTGAACAGAAGAGGTGTTCTCAGATTCATGTTGCCTAGTATTTATAACAGTGTTCTGAAACCTAAAACAAAAGAGTTGCACCCTAGAACAACAAACACAGCCCCTGAATGGAACAGTATCACTAACGACTCTGCACCTGAATGGAGCAGTGTCTCCTGAGCCTTGGCGACTCTAAAATCAGGAGTCACACTTCCCTTTCAGAGCCAACGACCATGAGACCAGAACAGCCTGGTCCATCAGGTTTTGTTTCAGGTTCAACTCCTCCCTCTAGAGCAGAGGTCACTAATAGGCGGACCGCGGTCCGGATCCGGACCTCGAGAGGCTTTGATCTGGACCGCAAGACATTATTCATAATTACAAGCGCATTGTGTAAAACATATTTTTGAACCGGCACTTCTATGACAGCTACGTCTACACGCGCGGGTCCTCAGGTTATTATGGTTACGGACAGCGCAGCGGGAAATTTTAACATGTTTAGCGTAGCCTGATAATGCGTTAGAAACTAAAATCTAAAAGCTGAGCCTTGGCAAAACATAACGAAGATTCACTGACGTTATGGACGGAGAGGGAACGTTTATTTTAGTTTATTCAGCTCCTTAGCTCCTTGTCAGTGTGAAAGCTGAACAACAGCCCTTTATCCTCTAGACACGACTGCTTTGATAATCAGAGAATGAATCCAGAACTGAACCAGGACTGGACAGTTTTCATGTCAGGATTAAAAAGACTCAGCTCAGAGGAAAGTGAGGACGTCTAATGTGGTGAGTTGTACATTTGTCTGTCAACTTCTTTATTCTGTTCTAAGTTAGGTACTTATTTGACCTAATTTACAAACGTGAGTAATTAACATTCACGTTCATTTGAACCTAACATGTGTTTTTTTGGGTGATTAAAAACAGAGAAGGTGTGAAAGGAGCGTGTTGAAGCCACAGAGGGTTTGGAGATGAGTGACACATGTTAAGTCTTCCTTAAGTTGTGTCAGTTTCTGTGTGAATCCTAAATCCTGTTACAGAACTAATCATAAGCATTTTAATTAAAATGTTACCCCACACGGGAAAAATACAGGAAATAAATATTTCTATTCTAAATTTTGTTTTAAGATGAACCTGCAAATTAAACGGTAACAGTTAATTATTGGCAACAGCTAATGCTAAAGAAATGCTCAGTACTTTTTCCCTTGTTCCTGTTGTTTTCAGAGGAATGACAATAGAAAGAGATCAATTATGACAGGCATCTTTGTCACATTTGTTTAACAAATATGTTTTGGCTTGAATTTATGATTTTTTGTATGTATTTAAAATGTTCTCACACATGTTTTAAAGGAGTATTAGGCATTATATGTAGAATTCCAGGCTGTTGTCAATAAACCACCAGGTCCTGAGCTTTAGCTTTAGCCTCTTTTGATTTTGTAGTTTTTTACTTTTGTCTGTGAGCTGTGTTTGGTGAAAGCTAAACACTCAAACATCCTCCTCATGTAAACAAGGGATAAAATACAGAAAACAGTGGATTATCTACATTAATCTCCATTTGTTTAAAAGGCTGTAGGTGTGGAATAAATGAGACTTTACTTTAAAGACTTATATTCAAACACATATCCTTTAATTTAAATTTTCCGGACCCCTCACGGTGAGGAAAGTTACTAAGCGGACCTCGGCTGATTTTAATTCAGGACCCCTGCTCTAGAGATATAGGCTCAGCTCTCTTACAGTTGATCTCAGAATTAATAAAGTCTCTTGGAATTAGAGACGAAACGTCTTCACCTTGAAAACTGAGTCCAGATGCTTTTACTTTAACCTTTTTTTCGTCTGTTAAGGCAGTTTTAGATTATATAGAATTTTTTATTTTTATTAAAACAACCGCTGTAATACACATGTCAAACACAAGTCCAGCTCACAGAGCAATTATTTCTGGCCCGCTAGATGATTATTTTTATTAATGGCCCACTGATAAATATCGGCACGTTGCAATGCAACAACCGCCGTGAGAGCCAGCGCTAGGGCTGCACAATTAATCGAATTTCTAATCGCGATCACGATTACAGAAGCCACAATTACGTAATCGTCCAAAGCCGCGATTACACAAAAAAAATAAAAAATAAATCTGCGCGCTTAAGAGGAGTGTTTAGATCATGTCAGGTTGTGAGTGGCGAATCGCCACTTTTAATAATAGTCTGTAGGCGTGTCATTATCAACGACCAGATTATCCACTGATACGTCTCATGCATGGGCGTAGGTTTAGGAGGGGACGCTAGGTACTAGTCCCTATCAATATTTTGAGATGGCAAATTTGTCCCCACCAATATTTAGCAAGCTCTTTTGAACTGCTATTTGGATCTTTGAACTGCTATTTGGATCGATTCTAACAGCCAGGACGACGACAGTACAAGAAACGCCGTAATTTGATTGGCGGCGGGATATCTGACAGGCTACACGCGGGCCGGACTACTTTTGTGCTTGCACTAGCAGCGAGCGGCTGGTGTGTGTGCAGCGCATGTTGACGCACGACGGTAAGTTACCAGGGCTGTCTCTCTGGCACATACAAAGGCCAGAGTAAAAACATTCTAATATTTCGTTTTTTTGCCCCTTTTTGTACTTTGTAGATGCCACCCAAGAAGAAAAACATAAGAAGCTTTTTCATAAAGCAGAGTCCGAGTGTAAGCAGGCAAAATAACTAGCTAGCCACAAAATAAACTAGCAGTAGTGACTGACCAGTCACTAATCAATGTTATATAGTTCAACAATAATAAAATGTTAGAATATGATCTGTATTTTATTCTAATGTTGATCTAGCTTACTGCTAATCTCATACAGACAAACTTACCACATAGATTAACATAAATTTTAACACATTAATCCACAAAACCATGTCCCCTTCATATTTAAAAATGGCTCTGAAATATAAACATGATGTGTTGAATGCATACTATGATACGTGTGTATTTTATTCATTAGTTCATTTAATTACATATAGGAAACTCAGACATCTTGTGAAGATGTCATAAAGCTTGTTGAGGAAGAAGTAGCTGGACCTTCAGGTGAGGTCTTTATGAACTATGAATTATTAAAGCGTGAAAATCATGCATTTTAAAAGTTTTAAAAAACCATGTCCCCTTCATATTTAAATTGCTCTGAAAAATTAACACAATGCGTTGAATGCATACTGATACGTGTGTATTTGATTCATTAGTTCATTATTTAATTATAGGAAACTCAGATATCTTGTGAAGATGTCATAGAGCATGTTGAGGAAGAAGTAGCTGGACCTTCAGGGCTTTAGGTGAGGTCTTAAAGTGATAGATCGTCTTAAAGAGAAGGTCTTAAAGTGATTCTGTGATGAGATATACTACTATTGATTAATAGCAAATTATTACCTGTTTTATTATGCAAAAGTGAAGTGAATTGGTATTAGTATAAAAGGATATCAGTGTGAACCAATGTAGAAAAGCAATATAAGTTTTTCAGGAAGAGTGTTTTCAGCTTGTTTTTTTTTTTATTTTTATATACAAATATGGCATGAAGTTGCTTTAAACATGGTATAAAGCTACTTAAAACATCAATCAATGTAAATTGTAATAATCGTAATTAATAATCGCAATTACAATTTCAAAGGAATAATCGACAATTATGATTTTTGTCATAATCGTGCAGCCCTAGACCAGCGCTGCCTCTTCCGCTGTGCTCTGTCGACACAGAAGAGCTCAGAGATATGCAAGTGAATAAATGTACAATGAGACATTTATGGTCTTTCTTTAAAAATATGCCAGGTAAAAAGTGGATTGTGAAAACAGGGGCTTCTTTAACAGGTGAGAGGTGGAGTGTAAAGAACCATGTTTGGGGAGATAATGAGACCGTAATTTATGAAAATAACCGCGCTATAGCACTATGAGAATGTGAGACAAACTTGTACAAAAACCAGTGCAAAGCAGAAGCTACAGATTGACAGTTACAGTGGTACAGTTATATGTATGAGTATGTGAACCTTTTTGGAATTTTATGGTTTTCTGAAATAAATTTGTCTTAATATGTGATCTGATCTTCATCTAAGTCAAGGGTATTGACAAAAATAAATACACACAAAAATTCTGATCTTTTGTCTTTTATTGAGAAAAAACATAAAACATAGTGCTTGTGGAAAAGGTATGTGAACCCTTGAGTTAATGACCTCCAAAAAAGCTAATTGGAGTCAGGTTTTAGCACACCTGGAGTCTTTTTAAGATAATACATTTGGAGGTGTGGACTAAAGCTACTTTGACTGATTTAAAAAACCCTCAAACATTTGGAGTTTGCTCTGCACAAGAAGAACACACTTATGTGAGCCATGCCTCGCCAAAAAGAGCTTTCAGAGGAGCTACAATCAAGAATTGTTTCTTTACATAAAGCTGAAAAAGGTTCCAAATTTCTTTTAGAGAGACTTCTTTTAGAAATTCTACAGTTAGGCAAACAATCTACAAATTATACTGTTGCTACTCTACCAAGAAATGGCCGCCCAGTCAAAATGACACGAAGAGCACAACAAAGACTCATCAATGAGGTAAAGAAACAACCCCGAATGACAGCCAAGGATTTGAAGACATCATTGGAACTTGCTAACATCTCTGTTCATGAGTCTACAATACGTTAAACACTGAACAAGCAGGGTATCCACAGCAGGACACCACGAAGGAAGCTACTGCTTACTAAAATGAACATTGCTGCACGCCTGAAATTTGCAAAAGAGCACTTTGACACTTCACAGCAGTATTGGCAAAATGTTTGTGAACTGATGAAACTAAGATTGAACTATTGAAAAAACACACAGTGCTACATCTGGCGTAGAAAGGGCACAGCATTTCATCATGAACACATATCAACTGTAAAGTATGGTGGAGGAAACATCATAATTGGGCCTGCTTTCCTGCATCAGAGCCTGGCCAGCTTGCAATCATTGAAGGGAAGATGAATTCCCAAGTATATCAGACAATTCTTCAGGATAATGTGAGGATGTACTTCAGCTGAAACTGTGTAGAAGGTGGTGATGCAACTGGACAACAAACCAAAACACCAGAGCAAGTTACCAGGGAGGGAATTTACTGCTGTGTTTTTGGCCGCTGTTTACATTCCCCCGAGTGCTAACTCCGCGCTAGCACTCAACAAACTCCATGACGTCATCAGCGCGTTAGAAACGGCTCATCCTGACGCTGTTTTTATTGTTGCCGGTGACTTTAACCATTGTAGTTTGCGGACTGTATTCCCCAAATACCACCAGCATGTTGACATTCCCACCCGTGATAAAAACACTCTTGACCACGTCTACAGCAACATACGTGGTGCATACAGGGCTGCACCCCGCCCCCACTTCGGACACTCGGACCACATTTCTTTGTTCCTGTACACTGCTTACAGACAAAGACTGAAACGAGCACACCCTGTCACCAAACAGATCAAACTCTGGACCCCGGAGAGCGAGATCACCCTGCAGGACTGTTTCGCGCTGACAGACTGGGATGTGTTTAAAGCTGCAGCCACTGTGGAGGACTCTTCCATCAGCGTACAGGATTATGCTGAGTATGTGTCCGGGTACATCAGCACTTGTGTTGATAACATCGTGCCCACAATACAAATCAGGAAGTTTCCCAACCAGAAGCCCTGGATAAACAGTCAGGTACGTCACACGCTGCCACATTTGGTTTGCACCCCACCCTCTGTGACTGGCTCCTAGATTTCCTGACTGGCAGGCCTCAGTCTATCAGGATTGGTAATAGGACTTCAGCCAGCACCATCACAAACATTGGTACTCCACAGGGCTGTGTACTCAGCCCCATCCTCTACACCCTGTACACCTACGACTGTGTCGCCTCTCACAAGGACAACATCATCCTGAAGTTTGCGACACCGCAGTGATAGGACGACGCTGGCGGTGACGAGGCAGCTTACAGGAGGGAGGTGGCCAGTCTGGTGTCATGGTGTGAAGACAACAACCTCACCCTCAACACGGACAAGACAAAGGAGATGATAGTGGACATGAGGAGGGAGAGGAGAACGCCTCAGCCACTGTTCATCCGGGAACTTGAAGTGGAGAGGGTGAGCAACTTCAAATACTTGGGTGTCCACATCAATGAGGACCTCACTTGGACACCTCACATCACGCAGCTGGT
Organism: Perccottus glenii; assembly: GCA_024416835.2. NCBI lineage: Eukaryota > Metazoa > Chordata > Actinopteri > Gobiiformes > Odontobutidae > Perccottus > Perccottus glenii. The sequence goes on from CM044557.2 coordinate 5,178,374, forward strand.
CAAGAAGGCTCAACAGCGGCTGTATTTTCTGAGGAGGCTGAGGAAGTTTGGCATGTCGCCCAAGATCCTCAGCAACTTCTACAGCTGCACCATTGAGAGTGTCCTAACCAGCTGCATCACTGTGTGGTACGGCAGCACTTCTGTCATGGACCGCAAACGCCTGCAGAGAGTGGTGAAGACTGCGCAGAAGATCACCAGGACTCCACTGCCCTCTCTGCAGAGCATCTACCATCGCAGAGTCCACAGAAGAGCTGCTTCCAATGTCTGAGAGTGAGGCTGCAGTGAGCCTCACTCTCAGACATTAGTGACATTAGTACCATTGTTGTTGCTCTCTTTCTCTGACACCAAAGCGCTGTTCGTTATGCACAAATAAAGAGCGACCTCTTTGCTAAACTTGCCCTGAAACTTGTTCAAACCATATTAACACAGTCCAGCACAGGATAGAGACGGGTAGATAAAGGTAAAAAAAATTAGCTAAGCAGTTGTTTGTGCTTCAAGGCTGAAGGAAAGATTTGTGCAACATGCTTTTACAAGCTGAACATAAGCATCAAGCAGGGCCGGAACAATTAAGGAGGGGGCCAACAACCAAAGTTGGGGCCCTTTTTAACACAAACTAAATTACTAATGTAAATACAGTATAAATATTTACAGTAGGTATTGTTAAACTTATAACCAGGCTTTTAAGCAAAATCACGTGAATTGTTTAAAACTCAAAACTTTCGCGCCTCCATTTACCTTTTTCTGTGTGAGACTTAAGTACAGACGTGGACAAAAATGTTGGTACCCTTTGGTCAATGAAAGAAAAACTCACAATGGTCACAGAAAAAACTTTATTCTGACAAAAGTAATAATAAATTAAAGCCGCAAGCGGCGATAAAGGCCCTCGCCTCCCTTGAGACCGCGGGGACACATGCACTCGTGCTTTAAAGCGTAAACTTCACGGTAAAAGGATTCTGAGGAGTTTTCTAAGACTCTAGTCGTGGCTCTGGAGGGGCCTCCTCTAAAGGAAGGATCCTGGCAATTGGGAAATGGCATTTATTTCCCAAAGGTTGCCTCTTCACAGACTCATTACGACCACAGCCACAAATGTATCAAAAAACAAATTGATATTTTTTTGGCACACGTGTCTAGATGATACTCACCAAATTTGGAGCTGTTTAGATGAAAAGCCTTTAGACACAAGGGGTGCGATTTAGGTGGTCACGCATTACACCCAACATAGTAGATTTTCTGTTGAGTTTACGATATGGCTGTAATAAACTTTTCAGTTTGCCCTGAGGTTTCCTATGGATGTACCAAGTTTCATTTTTCTACATTGGAATAAAGTTACTTTCACTTTCCATAGGCCCGATGTATTTTTACTTTTCTAGGGTCGCCACTGAGTCATTTTTCGTATTTTTTTCGGGACTTCAAATACATAAATTTTTCGCTGGGCTTCAAATCTGGGACCAATAAAAATGACTTTTAGTTGTACGTTTACTGGGTTAAATTGAGGATCATTTTGCAGAAAAATATGATAAAAATATATACGAATTATAATAAAAAAATATAACTCGAGCAAAAAGTCTAGAAAAACGCTTGTCTATTTTACATACATGTGTTTAGCTCATTTTGCCCAAGTTTGGTGTCTGTGGAATGAAGCAGCAATTGTATGTGTACTTTTAAAAAGAGGTGTATTTTTAGTCGGTTCACATTTTCAATTCAAAATGGCCGCCTTCCGTGTGTGATAGGGTGTGGTCCCAATTGGCTTTTTGTTCATAAGCCCATGGTGGATGTGTGTACCAAGTTTCATTTGCCTACAACAAACTAAAAATTTCACTTCCCATTGACTTTTTCCACATTTTTGGGACGTTGCTATGGCAACACATTTATAGATAGGGGGTGGTTGTCATTGGCTTTTATGCTCGTCATGGCATAAGAGATGTGTGTACAAAATTTTATGTCTCTATGACAAACTAAATTCTTGGGTCCCATTATAAGTTTGTAGGGGGCGCTGGAGAGCCATTTCTAAAGATAACCCTTTTATTTACATATCTTTGTGTTCAGGTCATGAATGTGCACAAACGCCTTTTTGGGTCCAACTCGATCCGAGAAGGCGTTTGAGAGTTAAGAGACGTTTTATTTTCACAAAAATGGCCACCTCGTTACAGGCTTGCCACACCCATACCCGATAAGATATCAACAACAAAGTCACAACTTTGGTTGGCACACGTGTCTAGATGATACTCACCAAATTTGGGGCCATTTAGATTAAAACACAATGATTTGCATCTTTCTGCGCAAGGGGTGCGATTTTAGTGGCCGCACGTTTCACCCCACATGGCGGACTTCCTGTTAAGTTTAGGGTGTGACTGTCATTGACTTTTCTGTTTGCCCTGAGGTGTCCTATGGATGTACCAAGTTTCATTTTTCTACGTTGGAAAAAAGTTACTTTCACTTTCCATAGGCCCAATGTATTTTGATTTTGTAGGGGTCGCCACTGAGTCATTTTTCGTATTTTTTTTCCGGCGCCTGCAAATACATCAATTTTTTGCCGGGCTTGAAGGCTGGGACCCATAAAAATGACTTTTCGTTCATGATCACTGGGTCAAATTTAGGATCATAGGTGGAAAAGAAAAATAAAAAATAAAATTAAAAAAAAAAAAAAACAAATCCGAGCAAAAACAATAGGCCCTCCCGGTCATCACCGGCTCGGGCCTAATAAAAATTCTATGAATGTTAACTAATGAAAGTCAGACATTGCTTTTCAACCATGCTTCAACGGAATTATTTAAAAAAATAAACTCATTGAACAGGCCTGGACAAAAATGATGGTACCCCATGAAAAGACTGTAAATAATGTGACCAAATGGACATGTTAATTCAAGGTGTGTGCACTAATTAGCATCACAGGTGTGTACAATCTTGTAATCAGTCAGTGGGCCTATTTATAGGGCTTCAGGTAGTCACTGTGTTGTCTGGTGACATGGTGTGTACCACACTCAACATGGACCAGAGGAAGCGAAGGAAAGAGTTGTCGCAGGAGAATAGAAAGAAAATTATAGACAAACATGATAAAGGTAAAGGCTATAAGACCATCTCCAAGCAGCTAGATGTTCCTGTGACTACAGTTGCACATATTTTCAGAAATTTAAGATCCATGGGACTGTAGCCAACCTCCCTGGACGTGGCCGCAGGAGGAAAATTGATGACAAATCAAAGAGACGGATAATCCGAATGGTAACAAAAGAGCCCAGAAAGACTTCTAAAGAGATCCAAGGTGAACTCCATGCTCAAGGAACATCAGTGTCAGATCGCACCATCCGTCGTTGTTTGAGCCAAAGTGGACTACATGGGAGATGACCAAGGAGGACGCCATTGTTGAAAACAAATCATAAAAAATCTAGACTGGAATATGCCAAACTACATGTTGACAAGCCACAAAGCTTCTGGGAGAATGTCCTATGGACAGATGAGACAAAAATGGAACTTTTTGCCAAGGCACATCAGCTCTATGTTCACAGACGGAAAAATGAAGCATATCAAGAAAAGAACACTGTCCCTTCTGTCAAACATGGAGGAGGCTCTGTTATGTTCTGGGGCTGCTTTGCTGCATCTGGCACAGGGTGTCTTGAATCTGTGCAGGGTACAATGAAATCTTAAGACTATCAAGGGATTCTAGAGAGAAATGTGCTGGCCAGTGTCAAACAGCTTGGTCTCAGTCGCAGGTCATGGGTCTTGCAACAGCACAATGACCCAAAACACACAGCTAAAAACACCCAAGAATGGTTAAGAGGAAAACATTGGACTATTCTAAAGTGGCCTTCTATGAGCCCTGACCTCAATCCTATTGAGCATCTTTAGAAGGAGCTGAAACATGCCGTCTGGAAAAGACACCCTTCAAACCGAAAACAACTGGAGCAGTTTGCTCATGAGGAGTGGGCCAAAATACCTGCTGAGAGGTGCACAATTCTCATTGACAGTTACAGGAGTCGTCTGATTGCAGTGACAGCCTCAAAAGGTTGTGCAACAAAATATTAAGTTAAGCGTACCAACAATTTTGTCCAGGCCTGTTCCATAAGTTTATTTTTTTAAATAATTCCGTTGAAGCATGGTTGAAAAGCAATGTCTGATTTTCATTGGTTATCATTCATATAATTTTTATTTATTATTACTTTTGTCAGAATAAAGTTTTTTCTGTGACCATTGAGTTTTTCTTTCATTGACCGAAGGGTACCAACAATTTTGTCCACGTGTGTAATTGTTCCTACAGACTATTGATCACAATGTTGAATAGTTGCACTAGATAAAATTATTAGGAAATAAATGTTTGATATTTTTTGCACGTTGTGTTTTTACAGATTTAGATTTTTTATTAATCTGAATCTTTTGTGTGACACAGAGATAATGATCACTAGAGACAATTGCATTTATCTCTGAATGTGAATGTTTTACCAAATTTAAGTAATTTACAACAAAGTACAGTTTAGCGTCCCACAGACTTTGTAAAAGGCCAATGTTTTTATGTTTTGGAGCGTAGACATGACAATACGATTTTTATTTAGCTCATGGGTCCAATGGAGTTTCTTGGTCAGGGCAAAATAAGGATTGTATGTGCCAATTTTTATCCATTTACAATAAACTTATTAACTTTAAATGGCATTTTTGGTCATTGGCACAGCAACACAGTAGCAGATCCAACTTACATTTTTTCCCCCCCGTTGCATGGTGGATGTCTGTACCAAATTTCATCCATGTACAAAAAACCTAATATGTGAGCTGTTGCTACGACAACGCGGTTGGATTTTGGGCAAATATCAAAAGTAGCGCTGCAACTATTTTTCTATTGATTAATCTATTGATTATTTTTTCGATTAATCTGTTTTTTTTCCTATTAATCTTATAATTTTTTTATAAAGATTTATATATATTCTGTTGATTTTTGAATAAAGTATTACAATACACAAACAACACATCTATTGTAAAAAAGGGTAAACATTCTTTAGTAAGCACATGAAATGTAGGACAAGGATGTTAGGATGTTTTGTTTTTGATGTATTTAGGATGTTAATAAAATCTTTTAATTTTCCTTCAAACAAGAATTGCCCTACAAAAAGAGCAAAAAAAAAAAAAAGGAATTCACTTAATAAAAAAAACTAATTCAGCCCAAATATAATGTACACAGTAGGGCATTGGTTTTGCAAAAATTTTGTGTTACAAACTGGACCTGTCACGATGACAAATTTTTGATATGGATATATTGCACTAGAATGAACTGCAATAACAACAATATTATTGCAATGTTAACAATTTGCAGCGTTTTCTCTGCGTGGTGGCCAGAGGTCACATAACATGTTATAGGGGGGTTGGGAGCAGGAAGAGGTAAAAGTAATTATTCATCTAACACATAGTCTACAATATCTTACTGCAGAGACTAAATGCCTTTTTAAACTTTTATTTTCTCTGCTTATTAAGCTTAACTGTGGACCTACAATATCAACAGAAGGACGAGGGATTTTTTAATATTCTATATTTATATTATGATTTGTTTTGTAGCCAAAATGTTTAATTTGAACTTATAAAACTACAGTAGTATTACAACAGCTCATTATCAGCTTCCCTGGTGAGTAAAAGCTGCTCAGTCTCCATGGTAACGCTCAGAGAGAGGAGTTTGTGAAATTGTGGAGTTAGCTTTCCATTGGCTTGCTGCTGTAACAGGCTACTTTCTGAACAACTTTAAAACATACCAAACTGCAGAATATATTGCGCTCTATGTTCATCTCATCTGACTTTGTCAGTCTGTCCGCATCCTCTCGCTTACAAGAGATGTTTCTAGGTATGATATTACTACGTAATTTAACACACTAGCCGACAAATTATCTTGCAGAGATTTGCATCCCCTCTGCATTCATTGTCAAACAACTGTGTTTACTATTTTGAAATAATAATGACAACAGAAACTACCCAAATGACCCTGATCAAAAGGGTCAAGTTGACACAAACGGGTTTGAATGGCTACTAAAGGTAACAGTCCTTACCTGTGTGTGTGAGAAACTTGATCAGAATTGATAGCAAGATGAATGCAGCATGTTATCAGAAAATACTGGAGGAAGATTTGTACTCATCAGCCCGGAATGCCATGTGATCGCAATCAGCTGACATTAAGCTACTTTGCTGATTTTCTGTCACTCTTCCAAGGCAGAAAATAAATCCCAGCTGGCGGATCTGTAGAATTCTTCATGGTGGCGGGCTGGTAGGATTATTTTTTTCTTGTATCATCCATAAACTATGGACTAAATAGATTTAAGCCCTGAAAGAAATTGAACTGATCATTAAGGAACTCTTAAAACAGAACAGAAAAAAAGACTATGCCAACCCAAAGAAGAAGTTTACGTCACCAGCCTCCTGTGAATTTCTGTTATTCATTTATACACTTATGGTCTGGTTCTTTTGTGAGTTACACCGTTGCTCCCTTTACCCTTTCCCATCCATAATTACAATCCTTTTATTTAAGACTTCAAATTGTTGTCTTCATTCACACCAGTTGGCGCCTTAAAGAACCATTTCTTATGTGTGTGGTCATGTATGCTTTGCCATCTAAATAACCCTCAATAAGCAGCGTTACACATGGGATGTACTTGGACGTTTCAACATGAAAACGATCCAAAGCAAGTTGACCTGTCATTGGCTACAGCCGCATAAAGTCTCCTGACATCAATATCTTTGAGCCACTCTGGGGAGATCTCAAACATGCAATTCATACAAGACAGCCCAAGAATTTACAGGAACTGGAGGCTTTTTGCCAAAATGAATGGGCAGCTTTAACATCTGAGAAAATCAAGAGCCTCATCCACAACTACAACAAAAGACTTCAAGCTGTCATTGATGTTAAAGGTGACAATAAAAAAGTATTAAGAACTGGGGTATGTAAACTTTTTATCAGGGTCATTAGGATAGGTTCTGTTGTCATTATGATTTAAAAAGAGTAATCACAGTTGCTTGACAATTAATGGATTCACACAACCACTAACTATGAGTGGAAAAAAAGTTTATTGTGTAATCATTCATATTCTCTGAAAAATGGCCAAAAAAAAAAAAACAAATTCTGCTAGAGTATAAGCACAACTGTATCTGTGCATTTGGAATTGCATTGTTTAGTTTTGACAGCATTTATGTTTTCATTTTATAGTATAAGATACACAGGAATGAAAAACATACATATACAAAATGCACATACAGATGAACTAAATGTGTTTTGTTTTATTAAAATGTGAGTTGTGGACACCAACATTTTTGTAAATGTTTATGGTTAATAAAACATAGCAAAACAAAAATAATTTACATTAAAATAGGCAATGAGAAGAAACTAAACACAAGTAGCTCTCTGCCATTTTAATTTAGTAAAAGAAGCTCTCTGAGGGGAAAAAGGATGTAGATCCCTGCCTTGTTCTTTCTGATGTGGGTAATAAAGCGCCCCTAATTTCACCCTAGAGGCCAAAATGATATTGCATCCGTACTGTAAGACACTTCCTCTGTTATGTCTAGAAAAGACCAATAGGTGAGTATTAAGCTAGCTGTTCTATTGGCGATTGTTGTGTCAAGCCTTTCATCCATGACATGTATCCTGTTGAAAAATACATTGAGGGTGAGGAGAACGTTCAAAGAGTCAAGTGCACAGCAAAATTTACATTAAGAGTGAGCAGACGTAAACAGTGATGTGACTTCAAAGTGTGTGCTCAAATAAAATTGATATGCTCCTGATAACAGCTTTTCTCCCTACAAGGTAATTTCAGGTGCAGCTGTTCACAATGGCGGCACCATCAAGATTGACAATTTTTTTGCGATGTAACATAAAATTTTATTTTATTTGTCACAGCCCTAAAGATAAGCCCCCCATGTAGGGAAAATGAACAGTTCAATGGCCTGCAAGTTATTCCACACTTGGCTATTTTTGGTTATTTTTTCCATCTGTTTGCTGTGTTCACCTTTTTGATTGGATAAGTCATAACAGAAATGCAGTGAGACTGGCACAACATAAGGGATGTCAGCTTGAAAATACAGCTGTTATTGCTGTGATTTGAGTGAACTACAGAACAGTACTAAACCCTGGTTGAGTCTGACAGGGCTAGCTTATTGCAGTGTCACCTGCAGCAGTCTGCCTTTGTTGCTGTGAGGAAAACACCACTGCAAGGTCAGAACAGAAAGTGAGTGTGGACGAGAGGAGGGCGATCACAACCCAGAGACAGAGCAAGCCCGGCACACCACAGAACACCACAACATTAGAGACATTCAGACACCGACTCACGACAGTACAATGGATTCAGAGAACAACGGATCTGGTAAGGCCTCAGTTTACATTTGAATATGTCACACTAGTGTTGTTAGAATGTAGCAGTAACCAGAGCAGCAGTGAGGCAACATACACAGTTGCTATTGATTCAATCCAAACCAATTGTGACCTATTAGCTTAAGTAATAGGCCTCTAAACCAATTGGACGCAGAGATTACGGAGGAAGGTGATGGAGGCTGTTTGCTCTTGTGTTTTCTTGTGCTCTCATGTTTTTATTGATGAATTTCTCAAACAATTAATGGATTACTGTTTTATGTGCTTTACTTTGACAACTTTTAAGCTATGGGTGAAAATTCACACTTTTATTTACAACGACTTAAAATTAGATTTAAATCAATAAAAACGTTTTTTATTTGAAATTGTTAAGACTTTCATTGGTATATATTAAGGTTAAACTCAGGAAGGTGGTAAATGAGCATCTTATCCATAACTAGCTATTATTATCAGGTGTCTTCTCAAACTTGCCTGACTCTCTTTTTTCATTTTTTATTAAGAATATTTATTCTTTAAATAGATTAATGTTGTAAATTGCAAAAACACCCCTAAGCACAAGTGTTTTTACATGCTTCATTTTCTTTTGTTAGTCATTAGCTTCTAGCATCATTTAAAAGTTTAATAACATAATGGCTCTAAATATCAGCGCGTCTCTTAGACACAACGGAGTCAAGTCACCTCGAGGAACAACTGCTTTAGCTTTTATTAAGCAAACACCAGTCCACATCTCTCTGACCTCTGGAACTTGTACAGTGTGGAGTTAGTTCACAGTCAGGTCCATAAATATTGGAACATCGACAAATTCTAATCTTTTTGGCTCTATACACCACCACAATGGATTTGATATGAAACAAACAAGATGTCCTTTAACTGCAGACTTTTAGCTTTAATCTGAGGTATTTACATCCAAACCAGGTGAACGGTGGAATTACAACAGTTTGAATATGTGCCTCCCACTTTTTAAGGGACCAAAAGTAATGGGACAGATTAACAATCATAAATCAAACTTTCAGTTTTTAATACTTCAAATCCTTTTCAGTCAATTACAGCCTGAAGTCTGGAACACATAGACTTCACCAGACGCTGGGTTTCATCCCTGGTGATGCCAGGCCTCTACTGCAACTGTCTTCAGTTCCTGCTTGTTCTTGGAGCATTTTCCCTTCAGTCTTGTCTTCAACAAGTGAAATACATGTTCAATCAGATTCAGGTCAGGTGATTGACTTGGCTATTGCATAACATTCCACTTCTTTCCCTTAAAAAACTTTTTGGTTGCTTTCGCAGTATGCTTCGGGTCGTTGTCCATCTGCACTGTGAAGCTCTGTCCAATGAGTTCTGATGCATTTGGCTGAATATGAGCAGATAATATTAACCGAAACACTTCAGATTTCATTCGGCTGCTTTTGTCAGCAGTCACATCATCAATAAATACAAGAGAACCAGTTCCATTGGCAGCCATACATGCCCACTCTTCTCTTCCCATCACTCTGGTACAAGTTGATCTTGGTCTCATCGGTCCATAGGATGTTGTTCCAGAACTGTGAAGGCTTTTTTAGATGTTGTTTGGCAAACTCTAATCTGGCCTTCCTGTTTTTGAGGCTTATCAATGGTTTACATCTTGTGTTGAACCCTCTGTATTCACTCTGTTGAGGTCTTCTCTTGATTGTTGACTTTGACACACATACCTCCTGGAGAGTGTTCTTGATCTGGACAACTGTGAAGGGTGTTTTCTTCACCAGGGAAAGAATTCTTCGGTCATCCACCATTCCGTGGTATTCCGGGTCTTTTAATAGTAATAATTTATATTGCGCTTTTTTCCCGAGGGACCAAGGGACTCAAATCGCTTACAGCCCGTCCATTATTCATTCATACACAGTCATAATGGTGATGGTAAGCCCTGGGGCAGACTGACAGAGACGTGGCAGCCATTTTGTGCCTACGGCCTCTCCGACCATCACCACATACATTCACTCAACATTCTTACACATTTATACGAGGCAAGGTGGGTTAAGTGTCTTGCCCAAGGACACAACGACAGTATGAATTGTGGGGAGAGCGGGAATCGAACCCACTACCTTCCGGTTGAAAGACGACTGCTCTACCACTGAGCCGCCCTTTTGATGTTGCTGAGCTCACCGATGTTCTTTCTTTTTAAGGATGTTCCAAACAATTGATTTGGCCACACCTAAAGATTTTACTGTCTCTCTGATGGGTTTGTTTTGTTTTTTCAGCCTAATGGCTTGCTTCACTGATAGTGACTAGAGATCGACCGATATATCTGTTTACCGATATTTTTTCATAATCGGGTATCGGTTTTGTAATATCGGATTCACCGATATACTGCGCCATCTTGTGGCCGTTTTGAGAATTCCGCCATTACAGCCAGCACCGCGTCGGAGGAGAGACGAGACAACAGCTGCGTGCACAGGTAAAGTATATCTATCTATACTGGCTTTGCTTTATTTATTTAACTTTATTTAACATAACAGACATTAATGCACAAATGAGATTTGAGACATGAATGCCTGCCTGATATGTTGTTTGTTTATGAGGCTTGCCTAAAATTTTTTTATAACTCACGGAGTCACGTAGCCCAATCCGTCATGTACTGTCCCAATAAACACGCAACTTTACATAAATTAAAACAGACATCAATGAGTGCATGTTGGAAATAAAAGCGCAGCATTTAATTATCTCTCTGTTGTATTTGCTCACGATTAGTCTCGTAAAAAAAGTTCGTTCATATTGCTGATCACTCACTGCGTTCATGATCAGGGAATGCTCAAGCACGGCCACTGGATGAAACTTAACAGATTCACTTGTTTAAAACATATTTATAAAACAAATAAGTATATTAGCCTTTAATTAAATAACCGTTATTTCACTAATACACATCTAAATAAATACAGCTCTGTGGAAATTAATTATTTATTATCTCCACGAGCGATCGCAGTTGAGCTGTGTAAATATGCAAACATTGCTTTGTCAAAAGGCATTTAATGACCTAGACGACAAAAACATTAATAATTCTAATCTTTGAGAAATGTATAATAATATGCTGTTTCTGTATGTTTGTTACTTTCCTGACAATGTTTTATTTTAACAAATATTATTCAGTGAATTAATATAGGCTATTACCCAGCGAATTATTCCTCTCTAAGCCTGTTAAACGGCACATAAACCTACTAAAACGGTTTAAAACGAATAATTTCATTTCTGCAAAGTTGATATGACTCCCCTGTTAATTATTTTCTCTATTTGAAAACATTAGACTTTTGCACATTTATTTTGCCTATTGTTAACATTAATGTTGCTGCTTATAAATGATAGTATAAATTATATAAATAATGTAAATAATATAAATGTTTTTGTTGTAATTTGAAGATTTAATTTAACATGAAAGACTACTAACTTTCAAAATTTTTTTGTTTTTTAAGATGACTGAAAGGAGGAAAAATCTTAGTGAAGTATGGACTTCACTCAGTCAATGGCAGGGGTGGCAGTTTGCAAAGAATGCCAAATGAACGTGAGCATGGGATCAAAATCTACAGCAACAAAAAATACCTCCAACCTGTGGACCCACCTAAAGATACATCACTCAACTATCTTTGAAGAGGCAAACAAAAAAAAGAGATGCTGTAGAGGCAAAGACATCAAGCCACATTCAAGCTTCTATTCCCATGATGTTTGAAAAGCAGACAAAGTGGAAGACGTCCGATGTCCGCTCAAAAACAATGGACAGGATGATTACAGAGATGATAGCTACAGACAATCAGCCTTTCACCATGGTTCAAAATAAAGGTTTCCAGAGACTCATGGCAACTGCAGAACCAAGATATACTCTAAAGAGTGAGAAGTTCTACCGCACAGAGATGTTCCCCAGTATTCACAACAGTATTGTTGAGAAGGTTAAAGCACTGCTAAAGCCTGATAAAGCAGGGTATAACTTGGCTTTTACCACAGACTGCTGGTCCGGTACAACTGAATCTCTAATGAGCCTTACATGCCATTTCATTGATGATCAGTGGATTTGCAGACAAGTCATCCTAAACACAAAAGCAATGATTGGTTCACACACTGGGGAGTACATTAGTGAGATGTTTTTGGGTATGCTGGATGAATGGGAAATTGACAAAGACAGAGTGGTTCTTGTTCTCAGGGACAGTGGTGCTAACATTGTTAAAGGTATGAGAATTGCTGAACTGCCTGACATGAGCTGCAGTGCCCACATATTACAGCTTGTTGTCAATGACGGCCTCAACTCACAAAGAGCTGTCCAAAATATTCTGTCAGTGCTGAGAAGCTGTGCTACCCATTTTAATCACTCATTGCTAGCTAAACAGCGTTTAGCAGTGATCCAGCAAGATCTTGGGCTACCTGCACATTCCATCATTCAGGCTGTGCCAACCCGATGGAATTCCACCCTGCACATGCTGGTCAGGATGCAAGAGCAAAGAAGGGCTCTGAACATATATGCCAGTGAGCATAGTGGGTTCACTAGCCTCAGTGCTGAGCAGTGGAATATTGCCAGCAATCTTATTGACACCCTTTCTCCAGTGGAGGAGTTCACTCTTGAGATGAGCCACTATGAGAGTTCAGCGTCCATGCATCATCCCATCTGTCAAAGTTCTGAAGATGTTGCTTAGCAGTCAAGGTCCCTCCTCTCATGGGATAAAAACAATGAGACAGGAGATGCTGGAGAGTCTCACCCGACGGTTTGCAAAAGTGGAAGAGGTGAAATGTGCAGTCCTTGCCTGTCTTCTGGATCCAAGGTACAAAGCACATGCCTTTTCATCTGATGCCACACTGTCGAATGCAAAAGATTGGCTTAAGGAGGAGACAGAGAGCTTAGAGCAAGACAACACACAAGGTGAAGGAACACAGTCAGATGATTCCAGCACAGTTTCAAAAAGGCCCCGGACAGAAGAAACCCATAAGAAACTGATTGATGAGATGTATGACACTCTACTTGGTGCTAGTTCTGAAGTTGATGGGTCTACCCTTGATGGAGAGCTTCAGCAGTACCTTTCAGAACCAGTGATTGATAGAAGGATGGGAAAGCCACTTGAATGGTGGAAACAAAATGAGAAAAGGTTCCCCATTCTTGCTCCTCTGTCAAGAAAATTCCTTTGCCCCCCACCGTCTTCGGTGCCCAGTGAGCGAGTCTTCAGTGAAGTGGGAGCCATTTATGAAAACAAACGAAGCAGGCTTACAGGGCAGAATGCTGAAAGACTCTGTTTTCTACACTACAACCTAGTTCTGCTCAACTGGGACTATTAAGATGCACTAAAATAGCTATGCACATTTCTTCCAGGTAATTTAGATTTAGATTTTTTTTCCCCAATTGGTTAGAATAATTTTTGTGCTTTATTTTTGACCTGTTTGTTTACCTCATAAAAGCTTTTATTTTTAAACAAAGACACTTTAGTAACAATGCACTTTATCTTCATTTTTTTGCACTCAGACCCCTCTATTTATTGGTGTATAAATACGTTTTTTTTTTGTATGCAAGGAGGGAGTGATTGTTATAAATAAAAAGGTTTGTTCAGTTCAGTTGTGTCGTAATAATTGTGTCCAAAAACAGAAGTATAACAGTAAATAAATATCGGTTCTGCATATCGGTTATCGGGCACATAAACATGCAAATAATCGGTATCGGTTATAAAAAATCAATATCGGTCGATCTCTAATAGTGACAGCTCTTTGATCTCATAGAGAGTTGAGAGTTGACAGCAACATTTTCCAAATGCAAATAGAACACTTTAAATGAACTCTGAACCTTTTATCTGCTCCTTGTAAATGGGGTAATGAGGGAATAACACACATCTGGCCATGGAACAGCTGAGCAGCCAATTGTCCCAAAAATCACAGAACGTGAGCTTGCTCTTGCTTGGTCTTGCTCTGTAGAAGCTACTGCTACGAGTCTGAAGACAATAGGCAATTGTAAGTTGACAGTTGTTAACTTTTGTTAATGCTAGGTCTACTGTATTTCTCACGCACCCAAAGAGAGGTGTGCACTTGTCAAGCCCTCTTCTCACATTAGGAAACGGAGCAAGTGTTGAAATAAACAGAAATAATGGTTTCAGATGCTTGAGTAGTTTACAGATGAAGTACAACTGAGCAGCTGCTGCTGGCAACAGGGGAGGGTGAGTTGGAGATGGGGAGACAAATTAGTACGGCAACTCTATTGATGCATATTAAGATTGATATTACAATATAGGCTCATCCCATATCTTGCAGAAAAATCTAACAATATATTGCCCAGCCCTAATATAACATAAAGCTTACAATATTATACTGCAGAGACTAAGACTAAATGCTAAATGCAAATAAAAAGATTAAAAAAATTTTTTTAAAACCTTTATTTTTCTTGCCAATTAGGCTGAACTGTGGACCTGAACTATGAAAACCTTCCCCCTGTCAGAGTCAGTTCAGGTGGTGGATGAGCACATTATCGGGAGAATTTAAATTTTTGCACTAAGGAAATTAGACCCACTTTAGCAAAAAGTGTACATTCTCTCACTGTATGTGTCTCACCGCTGCTGCAGAGACTGGTAGCGGGCGGAGTCGGCTCCGCATGGACTTAACGAACAGGTTACTAGTGGAGAACAGAGAGAATGTAAACAAAGAGGCTAACCTTTAAACGTAGGCTGTTGTCCCGAGCCTAGACCATCTCTGAGCCATAACTTATTATTTCATAACACAGTCAGACCCCTCTTGAACTAAGTGTTCACCTGTTTGAGGGCCATTCTTGTCAGAGAGATGTGGTTCTGGTAGGTCATGTGCTCCCTTTTTTGTCTCCTCTGCTCTTTACTCTCAGTGGTTGCAGCAGTCTCCAATTTAAGTTCCACAGACCAAAACCGGTCCTTTTGTGTGGTACTTCTGGTCCTCACATTAAATATTATTTTTAATACATTCTTGCTATTATTAATAAATAACATGTAAAAATGCATAAAAAGGTAACGGTAAACAAATGAGAGTTGTTTTGATAAAGTTTTAAACTGTTTCAGGGAAACGCACAAGACCAGTGTTTATTATTGAATTTGATGTAACGAGGTTTTAGGTCTCAGCTAAAGTTAATAATTATTAATCGGGTCTAAATCAAGCCTCTCTCATGGAACCTCTTAAACGGTTCTCGAGTAAGGGCACCGCCATACGGCGATTTTACAGTGAAATACAGCAATATACCGCCGTCCACCAGAGGGCAGGCTCCAAAAGCGGAAATATAAGGAGAAACCCAATGGCGACTTTACAAGTATAAAACTCATGTTTACAGCCTGGGACAAAAGATGGCTCCGGTCTCTAGAGCTAAGTTTTTACTATGTGACAACTATGGAGTAAAAGCCAGGATGTAACCGCCATTTTGTTGCCCTTCCATAACGACAATATCGGTGAATAGGTGACCAATCGGCAGATTACATCCATTTTTATTTACAATCTATGGTCTAAATCCATTTATATAAATCAGGGTTCATCAACTAAATTTGCTTGAGGGCCAGCTTGTTCCTTCCGCTTGCTGCTGGGGCCAGACTTTCAAACTAAATGTATAAATAAATAGATACTTTTTTTTTCATTTTATTAGATTTCTTCACTGTTTATTCTTTTTTTTTCTTTTTTACTAAAAACTTAAATAAAATCCAACTCAACATGAACCTGTGCACGACTTTAAGTTGGACACCCATGCTCATTACTCTGTTATTTATCATTTTTATCATTGCCCGAAAACAGGTGCAGATCTGTGCATGAAAGGGGTGTTTAATTCCCGCTCTCCCGACAGTTCATACTCGTTGTCTACAAGACACTTAACACACCTTGCCTCCGGTTGTGTTCCAGCTGTAACACTGGTGAATTGAAGCTTATTGTAAGTTGCTTTGGATAAAAGCATCTGCTAAATAACTAAAAATGTAAATGTAAAGTGGTCATACAACAAAGCGCAGGTTGAATATACAAAACTGTGTACCAGGCCAAACTTGGTGTGCGCACAAACAGCAGATAAATCCAGAGGTCTGGCTAAAACTGATGTGTTTTTTGATTGAAACACCCCTAAATATTTAATGTTTAGCTGGACTTGCCCATGGAGTTTACGGTGTCGATGCATGAAACACTGCAAAACTTGTGAAGAATCAAGCTAGTCGACGGTACTACAATATTGTTACTGAAAAAAGGAGCTCATGGCACCATTTGGAGTTTTTCCCACCTTTTTACCACTTTTTTTTTTTTTTTTTTACGAGTGCAATAAATGTTTTGGTTGAAAAAATATGTGAATTGTGTGCGAGATTTGTGTGCAAGAATCAAGATCTCTCTTCCAACGGTTCCCAGGGATCTGTCAAATGTGGCTCACACAGGGACTTGGTTTACTTAAATCCTGGCTATTGACTTCTAACATTTTGTTATTATAATACAGAAAAATACATGGGCTCCGAACCCATTCCACACTGTGCAAATGTCTAGATACGGAAATAGTAGTACACTTAAAGTTTGCCACAATGCAAGCAGCAATAGTCCCTAAATGGTTAATATAGACCATAATGCTTTGCAAATTGTAAAAGGAGAGCAGCACAACCATGACATATTGTTTAACTTTACACAACAGGTTTGAATGAAACAAACACCAAAATACTTGTGTTTAAGCAGTTTGGCCAAGCTTGCATGTGTTTCTTTTGAAAAGTTAGCTCTTAAAAGTATTTTGCAGTCATAAAACATAACAGATGAAATTCCACGTTCTTATAGCTTTCCCAAGCCCCAAAAGGCACAACTGTATTTTTTTGCAATTGGGTTTCTCTTCTTCCCTGAGGTCACGGTTTTATTTACTTTGCGAGATGCGCGTCCTCTAACCACCTTTAATGTAATTCGATGCACCTAAATGTTGGAACTGAACACTACTAGAAAGCTTAAAATCAGCACAAAAATATTTATTTATAATAAATGGGGACGCGACAGCGCACTGTACAAAATTTGAAATACATTACGCCAATGGGACCCTCACAAAACCGTTTTTTGTCATTCTCATGAAATTTGGTAAACATGTTTATCATGACAAGGCAAACAAAAAATATCATGGCCATGCACTAAAAAAAAAAAGAAAGTCGGCCATCTTGGATTTTTTTAAAAATGTGCCGACTCGGGCAGTTATTTTACATCTATCGTCTGCTAGGGATTTTAACTGACGGAGCTGAAAATTGCTCAGCTTAATCTAGACAAGTGGGGCTTTAAAAGTTACCCAAATTCTTTGCAGAATAAGCCTGGTTTTCAAGTGACGGTCCCTCAAAACTTAACGTTAAATTTGAGGACTCTCAAATTGTAATAACTTGCAAATGCAAAGTCTGATTTGCATCAAATTCTTAACAATTATGTATTAGCCAGGCATAAACACAAATACAATTGGTGCAACAGCGCCCCCTACAAAGTGACGCAGAAATCCCTATGGAAGTTTGGCACATTGTTAGAAAAATTCTCTTTTACCCAATGCACAATTTTTAACGGCACTTCCGTGGTGATGATTGAAACCTTCCCATATTATCTTGAAAATTTAGTTTGTTGGAAATGACCAAAATTTGGCATACATATTCCTCATGCCACTCTAAACAAAATCCTATCCTATCATTGATTGTGTTGTCATGGCAACACCACAAAATGTGTTCAAGCAAATGGAAAAAGATACAAAACATTGGACAAAATAAGAATTTTTTTTGGACATGCTCTAACTTCATTTGTGTTTCCGTGACAACGGCCCAAATATTTACATGTCTACACAAATTTACATAACTTTTAACTTTTAAAAGTTGGACTAAAAGTTTTTACTTATATCTACACACGTGGACAAAATTGTTGGTACCCTTCGGTCAATGAAAGAAAAACTCACAATGGTCACAGAAAAAACTTTATTCTGACAAAAGTAATAAATAAAAATTCTATGAATGTTAACCAATGAAAGTCAGACATTGCTTTTCAACCATGCTTCAATGGAATTATTTTAAAAAATAAACTCATGGAACAGGCCTAGACAAAATTGTTGGTACCCCTAACTTAATATTTTGTTGCACAACCTTTTGAGGCTATCACTGCAATCAGACGAGTCCTGTAACTGTCAGTGAGACTTCTGCACCTCTCAGCAGGTATTTAGGCCCACTCCTCATGAGCAAACTGCTCCAGTTGTTTCCGGTTTGAAGGGTGTCTTTTCCAGACGGCATGTTTCAGCTCCTTCCAAAGATGCTCAATAGGATTGAGGTCAGGGCTCATAGAAGGCCACTTTAGAATAGTCCAATGTTTTCCTCTTAACCATTCTTGGGTGTTTTTAGCTGTATGTTTTGGGTCATTGTCCTGTTGCAAGACCCATGACCTGCGACTGAGACCAAGCTGTCAGACACTGGCCAGCACATTTCTCTGTAGAATCCCTTGATATTCTTCAGATTTCATTGTACCCTGCACAGATTCAAGACACCCTGTGCCAGATGCTGCAAAGCAGCCCCAGAACATAACAGAGCCTCCTCCATATTTGACAGTAGGGACAGTGTTCTTTTCTTGATATGCTTCATTTTTCCGTCTGTGAACATAGAGCTAATGTGCCTTGGCAAAAAGTTCCATTTTTGTCTCATCTGTCAATAGGACATTCTCCCAGAAGCTTTGTGGCTAGTCAACATGTAGTTTGGCATATTCCAGTGTAGCTTTTTTATGATTTGTTTTCAACAATGGTGTCCTCCTTGGTCGTCTCTCATGTAGTCCACTTTGGCTCAAACAACGACGGATGGTGCGATCTGACACTGATGTTCCTTGAGCATGGAGTTCACCTTGGATCTCTTTAGAAGACTTTCTGGGCTCTTTTGTTACCATTCGGATTATCCGTCTCTTTGATTTGTCATCAATTTTCCTCCTGCGACCACATCCAGGGAGGTTGGCTACAGTCCCATGGATCTTAGATTTCTGAATAATATGTGCAACTGTAGTCACAGGAACATCTAGCTGCTTGGAGATGGTCTTATAGCCTTTACCTTTATCATGCTTGTCTATAATTTTCTTTCTATTCTCCTGCGACAACTCTTTCCTTCGCTTCCTCTGGTCCATGTTGAGTGTGGTACACACCATGTCACCAGACAACACAGTGACTACCTGAAGCCCTATAAATAGGCCCACTGACTGATTACAAGATTGTACACACCTGTGATGCTAATAAGTGCACACACCTTGAATTAACATGTCCATTTGGTCACATTATTTACAGTCTTTTCTAGGGGTACCATCAATTTTGTCTAGGCCTGTTCCATGGGTTTTTTTTTTTTTTTTTATAATTCCGTTGAAGCATGGTTAAAAAGCAATGTCTGACTTTCATTGGTTAACATTCATAGAATTTTTATTTATTTTTACTTTTGTCAGAATAAAGTTTTTTCTGTGACCATTGTGAGTTTTTCTTTCATTGACCGAAGGGTACCAACAATTTTGTCCATGTGTATTTTCAATAAAAATGATTAACAACCTTTGAAAAACATTGCCTATTGGACTAGGGCTGGGTATTGTTCAAAATCTTTCGATCCGGTGCCAATTTCGATACCTCAGTTTCGATACCGGTTCCTAACGATACTTTTTTCAATACCATGGGTTTTAAAATCCATTTCAAAATCAACATAAATACATTAAACACAAAACTTTTATTTTTCTTCTTAATTAAAACAAATTCTGGTAACACTTCACACTCACACTTCACACATCGTATCAATCCTAACTTGGCCAAAATTTACAAAAAAAGAGAAATCTTTTTGCCACAACATGAACATATTATAAATAAATAAATAAATAAATAAATTATATTGTGTACATCCTAATATTGAACCAACTAAAATTCATAGGAATGTAAAAAAAAAAAAACTTTTTAGTGCAAAATCAAACTGTATTTGTGGGTAACCGCTCAGCAGTTTTTCTTCAGAAAGATAAACATGTCGGCTTTTTCTGGCAACAGACAGGCCCGCTCCTGGCTAATGGTGTCCCCAGCCGTAGAAAATGTACGCTCTGAGGGCGTCGATGAGGCTTGTACACAGAGAAACCTGGCTGCCAAGCTGGATAGCATTAGCAGTGTGTCCTTCTTACTCCACCACCAAGTTGCTGGATTCACTGTAGAGAGTGTACACGGCAAACCTCTGTAGAGCTGTATCTCCTCCTGAATCTTCTCTGAAGTGCTGTTCATGCTGTTGGTTGTTACTTCTATCGCCGTGCCTTCCTGCAAAAGGAGGCAGAGGCGATAATGTGAAGGAGGAAATAACAGCGCTAACGCTACAGCAACCGACTAGCAGCACAAGCTAACATACATAAAGTGGTAGTCAACGTCATGGGGATGCATTTGGTTTAAGTAGGGAAATTACACTTATCTGTCAAGTATTTCTAAAATGTGAAACCTTAACGTTACGTTGGAAAAACAAAGATGTTGCCTGGTCAAAGAATAAGGTTAAAGCTAGCGCCTGGGTAACGTTACATCGCAACGCAGAGTTGCATCCACACATTCAAACCACTCGCGTAAACAATTACTTTAACTTCTGTTCGCTAAAAAGGTAATATCTTCTTTTCTTACCTGCTACAATGTCAGAAATGCCAGATGATGTTGAAGGGGGCAGGTTTGACTCGATGAGCTGCAAGGCTCCTCTATTTCCTTCTTTTTACAGTCGAATACCCTACAACTTTCTGCCTTCATATTGATCCCGTGCATGGTCAAATGCTTCATTAAATTTGTGGTATTGTCGGCTTTGGTTGCAATACACTTGTCGCATATGTTGCACTTTGCTGACTCGGCATCCACTTTTATAAAGTGTAGCCACACTTTAGATCTCTTTGGCATTATAAAACTGGAACGTTTGGAGAAAAAACAACTAACGTTACACTTGTGTTGTGTGACTGCGAGTATCTTCAGATATCCCACCGTCACGTCACGTGGTGGTGGACAGCCAATCACGGCGAATGTAGTTCCTTACATGCACGTATGCTACAAGCTCACACAGACACAGCCGCTTGGCAAAAAAAATAAAAAAAACCCCGGCCGCTTGGCTTTTGAAAACGAAATTTGGCACCGAAAGATAAATAATTTTTCGATACCCATAGAATCAAAGTTTTTCGATCAATACCATAAAGGTATCGAAGTTCGGTACCCAGCCCTATATTGGACCATGTCTGTGAAGGTTCTCAGGCATCCAGGTCATCTTTAAAAAAAGGTTAAAGTAAAAGCATCTGGACTTAGTTTTCAAGGTGAAGACGTTTTGTCTCTAATTCCAAGAGACTTTATCAATTCTGAGATCAAATGGTAAGAGAACTGAGCTTATATCTAGAAGGAGGAGTTTCCCCTGAAACCAAACCTGATGGACCAGGCTGTTCTGGTCTTATAGTCATTGGCTATGTAAGGGAAGTGTGACTCCGGATGTGAGAGTCGTTAAGGCTCAGGAGAGTCATTAGTGACACTGCTCCATTCAGGTGCCGTGGTTGTTGTTCTAGGGTGAAAGTCTTTTTATCTAGGTTTCAAAACACTGTTATAAATACTAGGCAACATGAATCTGAGGCCACCTCCTCTGTTCCAAAAGGGCATTTTCATTTTTACAAAAATGGCTTTCTTCAGCCCTCTCTCGAACCATCTGGCCTCTCTGGCCACAATTTGAACATTGCTGTTTTCAAAGAAATGTCCTTTCTCTTTGAGGTGGAGGTGGACTGCAGACTCAGGTCTACCAGGATTGGCTCTTCTGTGCTGATACATCCTCTTAAGTTCTTACCAGTTTATCTCCAAATTGATAAAGTCTCTTGGAATTGGAGACAAAATGTCTTCACTTTGAAAACTGAGCTTTTGCTTTAACATTTTCTTCAAGATGACCTGGATGACTGAGAACCTTTACAGACACGATTGTCTATTGTGACACTCCTCAAAAATGTTGTACAAATTTTATAAAATTCAACAAATTTTATTTTTAGCATTTTTTTGAAATGGATGAAATTTGGCACGTAAGTCTGATCTGTCACACTGACCAAACTTAAAGAGGTTTTGCCGTGGCGATGACCTGAATACAAAATTGATGTCCCAATATAAAATCCAAAAATTATGTTTTTTGGAAATGTACAAAATTTGACATACATATTCCTCATGTTACTTTATACAAAAAAGTATATTGGAGCCCTATCCTATCTTTGACCGTGTTGTCATGGCAACACACACACAAAAAAGACAATTTTATCAGATTAATGCCCTAACTTCAACTGGGTTTCCGTGACTACGGCCCAAATATATATTTTTTTTCTTTTTGGGATCAGGAACAAGAAAAACTTTAAAATAATGCTGAATGTCTAATTTTGTTGTTGTAGTAGTCCACCTTTTTTGAGCTAAATACATGGATATTCATTATAACTCCAACTGAGATAGCACAGTTTAACCTCAGCACCAGTACCGCACAGCGACACTTCCAACTTCGGCACCAGCAACGGGTCGCGACGGTGAGGGACGATCATTGCCGCTTGCGATAATAAATAAAAAATAATAAATAATAATGCAACAAGCTAAAAGGTTGTATTTCAAATTTCTGGCTCTTTTCATTTTTTAAATACTCAACATGTCCTGTAAGGGGCGTCTGAATGTCTATGAACGATCAGAACAGCTAAGTCTGAATTAAACTGATCATATTAGGCCCGCAGCATCCGTAATCCCAAAGAACAAGAATGTTCCAGGAAGATATGCAGCTCAGTTTACTTAGATTTTCTTTGCAAATCTGAGATCACTGTGGCATATAATTGTAATTGTTTAGAGCTTGTTAAAAACTAGAAGAAATTAAAGATTAAATTTCAAACAGATGATATGGGTGTATAATCAGCATTGTTTCTTCATTATGTAGGCATTTTAAGAAATAGTTTCATAATGTGTGATAAACATCAGGGTTTTCCACTAGATGGAGTCCGTTTGGCTCAAACAGGAGACTCCTCGGTCACAGGGCCTATTTGAATATCTTGGTGTGACAGGAAAGATATCATTGGACTGCATTTAAAGTGGATCAGGGCTTGCTAATTGGTAGCCCAATGTCCCGGGTAGGGATGGGTATCGTTAAGGTTTTAACGGTATTACTACTCTTACCGATACTGCTTAACGGTCCGGTACTTTAACGGTATTCTTATCGGTACTTTGTGTTGTGTGTGTGTTTTTTTTTTAAAACAAGTTGAGAACAGAATTAAAATTTCTTTATTTTATTTATATATATATATATATATATATATATATATATATATATATATATATATATATATAAAAATATAAAGTAAACTAACTTGAAGTGCTGTGCATTTAGCCAAATAAATGTTTACATTTACATACTGATTTTTCTTTATTTGGAATTTTAAAAACAAAAGAAATCAACAGAATTTCTACATAAGGTTAACAAACCAGGGAGATTTTACATTTATTTTAAATGACGTGAACAACGTTGATTCAACATGATTTTAGCATACATACCAGACGTATATGGGGCAACAACCAGAGACGAGCTAGCTAGGCAGTCGAAAACTTTGCATTTCTCTGTCTGCACATAATGCACTTTTGAAAGGTGCTTAGACAGATTGCCTGTGTTTCCGCCCTTACATGCAAACATTTTGTTGCACTTATGAAAACGAGCGTTGTCTGCATCAACTCTAGAGAAGTGTAACCACACTTTGGAACGTTTTGCTCTCTCCGCCATCGTCACTCTTTGTATTAAGCGGGGTTTTTTTTTTACTGTTGTGCGTGCGCCGCGCTCGTTGTGTTGTGTGTGTGACTGACAGACTCCGCAGCGCTCATGAGAGATCTCGCAGATCTCACAGACAAACGTCTTAATATGATCCACATTAGAAATGTTTGGTAAGATAAAATGTGCACGATAACATTATTAAGCGAAAATACATAGTACATTAATTTTTCCCCTCCAGTACCGAAAGCAGAACCGATAGCGTCAGATCTTATTGATACTACGGTCTTTCATAATTTAGCCCCGGTGCCAGCTTAATACCGGGTTTCGGTACCCATCCCTAGTCCCGGGTTAATTTTTTTTCCCAGTCGGGCTACCAAAATGTGATGTTATGTTTGTTTTGTTTTTGATTGACTTGGGACACTATGTAAAGCAAAAAGCATGTTACCTGCCATTTTAAAAAATATGACACATTTATTCCAACAATAGTCTTCAACAGGGAGCTACGAAATCTACGAACAAATCCATATTCAGGGGGATCATAAGCCAATAACAGCTCACAGCATGTGGCGACACATTTTGAGCTTGTACATCTCAGACAAAGGGGTTTGGTGTAGATTGACAAAAAGCAGATCGGGTGCAGAAAGGCACGGCAAAGTCACATTTACAAAGTATTTCCAAACAATGAGTGCTTACCTTTGCATGGATTCGAGAGTAAAAGCCATCTCCGTTGGGTATTGGATGTTGCAGACATAAAACATGGAGAAGACGTAGCTCAAGGCCACAATGGGAGAGGTGATGTGGTCATTGACAAGTAACCCATCAAGAGCAATCTTGAATTGCTGGTCACCTTAAACACAGATAAAAAAAAAAAAAGATAAAGAAAAAAAATAACAATTCTGAGCACCATGTACAAAAAAAAATCCTATATTTTAAGGCAAGCAAAACATTTCTTTAATAAATACGACAGAACAACAGCTTATAAAACAGCTCGCTGAGATACAAAAAATATCTATACTTCATACTGTGATTGGTTACTTGGTTCACCACTGGATGCAAATAATTATCTTGCACACAGTTTAAAATTTACAACATCTACCTCTTTTTTTGTCGAAGAGTTTATAAGAGTCTTCCTTGAAGTATTTTGCAATGCCACAGATGAGCTGTATTGGACCTTCGCCCGTCTTCATCCCTTTGGAGTCAAGGAAGTCATTGATCCCCTTTTCTTTTTTGGAAAGTTCCTGTTCAAGGTTCAAGGTGTTAATTTTGTACAGGTACATAAGACTAACACTCATTTTCGTTTGGCCTCCAAAAAATGCAGCTATGGAGAGAATTTTGACAAAAAAAAAAAATCAAATTATTTCATTTTCATTTGCAACCTGTTCTGTTTTGATCTCAAATGTTCTGCTTTTTTGGTTGCCACTTCCTGATTTTTGGTCTCAAATCTATTCTATTCGATTGTTCATCCAATTTATTCTATTTGATTGGTTGCCAGTTTATCTTTTTTGGTCTCAACTCTCTTTTTGGTTGCATATCTTTTTTTGATTGATTAATAAAGACAAAATTCTCTCCATATGGAGCAGCACAGCACAATCATAATAATAACAGTAACAACAAACCTGTGCCAGCTTGTTTTGTACAGAGAAGCCAAGGAGTTTAGATGCATGATCAAACAGGTGAGGAACTTCAAACAGGAACGGCCACTCATCCTTTACTACGCCAATAGGGGTATCAGCATCGTTGAGGATTTCATGCTGAATGGGATATGTTTCAGTCATCAATTTTCGAACAGATGGCTCCTAAAGATATGAAGCAGTTAGTCAAACAATCGAACAGTTAGTCAAACTAACCAATTAAAATAATAAAACAGGGTATCAATTTCAATAGACTATGGGCGTAGTGATGTCAGACGATCTACAATTTCACAATGTGTCCTTACAACACAAGAAAATAATGGATGATTGCAGACCCACCTGAAGATCCCGGGTTTGAAAGGCACGTTTCAAGTCATCTCGCTTAGACAGCAGGTCTTCTCTACACACAGTCCCCTCAATGATTGGATCCCACGCCACACATCCATACAGATCTGAATTCCTGGACCTTTTCTTTGTTGAATTTTCACCCCCTGCTCGCCTCTTCAGTGAGCTTTGTGGCCTCTTCATATTTTCAATTCTGTGTTCCAGCTGACGAAAGACAGTTTCAGAACCATCTTTTGCAAAAGGTTTGTTTCCAAACGGCTCTGTCAGCTTGAAGGAGGCAGGATATTATCCTACAATCATACTGGCGAGTTCCCTCAGCTTTTGTCTACCAGGTCTTCCTGGTTGTTTGTGGAGGTAATCTTCAGCGACGATCCGAATCATCTCTCGTCTGTCTTTCCCCATTATGTACTTCTTTTCACGCAACTCATCCATGACTTTTGAGGGAAATTTGTGCCATGGTACAGAATATGTGTCTTGGGATGGGGAGTCGGCTGTCTCAGGTGGTGTTGAGGGCAGCTGAAACTTCTGTGGCACAGGTGTTGATGAGGGGCCAGGCCTGGTGAACTGCGTTGGAGCTTGTGAATCTATGGATGACATGACATACATCTCCATAAATTAAACACATCACGATTGTTACGAATCAATTAATACATTGGTCCTCAATGTCCAGTTTGGGTCCACCAGGAATACAAATGGACCTAATTACGAAAACCAATTATAGGGAGGTTATTGCCATGTACAGATGATGGCAACCTTTTTTTTTTCATTTTTTAATCAACCTTTGTAGTCTCAGAAAACTTGCATTAAAACAGAGGGGCAAAAACTCACCTGCTTCCAATGCTTTGACAGCTCTGATGAATCTTTTGCACTGAATGAATGGCAGAGTGTCTTTAATGTCCTCCGGGTCCACAAGGCTCAGGTCATCTACAGCGAGAACTCCTAATTCCTCCAGTTTAGCCATGAGTGTATCCATCTGATCGCTACTGAGCGATGGCATTGAAAAAAAAGAGAAACCTTTTTGCCACAACATGAACATATTATAAATAAATAAATAAATAAATTAATTATACTGTGTACATCCTAATATTGAACCAACTAAAATTCAAAGGAATGTAAAAAAAAAAAAAACTTTTTAGTGCAAAATCAAACTGTTTTTGTGGGTAACCGCTCAGCAGTTTTTCTTCAGAAAGATCAACATGTCGGCTTTTTCTGGCAACAGACAGGCCCGCTCCTGGCTAATGGTGTCCCCAGCCGTAGAAAATGTACGCTCTGAGGGCGTCGATGAGGCTTGTACACAGAGGAACCTGGCTGCCAAGCTGGATAGCATTGGCAGTGTGTCCTTCTTACTCCACCACCAAGTTGCTGGATTCACTGTAGAGAGTGTACACGGCAAACCTCTGTAGAGCTGTATCTCCTCCTGAATCTTCTCTGAGGTGCTGGTCAGGCTGTTGGCTGTTACTTCTATCGCCATGTCTTCCTCTGCAAAAATCTCCTCAAGGGCAGAAAGCTTTGCCCGCTTCTACAAACAGAAAAAAAACAACAAAAAACAGGCAACATTACTGGGTAGCCAGACTTAAACATACATCTTCTGAAAATGAAGCAGGAAGAAACAGGATGTCCGTATATATTTACCTGTTGCTGTGTTGCCACAAGCTTCATCAGATAAGTCATCATCACTTACTGCCTCTTCATTGTCTTCATCGGGCTGCTGGGTCTGGGTCCTTTCACCTTTATTCTTTATTTGGTGGAAACCCAGGTATCATGTACATTGATTTAATTTACAATGGAAGTGGGTAGAGAAAGATTACCAGTAATAAGAAAATTAAACACACCTGATGATGTGTGGCCCTATTAATCAGCTCATTCTCTACTCTGTCCCACACTGCATCTGCCACTCTTGATCAGAGTTTCCGCTAGAAAAAAATGGTGCCGGTCAAAGTGACCGGCAGAGGTTTCGTTTTCCGGACATTTTGATGATATGCCGGTCAAATATCGCCTCTTAATTAGTCAAGTTGAGGAAAACTGAAAGCAGTTTATGTAACTTAAAAAATTACATAATCAGGCCGTATATGCAACATGTTTATTACTTTCAAACAGACGGAAAAAAAACATGAACGTCCGATTGGCGTCAATCAACCAATTGTTTTTTACTATGGTTTCACATTTCATAGTTTAACAAACCAACCCCCCTTCCCCACATAAAATATCCGAATATAGCATTGTTTTTATTCAAGCAAACTTAATTATAAACTCAGTATGTCTCATTTAGCTGGTAACATTTAAATTGGCCACCGTTTGAAATGAGTCCTTGTCAAATGAACTTGAACAAACAAATGACTAGGCCTATAAAATTGTCTCGCGTCATTTTTGGCTACTTTTTACGCTTTTTTGCAGTACTGAATTGTGCAGCTGCCGACTTAAAATCAAAACTTCCCAGTGTCTCTCCACAACTTGCAATGCGCATAAGCCGCGTAACCTTGTTCTCCGCAAGGCGACTTCGCTGCTTCGTCTTGATCCGATTTTGCAGCGAGAACCCCCTCTCTGCAGGAACACTCGAGACAGGGATTACACAGGCTATCTTGGCGAGCTTGGTCCACTCTGGATACATTTCGTTGAATCATATATGAGGACTTCGCAGGCTGTGGAGAAATGCAATCCTCCATAGCCACGGAGCGCTGTCATGACAGCGAGGGAATCACGTTGCAGGCTTACGGTATCGATAAGAGGAGCGGTGTCCGCAGACTCAAGGCTTGTAAAATGGCAAATAATCCTTCTGATCGCTGGTTCTGCATATTCTTGGAGAGCTATAAGATAATATAATAAGTGAGAACGATATTAGAATTATAGGCCTACAAAAGAATGCTGCGTTTATTAAAATAGGCCTGTATGGGTCATCCTGTGGAAATGTCAATTTTTCTGTCCCTAGCCTTTACAAAAATATTACACTTAAAAACACTTTAGGGTTACAATTTCTTTACATTTTAAAATAAAACAATATGTTATTTGAAAAATTAAACCTTCTTGAGCCATCAATAGGCTATTTGATTTGTATTAATTCTATAGAATTCCCATTATATCCCATATTTAAACTATAAAATAGATTTTTTTTCTGTCACATTAAATACAATGCGACATGTGACATAATAATAATTTTACATCCATTTAATTCTGCTACACTCAAAAGTTAAGATTTAAAGGATTGCATCATTAATTTTAACCTGTTTTCAAATAGTTTCATTGTTACATGGTTGCGCAAACGAACTAACCTCATTCAAGCACCCTTTTAACAAACCTGATTAAAATAAATAAAACATTATCTCCATATTTGTTGTATTATTATTTTTCATTAACTCTGACTACATTATGCTGAAAAAAATGAAAAATAATATTTAATAAAAAACCTTTGAAATTGCCAAAGTAAGGTAACACCAGTAACACAAAAGTTGCATGCCGTCTTTAAATAAATGCACAAAAAATTTAAATTTTTATTTATATATTTTACATTTTTATTAATCTAATAATGTGGTGTAAGTTTAAATGTTAGAAAAACAAATACATTTTAAGACACCTTGCCAGTTGCCATACCAAAAGTGGACATTTCTGTAGAATGACCCATATAATATATCAACATCTCCTACTTACCACTATGTGTCTGCGGACACAAAAAAGCTTGAATGGAGCGGTCGCTTGAATTGGTCACTTTGACATCCTTGTATGTGCCGTCTTTATATCCCGCCTGGAATGTTTCCTCTTCTGGACCGGGGACATCTCGTAAGTGTGTAAATGCCGCGACAGATGCTTGCACTATTGGTCGGATGCTGGAAAGATTGACGTTGTCTTTCTGAAAAACTAAATTCAGTTTTGTCATCACTGGTAGTAGATCGGCCAGTGCGTGAGTCAGGGCTATGAAGCTGTAGGTCTGGATTTGACCAAGCAGCCCTTGTGCTTGGGTATTTCCTCCCACTGCCTCTTCATTAATTTCCATGACCACAGCTGCCCAGTTGTGCTTCATGGCCTCCACAGCCCTGTGTATGGATAGCCAGCGGACTGCGCACGGCTGCTTGAGGCTGACCATGTCCTCATCACTGAGTGCAGCTGTTAATTGGCGGAGCCGGGCTGTTCTGGTGGCAGAGTGTCTGTTGAAGGAGTACACCGAGGAGATCGTGTTTTTGTAAGCTCTGATGTTTTCCACAGCCTTCTCTGCGTCCAGCGCAGCAAGTGCAGCCCGGTGGGCAACGCAGTGCACCTGGATAGAAAATGGATTTGCTTGCGTTAACAAAGCACCCACCCCACCATGCCTTCCCATCATTACACTTGCACCATCTGAACCCAGGCCAATGACACGGGACAGTGCTATATCCATTTCGCGAAGCACCGCAACAATGCGATCATAAATGCATCTTGCTGTCCCGGAGTCCACATCATAATTTCCAAGAAAGCATGTCTCCACCTTTACTTTTATTTCCAGCTTTAGATATATGATTAACTTTTTGTTCACAGTGATATTTACAGTTTCATCAATTATTATTCCAATGAAGTCACTGTTTTTCAGTTTTTCACGGATCTGTTCCACCACGATGTATTCTAATGCCTTTTCCATATCATCCACAGCGTCGCTGTGGCAATAAATGCCATCGGTGGTGACAAAATCTGGAGCCTCGAGAGCTTGCAGTAGCTCAGTCTGTGCTACAAAATGGTTAGATGGGAGATCATGTTTTGCCATGTGGAATACAATTTTGAGCTGAGAGCATAGTTTTTTCTTAGAAGTTTCCGTGGCCTTGTCACAGTGGCCTTTCATCGCAACCTGCTGTGGCGTTAAATTGCGCCGCAACATGGTCATTGCTCTGACTATGTTCAATGAGAGCAGACATTCTCAAATTATTCGACCCTCTTGTGAATCCGTTGCGTCGTCCTGCCTTTTCGCAGCGCGAACAGAACATTTTTTCGTTACCATCAACTACCTCACATCTTAGCCATGGAAACTTTTCACTCCATTCCGACCGATACGCCCTACACTTCGGCTTTTTCTCCGGTGGTGGCGGAGCTGTCTGGCTCTGGACATCTGAGGCTTCAGGCGTTCCTGATTCAGTATCCTCCTTCGCGTCTGGCCTCTGAAAAAAACTTTTAAGGCTAGTCTGCCCGGGCCTGGCCATATTTGAAACGTCTCTCAATAGTTCGTGGTTTAGGTCTATGTTATAGCCGTTAGGCGTGCGCTTTATTTGAAATGCAACATGCGATGTTGTTTAAAAACTTTCAAACGGTCGATTCAGATTGTGTTGGGGGGCGGGGCCGGGATTATTAGGCAGTTTTAATCTGACAATTTGACCGGAGAGATTTAATTTTGTCGGACATTTAATTTTTTTCCCGGCCAATGACCGGTAATTACCGGACAACGGAACCCCTGCTCTTGATTTAAATCTTGGGTCTAAGGCCGTGCTTTTCTCCAAAAACTGCCGAATGCACTCCTCCTGCATGTGTTTAGCTCATTTTGCCCAAGTTTGGTGTCTGTGGAATGAAGCAGCTATTTTCTGTTGTTTTTTTAAAGAGAGGTTGTATTCTAAGTCGGTTCACATCTTCAAATTAAAATGGCCGCCTTCCCATGTGTGATAAGGTGTGGTCCCCTTTGGCTTTTTTGTTCATAAGCCCATACTGGATGTGTGTACCAAGTTTCATTTGCCTACGACAAACTAAAATTTTCACTTCCCATTGACTTTTTCCACATATTTGGGACGTTGCTATGGCAACACATTTATAGATAGGGGGTGGTTGTCATTGGCTTTTATGCTCGTCATGACATAAGAGATGTGTGTACCAAATTTCATGTCTCTATGACAAACTAAATTCTTGGGTCCCATTATAAGTTTGTAGGGGGCGCTGGAGAGCCATTTCTAAAGATAACCCTTTTATTTACATATTTTTGTGTTCATGTCATGAATGTGCACAAACGCCTTTTTGGGTCCGACTCGATCCGAGAAGGCGTTTGAGAGTTAAGAGACATTTTATTTTCACAAAAATGGCCAGTTCGTTACAGGCTTGCCACACCCATACCCGATAAGATATCAACAACAAAGTCACAACTTTGGTTGGCACACGTGTCTAGATGATACTCACCAAATTTGGGGCCATTTAAATTAAAACACAATGATTTGCATCTTTTTGCGCAAGGGGTGCGATTTTAGTGGCCATGCGTTTCACCCCACATGGCGGACTTCCTGTTGAGTTTAGGGTGTGGCTGTCATTGACTTTTCTGTTTGCCCTGAGGTGTCCTATGGATGTACCAAGTTTCATTTTTCTACGTTGGAAAAAAGTTACTTTCACTTTCCATAGGCCCAATGTATTTTGACTTTTCTAGGGGTCGCCACTGAGTCATTTTTCGTATTTTTTTCGGGACTTCAAATACATAAATTTTTCGCCGGGCTTGAAGTCTGGGACCAATAAAAATGACTTTTAGTTGTTGGTTTACTGGGTCAAATTGAGGATCATATTGTCACAATAAAAAAAAAAAAAAAAAATCCAAGCAAAAACAATAGGCCCTCCCGGTTATCACCGGCTCGGGCCTAATAATCATTTGTTACATTTATATAGTGCTTTTTCTGAGACCTCAAAGCACTTCACATATGAAAATGTCCACATACATGGTTTTATTAACAAGATTAAACTTCTTAACAAAATATATTTCATATATTTTGATTCATATATTTTCATACTGTCGTTGTGTCCTTGGGCAAGACACTTAGCCCACCTTGCCTCCAGTGACTGTAACACTGGTAATAACATTAGAACAATGTAAGTCGCTTTGGATAAAAGCGTCAGCTAAATGAATAAATGTAAATGTAAATATATTTAGCATTTATATTTGTCCTTCTCCATTGACCTCTTTAACCGAGCGTCCATGGCAGCTGCCTGGATGGCAGGGAACTGCTCAAGGAATCTCTCCACCATCAGAAAGAGGCTATTCCACCTGTTCTTAACATCCAAGATGACTGCATGTTCTGCAAGGCCTACAGAGAGAAATCAATGGGTCAAA
The DNA here is from genome assembly GCA_024416835.2 of Perccottus glenii. Classification (NCBI taxonomy): domain Eukaryota; kingdom Metazoa; phylum Chordata; class Actinopteri; order Gobiiformes; family Odontobutidae; genus Perccottus; species Perccottus glenii. The sequence continues at coordinate 5,211,365 of CM044557.2, forward strand.
CTGGTTATCCATTTGGGGTAACAGTTTAATAAACAATTTAATCAAGACAAGATAAGTTTAGCATATTTTGATTTCTACTTACCGAGAAGTTTCTGCTTTTCCTTTAAGACAGGTTTAGCCAGGCTAGACCTCTTCAACCAGACAACCATTGCACGGATCCTTCCTGCCCACCTTGAAACGGAGGGCACATTGTACAGTTTTTGAGCAGCAATGTTTAGCGTGTGAACAAAGCAGCCAGTCTTTATAATGCTCATCGTTTTCACTGCCACATCCATGTTTGCTGCATTGTCTACAGTGATGGCTACAACTTTGTGCTTTATTTCAAATTCATCTAGAATTTCTCCTATTTCCTCTGCTATGACTTCCCCTGTCTGGGACGTGTAGACTGCCCTTGTGTGGAGTACATTCTCCATCATGGAACCTTCTTTCACATAGTGGACTGTAACGGTCAAATAGTGGTCTTGAGCCACACTGGTCCACCCATCAGCAGTCACTGCCACATCAGCCACAACTTGCAACTTTCTCTTCAGATTTCCTTTTTCTACTGCATACCATGCAGGAATAAGGGTATTTGACAACATGTCTCTGCTGGGGGACTGATACTGGGGGTTTAAGGTGCTTATCATCTCCCTAATTGACATCAGAGCACAAAATATTAACAATATAATGGTTTCATTATTTTTTTTTTTACTGACAATAAAAGTAATATGTCATCCAGGCTAAAAGAGGCTATACTGGCAAACTACCTTTAAAAAAAATGACTCTTTATATAGCTTGCTCACCTCCACCATGGGGCCTCGACTATCGAAAAAGGTAACAAACCTTTAACAATAAACCCTGTGACTGCTCTGTGGCACTCATCTCTTCTTTGTGTGGACATTTTCCCTCTTGCTGCCAGTGTGAAGGGATTGGCATTGGAAGGGATTGGCCTTTTGGTATTGTCTTCCTAACATCAGGGTGGACCAGTGCAGAGGCTAATGTGAAGGGGGAAATAACAGCGCTAACGCTACAGCAACCGACTAGCAGCACAAGCTAACATACATAAAGTGGTAGTCAACGTCATGGGGATGCATTTGGTTTAAGTAGGGAAATTACACTTCTCTGTCAAGTATTTCTAAAATGTGAAACCTCAATGTTACGTTGGAAAAACAAAGATGTTGCCTGGTCAAAGAATAAGGTTAAAGCTAGCGCCTGGGTAACGTTACATCGCAACGCAGAGTTGCATCCACACATTCAAACCACTCGCGTTAGCGTAAACAATTACTTTAACTTCTGTTCGCTAAAAAGGTAATATCTTCCTTTCTTACCTGCTACAATGTCAGAAATGCCAGATGATGTTGAAGGGGGCAGGTTTGACTCCGATAAGGTGCAAGGCTCTTCTGGTTCCTTCTTTTTACAGTCGAATACCGTGCAACTTTCTGCCTTCATATTGATCCCGTGCATGGCCAAATGCTTCATTAAATTTGTGGTATTGCCGGCTTTGGTTGCAATACACTTGTCGCATATGTTGCACTTTGCTGACTCGGCATCCACTTTTATGTAGCCACACTTTAGATGTCTTTGGCATTATAAAACTGGAACGTTTGGAGAAAAAACAACTAACGTTACACTTGTGTTGTGTGACTGCGAGTGCGAGTATCTTCAGATATCCCACCGTCACGTCACGTGGTGGTGGACAGCCAATCACGGCGAATGTAGTTCCTTACATGCACGTATGCTACAAGCTCGCTTGGCTTTTGGAACCGAAAATTGGCACCGAAATATAAATAATTTTTTGATACTCATAGTATCGAAGTTTTTCGTTCGATACCATAAAGGCATCGAAGTTCGGTACCCAGCCCTAGAAGTAGTACCAGTCGCCATACTTCATTATCAGCTCAGCATCTTCAATTGTGTCATGCACCAAAACAGGCAAGAATCTCAAAAGCCACCTGTTTTGGGCTGCATCCCTCTTGCTCCTGTAGTGGGAATAGTGTTTAGCTTGTCGCTGCTTTCACCAGGAAATGATTTGATTCTTTCATTAAGAACATGATAACTGAACCACTTTTGTGTTCTGATTAAGAACTGCAAAAACAATGCCAAATCATAATCTACTACCCCCTCAAACAGATCATGAGCTAAACAAGCTGGTAAGCCTGGCTGACACACATGAAAGTTGGACAGTTTGTTGAAAACACTGTCACATTTCACACCGGGATGAGTGTGTACTTCATCGTTACTTTCCAGAAACCGCACAGTCTTATTATGATCAGCTGGATTTCTATGAGTGAAAACTAGGGCTGGGCGATATGGCAAAAATGTGATCTCGAAATAAAATATCCATATTGAACGATAACGATTTTCGATATTCGATACAAGTTGTTAATGCTTCCAGCTTAAAAATAGTATGCCTGAATGACTGAAGCCACACAAATGAGAGGGTTCATTAAATTACACTTTAAAAGTATAGTTTATTAAAAAAAAAATTACACATTTCCAGAATGTAAACATAATACTATTGTAAACATAATTTGTAAACATTACAGTTTTTTTCCACCCAGAAGACTAACTGTAAACAGTGTCTGGCGTTAAGAGGTACATTAAATGTGCAAAATATAAACATAAAAATATACAACTTCTAGCAAGTGCACACAATTTGTAAAACTTTCAGTTGTATTTTAATATTCTTTTTTGGCCAGGAAGACTGGTCTGTAAAAAGTGTCTGGATTTAAGAGGTATTTTAAATGTGCAAAACGTAAACATGAAAAATATACAACAACTAGCTAGTGCACACAATTTGTAAAACTTTTACAGGTTTTTTGCCAGAAACACTAGTCTGTCCACTGTGTCTGGCTTTAAGAGGTAGATTAAATTTGCAAAATGTAAACAAAAATATTCAACTTTTAGCTAGTGCACACAATTTGTAAACTTTTACAGGTTTTTTGCCAGAAACACTAGTCTGTCCACAGTGCCTGGCTTTAAAGCTGCCCTGTGGCAGGACACTATATTACCACCTGTGCTAAAAGCACGCTCTGAGGGTGAGCTGGTGGCAGGAATACACAGGTAACGTTTTGCCAGGAGGCTCACTCTGGGGAATATTGCTGAATTGATCTTCCACCATTCCAGGGGGTTGGTCTCGCTGTCTGCATCTCCTTTCTGTTTCCTGTATGAGATGTGGCGGAATGCGCATGCTGTGGTCTACACAAAATGAACGACTCGCTCTCTGAGATGACTAGTTGTTCCCGAGTCATATTAAAGACTCGTTCAAAAGAACGAATCGTTCATGAACGACTCATCACTAGGGGTGAACAACTCCTGCTCTGACTGCAGCTGGGAGGGGCTGCTGCGCGAGGACTGGGCCGACTATGAGTGCTTTGGGATGGGGGATGGGGCCCGGCAGCACCCGCTGCTCATTGATTAGAGTAAGAACGATGTGTGCTTTCACTTCAGAAAGTCTCCAAAAGTCTCCAATAACTCCAGAAAAAGTCGCTAGATTTGTCGCTAGTCGCTTTTTTGAAAATTTGTCGCTAGAGGGGTCTGAAAACTCGCTAAATATAGCGACAAAGTCGCTAAGTTGGCAACACTGCTGACGTGCACGTGCACACTGCTGTCGCATATTTCTGCTGTGTGATTGGTTCTTGGATCAATCCATATCGAGTGAAAATGTCCGGAGCTTATCATCGTTATCGATTTAAATTTTATCGCGATTCGATGTGATATCGTTTATCGGCCCAGCCCTAGTGAAAACTGTGAGAGGGTTCGACTGAAATTCACTTTTTGTTGCCAAACAGTATCTGCAGAAATATTGAGCTGTGCTGAAATTTTCTGTAAAGCCACCAATCATGTGGGAGCCCAGATTATCTCCCATTATGCACGCAACAGTGCCTTTATATATCTTTCCATTGAAAGATATGCATCAGTGACATCACAGAGTACATCATCTTCAGAATTTGAACTAGGACTGTGCTGATCTAAACCTTGCTGTTTCAGAATTACTTTGAGGGTTTCCAGTATTGGGATGTAATGATAGTGCCTCTTCTGGCCACTGCGATTGCGTCCAAGAAAGACGTAATATTTCAGCCTCTTGTGTTGCGTAGTTAAATGACCCTTTTCATGTAATGCCTTGTGCATAGGGCTCTGCTCGTATACACTATTCCCAAGAGATGTTACAGTCTCCTTTGGAACACCATACTGCCCCAGTTCACGGGCTAGTGCATCCACAGTATATTCCTGTTGAATATCACTTATAGTTCTCATTTCATTTGCTATTTCTGTTATTGGGGAGGCTGGGACCAAATATTTTGCCTGTAAACCCAAGTAAAACTGAGCAAGACGCTCTGTGAAGTTGTCTTTCACTTGATCACTGCAGAAATTATCACTTTGTTCTGCGTCAATGTTAAAACTTTCAGTTTCTTCAAGTTCTACAGGTTCTACATGTGATCCTTCACCTTGGAAAGACCGTTCTGTTAGTTCACATATATGAACTGGGGCTATCTTGGTAACGTCCCACCCTTTATGGTATCTGGAAATATGCGTTAAAAAGGATGACTTTACATTGAATGTCTTAGAACATCCATAAAAGGGACATGTTCAGGGCTTAAAGTATTCCGGCACCGTGCCAGATCTCCGGCGTGTGGCCGTGAGGGAAAATAATATTTGAGAGCTTGCACATGCGGTTTAATATTTTCGAGCCAATTTATTTTACCTACCAATCATACAAGGGGAACGCAGATTTAACTAACGTTACAAGCCTATCAGAAGCAGAGAAGGGCGGGTCTTTGTAACACAGTATGATTGACACTCATACGTCAATGTCACGTTAGCGTTGTCGGAGAAAAAAAAAATGGAGCGCAAGTTTATGAAGCCTGGGGATGATGTCCTAGCAGTAGATAAAGGACTCAAAAATAAATGGCGCTGGGCGTGGATTGAAGAAAGTAGAGATGGCGAGCCTTTTGGCAGTTGGTGCAAGAAACTGAGAGAGCCCCGGGCTTGTTTCTGCACGATTTGCTCGAGGAAGCTACTGTATGCCTGCAGCGGTAAGAAAGTGCTTGCTCGTCATGATTTAGACCCGGTCATAGAGCCGCTGCCCGTGCACTTAAAGCGTACCACGGCGTTGCGGGAGCAACTGTTACAGCTGACACACCGTTGTCTATGACTGACCGTGTCTGCGATTTAAAAATACGTTTGTGCACATTTATAGCAGAACATGATTTGTCATTCAGAATTTCGCAGCCACTGGTCACCCTGTGTAGAAAACTGGCAGAAGACAAAAAAGCGTTAACTAGCCTGTCGGTTTCAAATCAACATGCGAGTTACATGAACACTCATGGCATTGCACTACAGTTCAAAAAATGTTTGTCTGAGAAGCTAGTTCTCAGTGTCAGTTTACCAGTTTTTTAAGCACTTTAAGCTCTTGTTACTGTATTTTTGTTATTATTGTCAATATTTGAAGTAAGTCCGTCTGTGCAGCATATTCACTGCTGCAAAAATTAAATGAGCACTTTAACTGTACATACACATTGCGATTCCATGTTTGTGTGCTCCTACTGTCTACATGTGCTCGTGACATATGCACAGCAAGGCTACTGTATGTGTTAGGCTTCCTTCTGGAATACCTATGGCCACATAAAAAAAAATACATTATTATTATTTCTGTGTGTTCGGCAGTGTTTCAAGTAATCAGTCGGAGACCGGGCGTTAAAGCCACAAATGTTACAAGTCAACATGTTTAAGAGATTGAATATGCCAAGTGAAGTATAGACAGAATCAGAACAGAATCAATATGAAAACAATAAATTCAGATCAGAGCACAGTGAAGCACATTCACTTTTCAGATACCTTAAAATAAGCAATCTGTTTTGGGCTGCATGGGCCACTCTCTTTGGGCTGCAATGTTTTCCTCACTGCTTTTTTAACTTTAGGGAATGGAAAGTCTTGTACTGCACAGGGGAAATCTGATTCTACTTAATCATCACCCCTTTTAATTATTGCCATTTTCAGTTGTATGGTAACGTAACACAGCGAGCTATAACAATACACACACACGTGGCTAATTTACACACACACAAACGCGCGCGCGCATGCACAACTTATGGGCTAACTTAACTCTCGCTGGGCAAACGGGCCGTCGTCCACCCACGCTACAAAATAACGCAAAACACACACATTCAAATGTTACCATGAAACACACACGGCTACCAACTGACTATCGAGACCAAATTTCATGTATGAGGAGGAACAAAAAATTGGCTTTTGACGTACTTACGAAGCGCAGCCGACATGATAATGCTAACTCAGCTAGCAGCAAAGGTCCCGTGCTCAGCTGCGAGCCACACTACCCTGTATAGCTCCGGTTAGAATGCTGCTAAAAACCTAGAAACCTTCGAGACAAAATTAACAAACTAATAATTTGTCCTACATTTCATGGGGGAAAGGCGACTGTCTGGCGAGGGGTGCCAGTAAATGAACAGAAAAAGTGCTTATCATGTGTTTAACATGTTTAACTCAATATATTTTGTTTGAGAGGTGGCACTTCATTCCTATTCTCATTACACACAACCAACCTGTTTCCAACTTTCCATGTGACTCGCAGAACTTCAGGCTGGCACTGAGTGTAATGGCGTCGGAAAATTCTGGCTGGGGAGAAAATTCTACCCATACTGCCTTGCGCAACAGCAAACTTTCCGTATTTCGCAAAACGGAGCGAATCCGTAGCAAATCCACGGTAAAGGGACCCCTAAATTTACGGATTTTTTTAACAGTGTATCTAGTGTAACCCGGTCACCTGACGGGCAAATTGCTTACACCTGAACCCCAGGAAAAATAAATATCCGGGAACTTACTGCTTCACTCTCACTCTAACTGGGCATTGACACGGCAAGTTCTGAGAGTCTTATGTGGCTTCATACTTCCAAAACTTTGGTAGATAGTATTTTAAATTCAGCGTTAAGTCTTGTTAATGTGATCTGTTGAAGGTCCTTTTGCTAACCGCTGCATCTATTTTTTGAGGATTTGTGTGCCAAAAACCTTGTGTACTGTTTTGTCTTTATTTGATTTCCCTGTTTTAATTCCTTATGTTTATTACGCCGCGGCCTGGTTAGCGGCTGGAGGTCAGTGAGATAAAACGTTTACACTAAACGCGATGTGCGCGAATAAATCGCGCGGTACTTCCCACTGACCCGGCCCCAGTTCGATGACCTGTTGTCCCAAGTCGGTGCGAGGATTTCCTGCGGGACAGCAACTACTGACGCTCTATTCAAGTTTGTCCATCTGTGTCCAGTTAATATTTGGTGTGATTATGAGCAGGGTTTCCGCGGGGTCATAAAAAGTCATAAATTTAACAATAAGAATTTAAGGCCATAAAAACGTCCGGTTTTTCCATACAAAGTCATAAAAAACATTTAGTCACGTCTTAAATTGATATGCTCGTCCATTAATTTGTTCTTCCATCAAAATCGCTCGCGCGCAATGGCATTAATTTGTTTTGCCTGTTGTAGTTCTGTGTGAGGAATCTGGGTGGTATCACACTGGTATCACAGCGCTCCAGAACTACAAGGTCCATGCGGCAGCATACAGACTTGTCAGAAGGACTTCCCAGAAACCCGCGCGAACTCCGAATATCATACTCCGAATATATCATACTGTCACTGCTTAGTTTAATTGATCACAATGGGTAAATGTACGTTTAATGATCTGTGGCTCGAAGATGGTGCGTTTAGTAGCTGGCTTAAGCCCGTCGCAAATAATCGGTATCAAGCCTATTGTACTCTGTGTAAGAAGACGTTGGAGATGTCTAGTTTAGGCATAAAAGCCTTGAAGTCGCCTGCAAAGTCGGAAAAGCCTGCAGCGAGTGCGTGCGATCCGTCAGTTTTGTTCGGCTCCGTCACAAACGTTACCCGGTCCAAGATTACGTTTCTGTCGCATCCAGTGCCACACAGTGGTTTCGGATCAACCTCCACACTGAACGCGGAGGTCCTGTGGGTGTTAAATACTGTGACTAAACACCAGTCGTACAATGGGAACGAGGATATTGCCGAACTTTTCCGAACAATGTTCCCAGACTCTGACATAGCCAAAACATTTACGTGCGGGAAAGATAAGACCTCATACATCACCCGGTTTGGCTTGGCTGATTATATAAAAAAAAGACCAAGGTCTCTGGGCCTTATGTTCTCATGTTTGATGAAAGCTTAAATCACACAAGCAAGAAGAAACAGCTGGTCAATTTTTTTTCACCATTAAGGGAGACGAACTGAGAAAAATGTAGACAGACGCTGACTGACTGACTGACTTGTTATTTTGGAAAGTAATGCCATAGAATAATTGTTAATTTACAATGTTACTTTACAATGTTACAATTGTTAAGTGTTTCTGTGTTCTTGATACTCAAGAAAAAAAGGCGAAGGCTTCAGTTTCTTAATCTTAAGTAAGAAATAATAGAATTACTCTTTACATAATAAAACTTGCTACTTTCAATGAAAGTCAATAATAAAGACTTTTGAAAGGAATTTTAGCATTGGACTCCTAGGCACTCCTTTCATACCATAAAAGCCCTTAAAATGATCAAACCATAAAAATGAAACAGCAGATAAACCCTGTTTCCACAGATATGGTCTGCTGGAAATCTACTTTATTCTGAAAGGTTTGGTTTAATCAGACTAAACAGTGCTTCTCCAGAAAAGTCCTGTCAACTTTATTTATTTTATTATTTGATTTAAACTCCTCTTTTAACTGTATTAAACCCTGTTGTTATAGCATTATGCTAACATTAGATTAACCAGGCATCACTTCATCACTTTAATACAGTTTGGTTTAATTCTTCTTTCCCCTTTTGAGACATGGGACAACCATGGCTCAAAAACCAAAAAATAATTAAAGTAAATAAAAAGATAAAAATAAAAGAATGTTTTTTGCCAATTACCACCATAAATTGTTATTTCATCAATTAGCATTTTTTAATTATTCATCTTCTTTATGTTTTCCAAATAGCATCACTTTTGTTTCTGTTATATTTAAATCTTCACTTTGTTTATCTCAGTTTTAACTTTAGTTACCATTAGTTGTAGGTCTTTACCTGTAACTGTAATTCGTATCATCCGCAATTTGATCAATTTTAACTCAGTTGATGCAAACATAAATAATTTATATAGATCAGAACTTGTTTCTCATGATCTATTGTCACAAACTTTTAAAAATTCACATTCAATTCACAATTTCCTTCATTTTTCCTTTTTTAAATCATTTAATTAGAATATTCTCAGAATATTGCTCAATTTACCTCAAATTACTTTTTTTTTTAGAAAGAAAATTAATTTTTTCGTATTTTAAATTTCTAATCACCCTAGGGTCAGACCCCTTCCTCTGGGTTTAACCCAGTAACAGGCAGCATCTCTCAGCTGCTTGAACACACCACAAATCCTCTGCTCTGTCCACATTGCTTTCTTCCAAAAAAACATCACCTTTGTGATTGTCATTTAAAAGGAAAGACTAAACATAAAATCAACAAAGTTCTGTTCAAATTCTGCTTTATTTACTTTTAAAATCTCCACACATAAAAATGTCATTAGGATTTTGCTAAGTATAGATTTCTATACAGTATAGAGTTCTATACTGTCTCTGTAAAACTCAGTTTTACCTTCAGGTGCTCAATAAATACAATAAACCATTTAGTTTTTGCATTTTTTTTCATATTAATTTTAACGTAACATAAGAATGTTTTATCAATTACTATTTTCATGTTTCAACTAATTTGGCATTCAGATTCCACATAAAGAATGCACCTCACTCAATGTTAAACAGAAACTTAAACATCAAGTGTGAAATCAAAATAACGTGTCTCTCTTTATTTTTTTAAATTCACCAAAATTGCAATCAGTAATTATCATTACTGTTCATTTAATAAAATGCTAAATGTAACATTTCAACCTTTTTACTTTAGGTTACAAAGATTTGATGCAGTGTTCACCTTGAACAGCTCTAAAGTTTGGCCAAACAAACAAAAAAAAAAAAATTAAAGCCGCAAGCGGCGATAAAGGCCCTCGCCTCCCTTGAGACCGCGAGGACACACATATACTCGGAGGATTGCATTTTTCAAATACATTAATTTGGTTGGGAACTGGGTCAAATTGAGGATCATTTTGCAGAAAAATTTAAAAATATAAAACTCGAGCAAAAACAACAAGAAAAAGCGCTGTCTATTAAACACACATGTGTTTAGCAGCTAAACACATGTGTGTTTAATAGACAGCGCTTTTTCTTGTTGTTTTTGCTCGAGTTTTATATTTTTAAATTTTTTGTTCAGGTCATGAATGTGCACAAACGCCTTTTTGGGTCCAACTCGATCCGAGAAGGCGTTTGAGAGTTAAGAGACGTTTTATTTTCACAAAAATGGCCACCTCGTTACAGGCTTGCCACACCCATACCCGATAAGATATCAACAACAAAGTTACAACTTTGGTTGGCACACGTGTCTAGATGATACTCACCAAATTTGGGGCCATTTAGATTAAAACACAATGATTTGCATCTTTCTGCGCAAGGGGTGCGATTTTAGTGGCCGCGCGTTTCACCCCACATGGCGGACTTCCTGTTGAGTTTAGGGTGTGACTGTCATTGACTTTTCTGTTTGCCCTGAGGTGTCCTATGGATATACCAAGTTTCATTTTTCTTCGTTGGAAAAAAGTTACTTTCTTTTTCCATAGGCCCAATGTATTTTGATTTTGTAGGGGTCGCCACTGAGTCATTTTTCGTATTTTTTTTTCGGCGACTTCAAATACATACATTTTTCGCCGAGCTTGAAGTCTGGGACCAATAAAAATGACTTTTCGTGCATGTTCACTGGGTCAAATTTAGGATCATTTGGTCGGAAGAAAGATAAAAAAATCCGAGCAAAAATAATAGGCCCTCCCGGTCATCACCGGCTCGGGCCTAATAATAAATTAAAGCCGCAAGCGGCGATAAAGGCCCTCGCCTCCCTTGAGACCGCGGGGACACATGCACTCGGAGGATTGCATTTTGTGTTTTAAATCGTAAACTTCACGGTAATGTCAAATAACCGGGCCTGTGCTACTGCTGGGGCCTGCTACACAACCTTGTAATTTAGAGTTAAAGGTCTCCACAATCCCTGGTTTTCCTGGAAGCTGTCTGAACCTTTGAAAATAATAGATTATGCTTGGGCTAAGGCGAGAAAAACAAAGTACTGGCTGGAGATTTGAGATGACTCAGGAATCGCTGCACCCCCTGTTTAAAAGGCAAAATGTAAATATTACTTGTCTAAAAGTACAAGGTTACAAGTTCCAAAGGATTCTGAGGAGTTTTCTAAGACTCTAGCCGTGGCTCTGGAGGGGCCTCCTCTAAAGGAAGGATCCTGGCAATTGGGAAATGGCATTTATTTCCCAAAGAAATGGCTGCCTCTTCACAGACTCATTACGACCACAGCCACAAATGTATCAAAAACAAATTGATAACTTTTTTGGCACACATCTCTAGATGATACTCGCTAAATTTGGAGCTGTTTAGATGAAAAGCCTTTAGACACAAGGGGTGCAATTTAGGTGGTCACGCATTCCACCCAACATAGTAGATTTCCTGTTGAGTTTACGGTATGGCTGTAATAAACTTTTCTGTTTTCCCTGAGGTGTCCCATGGATGTAGCAAGTTTTGTATTTCTACATTGGAAAAATTTACTTTCATTTTCCATAGGCCCAATGTATTTTGACTTTTCTAGGGGTCGCCACTGAGTCATTTTTCGTATATTCTTTTGGGACTTCAAATACATAATTTTTCGCGGGCTTGAAGTCTGGGACCAATAAAAATGACTTTAAGTTGCACGTTTACTGGGTCAAATTGAGGATCATTTTGCAGAAAAATTATAATTAAAAAAATATACCAAATTATAATAAAAAAAAATATAACTCGAGCAAAAAAGTCTAGAAAAACACTTGTCTCTTTTACATACATGTGTTTAGCTCATTTTGCCCAAGTTTGGTGTCTGTGGAATGAAGCAGCTATTCTCTGTGTTCTTTTAAAAAAGAGGTGTATTTTAAGTCGGCTCACATTTTCAATTCAAAATGGCCGCCTTCCCGTGTGTGATAGGGTGTGGTCCCCATTGGCTTTTTTGTTCATAAGCCCATGCTGGATGTGTGTACCAAGTTTCATTTGCCTACGACAAACTAAAATTTTCACTTCCCTTTGACTTTTTCCAAATATTTGGGACGTTGCTATGGCAACACATTTATAGATAGGGGGTGGTTGTCATTGGCTTTTATGCTCGTCATGACATAAGAGATGTGTGTACCAAATTTCATGTCTCTATGACAAACTAAATTCTTGGGTCCCATTATAAGTTTGTAGGGGGCGCTGGAGAGCCATTTCTAAAGATAACCCTTTTATTTACATATTTTTTTGTTCAGGTCATTAATGTGCACAAACGCCTTTTTGGGTCCAACTCGATCCGAGAAGGCGTTTGAGAGTTAAGAGACGTTTTATTTTCACAAAAATGGCCACCTCGTTACAGGCTTGCCACACCCATACCCGATAAGATATCATAAACAAAGTTACAACTTTGATTGGCACATGTGTCTAGATGATACTCACCAAATTTGGGGCCATTTAGATTAAAACACAATGATTTGCATCTTTCTGCAAAGTGCGATTTTAGTGGTCGCGCTTCACCACATGGCGGACTTCCTGTTAAGTTTAGGGTGTGACTGTCATTGACTTTTCTGTTTGCCCTGAGGTGTCCTATGGATATACCAAGTTTCATTTTTCTACGTTGGAAAAAAGTTACTTTCACTTTCCATAGGCCCAATGTATTTTGATTTTGTAGGGGTCGCCACTGAGTCATTTTTCGTATTTTTTTTTCGGCGACTTCAAATACATAAATTTTTCGCCGAGCTTGAAGTCTGGGACCAATAAAAATGACTTTTCGTGCATGTTCACTGGGTCAAATTTAGGATCATTTGGTCGGAAGAAAGATAAAAAAATCCGAAAGCAAAATAATAGGCCCTCCCGGTCATCACCGGCTTGGGCCTAATAAAAAAAATATATTTCAACCCAGTCCCATGACAACAACGGCCCTCGCGGCCAAACAAACGTACCGGCCCACAGGGAATTTTCCCGGTGCTCCCGATTAGCCAATCCGGGCCTGGTCACCACAGTCATTTTTCGTTTATGAAGTTGCTATAGTGTAAGCAGCACTAGCTTACTTTAGCTTACCTCACCTTTTTTCCTCTTTTCAAGGACAGCTAACAACTAACTTCAACAGCTTTTCCATCTGTTTCTAGAGTCTGTCAGTTTGAAGAGCGAGTTTGAAGGGCCATTCCATGTTTGAAGTGAACAGATGTAGTTTTTCAGCACAAATAAACTGGAGTGGTTCAGTGTTAACAGTGCCATATGTCAGAGCTGTCCACATGCCTCTGGCTTTGTACAGTTACGCACATTGATGCTGGGCTGAAAGTACACTCATAGATCACAGGGTGATGCCCTTATCACCACCTTTAGATGACACTGTTTACTAGGGATGCAACAATACAGCCAGTCCATGGTTCAATATGTTTTTGGTTCGGTATGATGCCAATAAACTATTTCATATGATTTTAATTAAAGTAGGTGTAGTCAATTTTCAAAATTGTCTTTATTTTACTAATTAAGCATATAACACAAAAAGTGCTTATAAGAAAAACTTTGAGAAATGTGCATTTAACATTTGAAGTATTGATACCTGTAAACATGAATCAAATGCCGTGTGCAGTAGCACCTTAAAGTAGCCTTGATACAATATTCAACTGTTCCTTTGTTTTGAGTTTCTTTTGTGAAAACATAAGCTTATCAACATTCTCAAGGTGAAAATGGGTTGCACTCACAATATCTCTTGCGGTTGAAGGTGTCTAATAATTATTTGTATTTAATAATAATTTTGTTATTGCACAGCTTCAAAAAACATTAACATCGAGGCACAACATTTATAAACCAACATTTACTCTGGCAAGTTTGTGAACCTTCTGGAATTTCATAGTTTTCTGTATAAATTTGTCTTAAAATGTGATCTGATCTTCATTTAAGTCAAGGGTATTGACAAACAATGTGTCTAAAAATAAATACACAAAAATATTCTGATCTTTCATGTCTTTGAGAACAGCCAAAAAACCTCATAGTGCTTGTGGAAAAAGTATGTAAACTCAAAAAAATAATATTTGACTCAGGTTTTAGCACACCCGGAGTCTCGTTAAGATAATGCATTTGGAGGTGTGGACTACAGCTACTTGGACTAATTAAAAAACCCTAAAAAGTTTGCTCTGCACAGGAAGAACACGCTTGTGAGCCATGCCTCCCCAAGGGTTAGGGTTACTTTCACGTACCTTACACTTTCACATACCTTCTCAGGATCTGTTCCACATTGGTGGAATTATCTACTTGCTGCTACAAGATCAGCAGATTCTGTAGCCATCTTTAAAAAACGCCTGAAAACACATCTTCCGTCAACACCTGACTGACAAACACTGAATTCTACTTCCTTTCTATCGATTCCTTCCAAAAAAAAAGAAAAAAAAAAGAAAACATTCTCTCCTATCCTTAGCTTTGTATACTGTGCTGGGTTTTAACTGACTAGTTTTTTGTGCACTTTTGTTTTTTGTTACCTTGTGGTGTGAAAATTGCTTCCATTGTTTTTCTCATTTGTAAGTTGCTTTGGATAAAAGTGTCTGCTAAATGACTAAATGTAAATGTACTTAAATGTACTACTTAAGGACACCACAAAGGAAGCCACTGCTTACTAAAAAAACAACAAAGACCTTAAAGATCAGATTTTTTTTTGTGTAATAAATTATTTTTTAGACACATAATGTTTGTCAATACCCTTGACTTAGATAAAGATCAAATCACATTTTAAGACATTTATTCAGTAAACCATGACATTCTAACAGGTTCAAATACATTTTCTTGCCACTGTATTGGAAGTCACCATATAAAATTAACAAAGGACTAGATTTAAAACAGACTAATGTTTGATCAAACCTTAATAATGTCTCAGCTGATGTACGTTCTAGTCAGACTTGTTATGAAATAATGTTTCAGACAGAAATGGTTTAGCAGTGCTACATTCAGAATTTAGCCTCTTTGCTGAAAGGATTCTGAAGTTCAACTTTCTGCGAGTACAGGACAGCCTCAGAGGCAGCTCTGCTCTGAAAAGACCAGACTCCATGTAAAGCCGATGTTTACAACAGCACATTACAGCGTGAGTTGGTTTCACTTCCCCCCATAACCCCATAACGCAGCAGGCTTGAGTAGGGTGCGCTCATTTGGAGCCGAAGATCAAGTGGGTCTTCGCTAGTCTTGGCGCGGGGCAGGTTTTTCCAAGACAGCCACGCCGCCTTAACCGTAATGTACAAGCGTTTTTTATTTTAATTTTTATCAGCCCATAAAGAGTTGTGGTTGATTGTTTACTCACAAGGGCGTTCCCTAATCCCAAATGATGGGTAGCTCAGTGGGTAGAGCGGCTGTCCTTCGACCGGCGGGTGGGCGGTTCGATCCCCGCTCGAAACATCCCAAAAACATCATAACATCCCGCTCTCCCCCACATACTGTTGTTGCGTCCTTGGGCAAGACACTTAACCTACATTGCCTCCAGTGAGTGTTCTGTAACACTGGTAAATAGCTTAATGTATGTAAAGCGCTTTGAGTACCTACTATACTAGGTGGAAAAGCGCTATATAAAAATATTATATTATAAAAAAATATTATTATTATGATTTAAAGCCACACGCACACACACAGAGCCAATTGAAGAGAAATCCGCTTCATAAAAAGATGGGGATTGTTAAATTTTACGCCATAACAAATGAACAAAAATTTACCAATGCGTATTGAACCGTGAAGGGCGTACGAAACAGGTCACAATGTTGCCACTACAACTGAATTTCCTTTCAGACAGGGAGCTAGTGGCTGGCACACAAAGGTACTTTTTTTTTGTAATGGTGGCTAGGCAAGTTATATTTCGGGGCAAAGGTTTTGAGCATGTGTATATAAAACTAGGCCGCTCCACAATTATAATAGGAGCCATGTCCGTAGTTAGGGTTAGGAAAGGCTACAGATTTGGGCATGTTGCGCCACTTTTTTCTTCTTCTTTCATAAGGAACACAGCATGTGAAGGCATTTTCCAACGAGGACTGTTTTAGTACAGGAGCCGGAGGGTGTGCAGCGTTTGTAGCTGTGGTCTCAGCTCGCAGTTTTACGCACTCAAAATAACTCAATTTGTGCCGCGTTTGTAAATGATAATATAAAGTCGTCGTGCTCAAACCTTTCGCTGGTACCTGCATTTGACATTCCCTGCAGTATACGTCTCTCTTTTGGTAATCTGAAACTTTAAATCCAAAATATCTCCATATAATCAAGCCATTGGGGTTTTTTTTTGCCGACAAGCTCCTCCTCTAAATTGCTCTCCATGCTTGTTGGGGCCGCCGCCATGCTTGCCAAGTCATCACAGAAGGGAGAGAGGGAGTGCATACGCTAGTCTAAGAAACAGCGAGGCAGGGCGAGCTTGCGGGCGAGAGCATAGAAGCCGAGCGGCAATAGAAAAAAAGCTATTGGGAAAAAGTCAAATGCCGCGTCTCCTACTTAATAAACTGAACAATATTGATATAAGCAATATGACAACATTTATTGTGTTTAAAATTATATCAATATATTGATATATCGCCCAGCTATATGCTGATCAATGTGTTTTTAACAAGGCTATTGCTGTATTATGGAGAGGTGGTATTATTATTATTATTATGATGTTTTGTGGAACCTTGTGCAGGGCTTCATATTAAAAATTTTATTTCAACAGGCAAATATCGGCAAATATCAACTTCAAACAGCAGGTGAAATAGTAAGCTCTGCTCAAATTTATTATGAAATTAGAGCATTGCTCAGACAGCGGTGCACAGTGATACCCAGCAGCTCCTCATCAAAAACGCAGGTTACTGTCCACGATGTCTGTCCTCTGTCCACTGCTGTGATCTGTTTAGGCTGTAGACTTCCTGTACTTTTCCCTTGTAAGTAACACTTGGTTTCTATAGAAATTTGTAAGTGAAAGGTAATGTAGCCCGAAGCTTTGGTAAACTACTACTTACAGAATTTTGTCTCCTAATAACACAGAACCATTTTAACCAGACCTCTGTGACTTGCTTGCTTTCTGTTGGTGTCACATGATCCTCAGTGACTCAGAGCTGGAGTCTTGTATCAGTCGGGTCATTTGCACACAGGAAAGAAACCCGAGCCTGGTCTTCTCTCAGAGCCAGAGGTGATCCCGGCTGATGATACTCTCAATAAGACATCTCATTGGCCGAAACAGCTGTCAGTCATTCTGTTTGGCTGGTGAGGTTTCTGAACAAAGTAAAAAGAACAGTCCGTCAGTGTTTAGTATAAGATTACATTGAAGTGGGTTCTCTGAAGTAGATCTGCGTTTATACAACATACCTTCACAAACTTTGGGTTTTGGTTTCTTTTTAAGGATTTTGTTAGTACTTTGACTTCAAATCAACTCTTTGGACTCCAGTGACTGGATTGGTTGAGGTGGATTTACTCGAAGACTGTTGTACTTTTTGTATTTTTTACAGAATTGAAATCCTTCACATTTCAGTTTAGATAGAAGTAATAGCCTATTTGTACAAAAAAAATCAGATGTGAGAAAAATGGCAGATAAAAGTCTGCTGATTTTCTCAAGTTGGACTTTCCTGTCCATTTTTAAAGTATGCAACTAGTGCAATATTTTGAATGACATTGCACCAGTTGGGAGTATTTAGTTGTTTTTTACTTTGATAAAAAGGTGGCATGTGGTAACCAAGTGAAGAAATATTTGACCAGTTTTGCAGATGGAAACGCATTGAAATTTTACAATCAACTTCTAATGACTTGGATTTATTTTTGAAGGAGCCTTTTTTTACTCTGTTTTTTATTTTTCTGATAATAAGACTAAAGAGCAAATTGGAACAATTATCTGTATTTGCTAACAGTATCAAGTGCACAATCTAAAGCCATGTTGTCGTTGTGTGTGACAAGGAGATATAGACAAGTTTCCAGGACTGAAGCTGATGGTGCCTTCATCCTCAGAAGCAGAAACTCCAACACAACAGGCCTGCTACAATCTGGTACAAAAACACAATTGAGACAAATAGGTGATAAAGGAAGTTCATTTTAATGAATCAACTTGTCTATGTATCTGGATTTCTTAGTCAGGAGGGGTTTATTACTATTAATAAACACTTAGACTGAGTGAGTGTTGACTACTCAGCAGCATTTGGACTTTGACTATGTTAGAGTTGTATTTCGTTTTATCAGTCTAAATATAAAGAAACTATATTTCAGTTTCATCATATTTAGACTGATAAAATGGAATACAAGAAAGTAGAACAAGTTGACTTGAACAGAACTCAACAGAAGAGAATACAATATAAAGCTGCTCAGAGCTGGGTCTGTGGTGTGGTCACAGACGTGCATCTTATACCTGTATATGACCTTGGTTTTGCAGCAGCTCTGCCACTATCTGCAATTAAAAAAGTTACCCCATGAGAAACACAGGGAAGCATTTTGTCAGTGAGACATCTTGATTTTATAACAGGAGAAAAGGCAAGGAGAGGCTATTTTATTTCTATAGCACATTTAATACACTGGGTCATTCAAAGTGCTTTACAGAAATAAAAGACAAATTTAAAGTACATAGACAAGATTTAGAATAAGAAAAGTGCAGATAAACACTTTTAGTTGTCTTTACTTAATTCAGTAAGCGGAGCTAAAGAAGAATGTTTTTACCTTCCCCTTGAATATTGTTAAATTTTCTGTTCCAGATTTTTGCTGCATGAAACCTAAACGCTGCTTCACCCTGTTTAGTTCTAACTCTGGGCACGAGCAGAAGGCCTGTCCCAGATGTTCTCAGAGTCCGAGGAGGTTCATAAGTAACTAGCATGTCAGAAATATATTCTGGTACTAAACCATTTAGAGACTTGTAAACCAGCAGTGCTGTTTTAAAGTCTATTCTCTGAGCAACAGGAAGCCAGTGCAGAGATTTTAAAACTGGCGTGATGTGGTTGTACTTCCTGGTTTTGGTTAGAACCCGAGCAGCCGCGTTCTAAATAAGCTGCAGCTGTCTTAACCCTCGTTTTGAGAGACCAGTGAGCAGGCTGTTACAGTAATCTAACCTGCTGGAGATAAAAGCATGGATAAGTTTCTCTAAGTCTGGTTGAGACATCATCCCTTTGACTCTGGAAATGTTTGATAAAATGCAGATGATGTAATTGACTTAATGTGACTGTGGAAATTCAAGTCTGAGTCCATGATGATCCCTAGATTTCTAACCTGGTTTTTAGATTTTAGAGAAATAGATACGTGGTGACTGCTGATATTGTGTCTGTGGCCCAAAGATGTTTAGTTTAGTATTGTCTCTGTTCAGTTGGAAAAAAATTTGCGTTCACCCATCTGTTTGATGCAGTGACACAGTGAGTGTGTCGCCTGCTGTGAGTGAAATGTAAATCTGAGTGTCATCTGCATAATTATGGTAGAATATGGAAAGATAAAGTTTGCATTAAGTGCATAAAGTTTCAAAGTGTGGTGAGAAGAGTGGCACAGAGAGATAAGATGGAAATGATACAAGGTAGGGATGGTTTGATGAAGGGAATGTCAGGTCTCATTAAAGCTCCTTGGTTACTCTTTCTCTGTGAAACCTCAGGTAAAAGCAGGTAATGAAGGCAGCTATTGGTGTGTAATTGCAGATCCATAATAAATGTCTGTCTGAGCTCCAGCTGTTGCCATGGCAACGGGCTGTCAGCACAAGGATTTAATAAAGTAAATTTATACCGGGACTCCTTTAGGACAAACACTGCCCTTTTGCAGGTGCAAATGTATTGGGTTGCTCCCTCAGAGACGGGATAAAGGACCCTGGGAAATGCAGTCTGACATCCAAGTTACAATCATTAAAACTTGGCTTTGATCTAGATCTGGTCTTGTCCTGGGTCTAGTCCTTGATCTTGGTCTGGTCTTGATCTTGGTCTGGGTCTGGTCTAGTCACGGTTCCGGTCTTGGTCTGGATCTGGTCTAGTCTTGGGTCTGGTCCTAGTCTGGTATTGGTCTACGTTTAATCTTGGTCTTTTCCTGGTCTTTACCTGGGTATGGTCTTGGTCCTGGTTCAGTCCTGGTCTTGATGTGGTCTTGACTGGATTATTTAAAGAGAGGAATTGAAACACAGCCTTCTGATAATAGTACTAACTCTTTATTAATGGGTGCACGACACGTGGCAGAGTGATTAGCACTCCTGCCTCACAGCAAAAACATTATGTTGTCATCGGGCTGATTACTAATGACACACCTGCTCACAGGCAACCACTTGAAGACAGTTTTCAATGGAGCAATGCCTTCAAACAATTGGATCCAATTAAAAAAATTAAACAGTAGAGAAAAAAAACGTTTGCGGCACAAGACTCTACTGAACATGTGTATATAAGATTTATGTAGTTTTGAAAACTGAGCATCAGCGGACAATATGAAAACATGTATTCTGTGTTTAAGCATAGGAGACAAGCTGACACTTATGAGCAGTTTATTTCAATTCTGTAAAAGATACAGCTTTGAGGGTTAAATTTTCTGAAAGGGGACAACAATCTCTAAATTAATATATAATTTGTGTACATGAGTGAAATTAGTAGGACTTGAAAAGAGCTTGAAAGGGCAGAGTGGCTGCACTCTGGCAACGTCCAAAAAAACAAACTTCCAAAGGAATTGTATTTTTATACACTAAAATAAGGGAAAAACTGTAAAAGTTACAAAAAGATATTTAGTACGTATGAAGACATGAATCTTGGGATTTTTTTAAAGTTCAAACTAGGCAGAAGCTGTAAAGGGTAGAAGAAGCAGAAATAAAGGCAGAAAAAGCAGGATTCAACAACAGCTCCATAGGAAATGAATGGGAAAAAATGGCATAAAAACATAAATATTACAAAAACTTTAAAAGGCAGCGTTATCAAAATTAATAGCAATAGTGCCCCAGAATTTAGACATGTTTGAACGGCAAAAATCGGTTAAATGGCTTAGAGGTTAAAATTGGACAAAGTGGTAGAAAAACCTATAATAAATACACACAAGGATATTAGTCTGTTGTTTACTATGCAACCACCTAATAATACAGACTTGTAACACACTTTTGTGTCAAATAAAAGCTAACAATTAATATACAATTTGGTTTCTGTTTTTGACACAAACGTGTCCTCAACAAAGACATGAACAGGACACAGCTTGTGCTAAAGTCCAGCTTCCCTCACACTTACTCTTTTCACAGAGGTCCAGTGAGACATGACACAACAGAGACTACATCTGAAGTAATATGGAATAGCAGCTGTTTGGGCTTTTTCAATTGTTTTAAGGATGTTTAAACATTTAGACCATATCTGTCTGTGGTTTGCCCTGTCTCTGTTCACAGTGTGCTGGCTGCAGTGCAGCAGCAAAACAGTGCACTACTCATTAACGCTGCACACATGTCAGGTATTTAAATGAAGTATGGATAGGTATCGCAATACCTTTGAAGTATCATGACACTGTGCAACAGTGTTAATTTTGACAAGAAATTTAAATTTAGTTTTAGTCTTAGTCTTTTGACTTAAATTATATTTAGTTTTAGTCTCATTTTAGTTATCTTATTTGTTTTAGTTTTAGTTGACTAAAATAAAATAAAAATTTATGAGGTAATAATTTTGACCTAATGTATCTGTTTTAATCAATAAAAAACAAAACCAATAGTAAAAACAATCTTGCTGTCTATTGTAATATAAACAAAAAGACATAAAAGTGTATCAAAGAGATGCAAAATACACATTCAAAGCTTATTTTAAATTAAATAAATAAATGTGCAATTATCAAAAGGCCCTTACAGCCCAAGAAAGCTAAATAATAATAATAAATGTATCTTTAAAGCATCTTTGAACTTTAAGTGCATTAAACAGGAGGATTCCTTATGCTACATAAACACTGGCATCATAAATATCAAATGCAAATATTTATTTACATCAGGAAAATATTTATCATTTTCAGGAAAGCGCTTCATGCTAATCAACGCTTTCCTCTAGTGAGGTCATCTGCGAAACTAAATACTCTTTCTGCCAAAGCTTGAGAAGCTGACATTGCCAAAAGATCTAATGTTAACAGTTTGTTGTCTCTTTGCATCTCCGGTTTGCTTCTCGCCAAAAAATGTCAGTCTATTTAGTTCTCGTTTTAGTCATAATGAAGTCTTTCTCTTTTTTTTGTTTTCGTCCGCAAATAAACCTTCGTCGACAAAATATTTTTTTTTTGTTGTTTTCGTCAACGAAATTAACACTGCTGTGCAACATTACAGCAGCTACATGCACTTTCCAAAACTAAAACTGGTTTTATCCAGGCCTCTCCTATGGAACCTATTAAACAGTCCTCGTGTAAGGGCACTGCCAAACAGCGATTTTACAGCGAAATACAGCGATATACCGACGTCCACCAGAGGGCAGGCTCCAAAAGCGAAAATATAAGGAGAAACCCAATGGCGACTTTACAAGTATAATACTCATGTTTCCAGCCTGGTTTATTGCCCTTTCATAACGACAATGTTGGTGAATAGGGGACCAATGGGCGTATTACATTCATTTTTTATTTTTTTACAATCCATGGTTTTATCCTAGTCCCTGTTACCAGGATATGTTTACAGCACAAAGACATTCCTCTTTGTTTACATTGCTCCATGTAAACAAACTCAATATGGCCAATTTATTAACACTTTCTAGGCTCACCTGAATCCAAGAAACAGAGTTCTGTAAATGTTTGTACTGATCAGTTGAACTGTAACACTTTATTTTTAAAGAATATTCGGGAAGAGGAGCTGGGTTCATAGATTGGGAATGAGAAATGGGGGGAGAGCCTTAACAGGACTCAGTCTTGCTCTATACATGTAAGACATCAACTGATTGACAAAAAGGTGATGGACATTTTTCATTATTCAAAGACTAAAGTGCACACAATTTTTCCTGCAATGTCCCCTTTTATGTGATTGTTGTAAATCTGCAGAGGGCTCTTTAACCCATCTGTTTTAGACTTCCCCAAAGCTCTATAACTTCTGGCTGGATATTTTTAATTGGTTTTCAGGCATATACAGCCGTGTGTTGCTTTATTTGGGTCTTCTCCTTCTCCACTGCGCCTCAGCTCCTCTGAACAAATTGTAGTAGTTTGTATAATTGCAAAGAACGTCATATTAACATTTTGAAAGACGGACATTGTGCCTCAGTTAAAGCTTTGGTTAACTGAAGTGACCAATGTGTTGTAAATGGAGAAAATCAGAGTTTTAATAAACACTGTTTTAAAAAAAAAACACACAATATAAGTTATATTTCATTGTTGTTTCAGGAGTGTGTGGTTGCTGTGGTCCGCTAAGGCCGAGATACAAACGCCTCGTTGACAACATCTTCCCTGAAGACCCCAAAGTAAGTCTCTGAATCTGACTCCAGTCTTCTTCAGTCAAACCAGACTCTGAGGACATTTCCTGCCCTTCAACCAGAGTGTGCTTTGATTTCTCTGTAGATTTAATTTGATTTTGGTTCCATTAAGGACTCTCCAACTGATGAAACTTGGACCCATGCACTATAGGCACTGCACAGACTATTTTAGCCCATGTGTAACTCTTACACTGTGCAGAAAGAGATTACATAGCCGCAGTCCCTTATGTTGGTTCACTGAGCCAGTTGTTACTCAAAAAGCCCTTGGCTGTCAGATAAAAGCGCATGGACCAGTTGTAACCAAAAAAAACTGTATGGTGTGTGTCGGTAGGGCAGAAAGGATCTGTTGTAGGTCCTGATTGAGTCTTGTTTTGTCCTTATTTATTAATGGAATTAGTTAGTTTATTTTGGCCTCTGTCCTGTTTTCTTCCTAGTTCAGTCTTTGGTTTAGTCTTGTTTATGGATTAAGGCTTTGCTCCATTTTGTGTGACCCACTCCAATTCTCCAATTCCTGAGATGTAATAATAATTAAAGCCGCAAGCGGCGATAAAGGCCCTCGCCTCCCTTGAGACCGCGGGGACACATATATTCGGAGGATTGCATGTCGTGCTTTAAAGCAAATTTGGAGCTGTTTAGATGAAAACCCTTTAGCACAAAGTGTACGATTTAGGTGGTCATGTATTCCACCCAACATAGATTTTCTGTTGAGTTTACGGTATGGCTGTAATAAACTTTTCTGTTTGCCCTAAGGTGTCCTATGGATGTACCAAGTTTTGTATTTCTACATTGGAAAAATTTACTTTCATTTTCCATAGAACCAATTATTTTGACTTTTCTAGGGTCGCCACTGAGTCATTTTTCCTATTTTTTTTTTCAGGGACTTCAAATACATACATTTTTGCCGGGCTTGAAGTCTGGGACCAATAAAAATGACTTTTAGTTGCACGTTTACTGGGTCAAATTGAAAATCATTTTTCAGAAAAATTATAATAAAAAATATATACCAAATTATAATAAAATAAAATATACCTCGAGCAAAACGACAAGATAAACGCCTGTCTATTTTACACACATGTGTTTAGCTCATTTTGCCCAAGTTTGGTGTCTGTGGAATGAAGCAGCTATTTTCTGTTGTTTTTAAAAGAGAGGTTGTATTCTAAGTCGGTTCACATCTTCAATTTAAAATGGCCGCCTTCCCGTGTGTGATAAGGTGTGGTCCCCTTTGGCTTTTTGTTCATAAGCCCATACTGGATGTGTGTACCAAGTTTCATTTGCCTCGACAAACTAAAATTTTCACTTCCCATTGACTTTTTCCACATATTTGGGGCGTTGCTATGGCAACACATTTATAGATAGGGGTGGTTGTCATTGGCTTTTATGCTCCTCATGACATAGGAGATGTGTGTACCAAATTCCATGTCTCTATGACAAACTAAATTCTTGGGTCCCATTATAAGTTTGTAGGGGCGCTGGAGAGCCATTTCCAAAGATAACCCTTTTATTTACATATCTTTGTGTTCAGGTCATGAATGTGCACAAACGCCTTTTTGGGTCCGACTTGATCCGAGAAGGCGTTTGAGAGTTAGACGCTTTATTTTTCACAAAAATGGCCACTCGTTACAGGCTTGCTACACCCATACCCGATAAGATATCAACAACAAAGTCACAAATTTTTTTGGTTGGCACACGTGTCTAGATGATACTCACCAAATTTGGGGCCATTTAAATTAAAACACAATGATTTGCATCTTCTTGCGCAAGGGGTGCGATTTTAGTGGCCATGCGTTTCACCCCACATGGCGGACTTCCTGTTTAGTTTAGGTGTGGCTGTCATAGACTTTTCTGTTTGCCCTGAGGTGTCCTATTGATGTACTAAGTTTCATTTTTCTACGTTGGAAAAAGTTACTTTCACTTTCCATAGGCCCAATGTATTTTGACTTTTCTAGGGTCGCCACTGAGTCATTTTTCATTTTTTTTTCGGGACTTCAAATACATATATTTTTGCTTGAAGTCTGGGACCAATAAAAATGACTTTTAGTTGTTGGTTTACTGGGTCAAATTGAGAATCATTTTGCAGAAAATTATAATAAAAATATATACTGAATTATAATAAAAAAATATAACTCGAGCAAAAAGTCTAGAAAAACACTTGTCTCATTTACATACATGTGTTTAGCTCATTTTGCCCAAGTTTGGTGTCTGTGGAATGAAGCAGCTATTTTTTGTTGGTTTTTAAAAAGAGGTGTATTCTAAGTCGGACCAAATTTTCAATTCAAAATGGCCGCCTTCCGTGTGTGATAGGGTGTGGTCCCCATTGGCTTTTTGTTCATAAGCCCATGGTGGATATGTGTACCAAGTTTCATTTGCCTACAACAAACTAAAAATTTCACTTCCCATTGACTTTTTCACATTTTTGGGACGCGTTATGGCAACACATTTATAGATAGGGGTGGTTGTCATTGGCTTTTATGCTCGTCATGACATAAGAGATGTGTGTACCAAATTTTATGTCTCTATGACAAACTAAATTCTTGGGTCCCATTATAAGTTTGTAGGGGCGCTGGAGAGCCATTTCTAAAGATAACCCTTTTATTTACATATCTTTGTGTTCAGGTCATGAATGTGCACAAACGCCTTTTTGGTTCCAACTCGATCCGAGAAGGCGTTTGAGAGTTAAGAGACGTTTATTTTCACAAAAATGGCCACCTCGTTACAGGCTTGCTACACCCATACCCGATAAGATATCAACAACAAAGTTACAACTTTGGTTGGCACATGTGTCTAGATGATACTCACCAAATTTGGGGCCATTTAGATTAAAACACAATGATTTGCATCTTTCTGCGCAAGGTGCGATTTTAGTGGCGCTGCGTTTCACCCCACATGGCGGACTTCCTGTTGAGTTTAGGGTGTGACTGTCATTGACTTTTCTGTTTGCCCTGAGGTGTCCTATGGATGTACCAAGTTTCATTTTTCTGTGTTGAAAAAAACTTACTTTCACTTTCCATAGGCCCAATGTATTTTGATTTTGTAGGGTCGCCACTGAGTCATTTTCGTTTTTTTTTCGCGACTTCAAAAACATACCATTTTTGCCGAGCTTGAAGTCTGGGACCAATAAAAATGACTTTTTGTGCATGTTCACTGGGTCAAATTTAGGATCATTTGGTCACAATAAAGATAAAAAAAAAAAAAAATCCGAGCAAAAACAATAGGCCCTCCCGGCCATCACCGGCTCGGGCCTAATAATGGATTGGATTTATGTTGCGCTTTTTTCAAGGCACTCAAAGTCCTTTACAAATTCCTTTAGTCATTCACTCCCGTATTCCACTGTACTTCTGTTGCCACAACTGCCCTGGGGCCTGAGCTTCCAGTTATTGGACGACCAGCTCCACAACAGCTAACAATGGTGCTTTCTGTTTTATTCTTGGTTCAGTTCCCCCTGTCGGTGTCTGAGTCTCCAGCAGATGTCTGTTGGTTTAGATCTGGTCTCAGTCTGGCGTCTCCGGGTCCCCAGACTCACAGCAGACATAATTAATGTGGCAAGGTCTGGACTCTGTAGCGCTTGGATTTCCCACTGGAGCTGCCTGTTAAAGCAAACACCCAAGAGAGGCGTGAGAGAAAAATGAACAGGACTTAACAAATAAATGTTAGGGTAAAACTATGAAAGAGAAATTACATTAATGCTTGTTCAAAATCTCGGAACTCAATATTAATAATGTTTACAGCACAAAATGTATGAATTTTACATTTAAAGAGAGACAAAGGTTAGATTTAGTTGGATCTGCTGAGTTTAGAGCAGAATTAACCAAGACTAAACCACGGCCTCACTTTTTAATGTCATTGCTATTGCCAATGAACAATGCTGAATAACAGCAGTCAAAGAGTTTTTTCAAAAGTTTATTATACAAAGGTTCCAGTTTATATTTTATTTACTGCTATTACTATTATTACTACTATTAACCTATTGCGGTTTCTATTACAACAAAATGCAAATATAATACATTACAAATTTATTCTAAACAATATTTTAAAAGCAATGCAGTTGTCTGTAACAACGGGCAGCATAGAAGGATTAAACCTGGAATAAAACAAAGTGTAAACAAAGGAATTAAGTGAGGAGTAAAACAGTTTTGATAATCAATAGCTAAGTTAGGATTAGAAGGAGGATACAGTGCCTTGCGAAAGTATTCGGCCCCTTGAACTTGAAATGCGACCTTTTGCCACATTTCAGGCTTCAAACATAAAGATATGAAACTGTAATTTTTTGTGAAGAATCAACAACAAGTGGGACACAATCATGAAGTGGAACAAAATTTATTGGATATTTCAAACTTTTTTAACAAATAAAAATCTGCAAATCTACCAAGACCTGGCCGTCCCTCTAAACTTTCAGCTCATACAAAGAGAAGACTGATCAGAGATGCAGCCAAGAGGCCCATGATCACTCTGGATGAACTGCAGAGATCTACAGCTGAGGTGGGAGACTCTGTCCATAGGACAACAATCAGTCGTATACTGCACAAATCTGGCCTTTATGGAAGAGTGGCAAGAAGAAAGCCATTTCTTAAAGATATCCATAAAAAGTGTTGTTTAAAGTTTGCCACAAGCCACCTGGGAGACACACCAAACATGTGGAAGAAGGTGCTCTGGTCAGATGAAACCAAAATCAAACTTTTTGGCAACAATGCAAAACATTATGTTTGGCGTAAAAGCAACACAGCTCATCACCCTGAACACACCTTCCCCACTGTCAAACATGGTGGTGGCAGCATCATGGTTTGGGCCTGCTTTTCTTCAGCAGGGACAGGGAAGATGGTTAAAATTGATGGGAAGATGGATGGAGCCAAATACAGGACCATTCTGGAAGATAACGTGATGGAGTCTGCAAAAGACCTGAGACTGGGACGGAGATTTGTCTTCCAACAAGACAATGATCCAAAACATAAAGCAGAATCTACAATGGAATGGTTCACAAATAAACATATCCAGGTGTTAGAATGGCCAAGTCAAAGTCCAGACCTGAATCCAATCGAGAATCTGTGGAAAGAACTGAAAACTGCTGTTCACAAATGCTCTCCATCCAACCTCACCGAGCTCGAGCTGTTTTGCAAGGAGGAATGTACAAAAATTTCAGTCTCTCGATGTGCAAAACTGATAGAGACATACCCCAAGCGACTTACATCTGTAATCGCAGCAAAAGGTGGCGCTACAAAGTATAAAGTTTAGGGGCTGAATAATTTTGCACGCCCAATTTTTCAGTTTTTTATTTGTTAAAAAAGTTTGAAATATCCAATAAATTTCGTTCCACTTCATGATTGTGTCCCACTTGTTGTTGAATCTTCACAAAAAATTACAGTTTTATATCTTAATGTCTGAAGCCTGAAATGTGGCAAAAGGTCAAGGATTCAAGGAGCCGAATACTTTCGCGAGGCACTGTAAATGGTAAAGGTCAATCTTCCTTAAAACCCATATAGTCTTGGGATTAATCCACTAAACTGAATATGCATTACTTTTTAAAAGATGTCTTCTCAACTGTGTTAATTTTTTGTTGTAACATTTCTTTTGTGGTCCTAATGTTTTTTTGTAAAGCTACAATGAAGCTCTGGGTGAATTGTTGGCTGGTGTCATTCCATCTTTTTCTTTTTGTAATATCGGTGAGCAGCAATCTGTACCGTTGTGTTGTCATTTCAACACATTCACACATCAATTAATGTCTAAATTCAGTCTAAAGTCCCTCACAGCGAAGACTGATGCAGCCCGAGGAAATAAAACAGTTTCATGTATTAAATTTTTACTGAGTTTGGAGAAGCTCTGACATTTAAAACTAAACAGAATGGATGTGAATTGGACACTACGTCTCTAACCTTTTGGAGGTAGTGGTACTTTGTTTCCTTCCTTTTTAAAGGCTTCTATCTCTCTCTCTATTAAACTCATGCCACAGCTTATAGGCATAATGGCAATAGCTGAATATGTATATACAAATGACTCTGTCCTTAGTCTTATTGCTGCATCTAATGGTAAACAGAAACTTTTAATGATACTTTTGCTTTTGCAGGATGGCCTGAGTAAGTCGGACATGGAGAAGCTGACATTCTATGCGGTGTCGGCCCCAGAAAAACTGGACCGGATTGGATCGTATTTGGCTGAAAGACTGAGCAGAGACGTGGTGCGTCATCGATATGGGTCAGTAACATAACATTTTCAAGTTTTTCAAGCACACAGTCTTTCATTGGTTGCATCTGTATCTTCCTCAAGAATTTACAAGAGAGGACTTTTTGATAACTAAAAGCATGCATCATAAACAACATCCACACATTACCCTCAGGTGCTCCAAGAGCGTCATGTTTTTGGTGAAGATTATGGTGCGACTGGTACTGAGACAATAGTGAAATATTTAGACTATTATAATAGTTCTGTTGAGATAGATGACAGTAAATTATTAACGTTTGGAATTGTGAATGAATTGTGTGCAGTGAATGCAGTGAATTGTGTTTCTCTTAAACGTCCTAAGTGGGCCAAATCCTGAGGGAAAACATGTCCTGAGACTGTATAATGGTTGTGAGGTTTACAAAGATCAATCCATCACAGTTGCTCTCCAGACACTTCCTCCAGCTCTTCCGGGGGGATACTGAGGCGTTCCCAGGCCAGCCAAGAGTAGGGATGGGTATCGTTAAGGTTTTAACGGTATTACTACTTTTACCGATACTGCTTAACGGTCCGGTACTTTAACGGTATTCTTATCGGTACTTTGTGTTGTGTGTGTTTTTTTAAAGAACAAGTTTAGAACAGAATTTCTTTATTTTTTTTAATTAATAAAACAATTATTTGTAGTGCAAGAAACAGCCATGTTGCAACAAATAGCTATTATACACACAAATATATAGATATATATATATACACACACGTATATATATATATATATATATATATATATATATATATATATATATATATATATATATATATATATATATATATATATATATATATATATATATATATACACACACATATACACACACACTGTAATCTAACTTGAGTTTGTGCTGTGCATTTAAGTTAGCCAAATAAATGTTTACATACTAATTTTTCTTTATTTGAAATTTTAAAAACAAAAGAAATCAACAGAATTTCTACATAAGGTTAACAAACCAGGAGATTTTACATTTATTTTAAATGACGTGAACAACGTTGATTCAACATGATTTTAGCGTACATACCAGACGTAGATGGGGCAACAACCAGAGACGAGCTAGCCAGTTGAAAACTGTCTGCACATAATGCACTTTTGAAAGGTGCTTAGACAGATTTGTGTGTGACAGAGCGCTGTGACAGACAGCCTCCGCGGCGCTCATGAGAGATCTCGCAGATCTCACAAACGTCTTAATATGATCCACATTAGAATGTTTGGTGAGATAAATTGTGCACGATAACATATTATTAAGTGAAAATACACAGTACATTATTTTTTCCCCTCCAGTACCGAAAGCAGAACTGATAGCGTCAGATCTTATTGATACTACGGTCTTTCATAATTTAGCCCCGGGGCCGGTTTAATACCGGGTTTCGGTACCCATCCCTAGCCAAGAGACATAGTCCCTCCAACGTGTCTTAGGTCTTCCCCGAGGTCTCCTCCCGGTGGGACATGCCCGGAACACCTCTCTAGGGAGGCGTCCAGGAGTCATTCGAAACAGATGCCCGAGCCAACTCAGCTGGCTCCTCTCAATGTGGAGAGTCATGACCCAAAGCTCATGACCATAGGTGAGAGTAGGAATGTAGATCGACCGGTAAATCGAGGGCTTTGCCTTGCAGCTCAGCTCCTTCTTTACCACAACAGACCGGTACATCGACCGCATTACTGCAGAAGCTGCACCGATCCGTCTGTCAATCTCACGCTCCTTCCTTCCCTCACTCGTGAACAAGACCCCAAGATACTTAAACTCCTTCACTTGAGGCAGAAGCTCTCCACCAACCTGAAGCGGGCAAGCCACTGAGAACCATGCTTTCAGACTTGGAGGTGCTGATCCTCGTCCCAGCCACTTCACACTCGGCTGCAAACTGCCTCAGTGCACACTGGAGGTCCTGGCTTGATGGAGCCAACAGGACAACATTATCTGCAAAAAGCAGAGACGAGATTCTGTGGTCCCCAAACCAGACTCCCTCCGGCCCCTGGCTGCGCCTAGAAATCCTGTCCATAAAGATAAGGGCCCCGGACCCCATACTACCAGAGCACCCCCACAGGGCACCACAAGGGACACAGTCGATGCCTTTTCCATTGCAAACTCCCATAAACCCCCCAGCACCCTGGAGCTGGTCCAGAGTTCCACGACCGGGACGAAAACCGCATTGTTCCTCCTGAATCTGCATATCGACCGCATTCTCCTCTCCAGTACCCTGGCATAGACTTTCGCGGGGAGACCGAGGAGTGTGATCCCTCTGTAGTTGGAACACACCCTCCGGTCCCCCTTCTTAAAAAGAGGGACCACCACCCCGGTCATCCAGTCCAGAGGTACTGTCCCCAAACACCATGCGATGTTGCAGAGGCGTGTCAGCCAAGACAGCCCGACAACATCCAGAGACTTGAGGTACTCAGGGCATATCTCATCCACCCCCGGTGCCTTCTCACAGAGGAGCGTCCCAACTACCTCAGTGACTTCAGCTTGGGTGACGGACGAGTCCACCTCTGAGCCCTCGGCCTCTGCTTCCTCTAGGAAGACGTGTCGTTGTGTTTGAGGAGATCCTCGAAGTATTCCTTCCACCGTCCAACAATATCCCCAGTTGAAGTCAGCAGATTCCCACCTCCAGTGTAAACAGTGTTGGCAGGGCACTGCTTTTCCCTCCTGAGGCGCCGGACGGTTTGCCAGAATTTCTTCGAGGCCGACCAAAAGTTCTTCTCCTCACCGAACTCTTCCCAAACCCGAGTTTTTGCCTCCAACCACCCGGGTTGCATCCCGCTTGGCTTGCCGGTACCCATCAGCTGCCTCAGGAGTCCCACGAGCCAACCAGGCTAGATAGGTCTCTTTCTTCAGCTTGACGGCATCCCTTACTTCCGGTGTCCACCACCGGGTCTGGGGATTGGCGCCACGACAGGCACCGGAGACTTTGCGGCCACAGCTCCGAGTGGCAGCTTCGACAATGGAGGTGGAGAACATGGTCCACTCGGACTCAATGTCTCCAATCTCCCTCAAAATCTGGTCGAAGCTCTGCCGGAGGTGGGAGTTGAAGATCTCTCGGCCAAACATTCCCAACAGACCCTCACAGTATGTTTGGGTCTGCCAAGTCTGTCTAGCTTTCTCCCCCGCCATCGGATCCAACTCACCACCAGGTGGTGATCAGTTGACAGCTCTCTTCACCCGAGTGTCCAAGACATAAGGCCGGAGGTCAGATGAAACGACTACAAAGTCGATTATCGACCTTCGGCCTAGGGTGTCCTGGTGCTATGTGCACTTGTGGACACCCTTATGCTTGAACATGTTTGTTATGGACAAACTGTGACTAGCACAGAAGTCCAATAACAGAACACTACTCGGGTTCAGATCCGGGGGGCCGTTCTTCCCAATCACGCCCCGTAGAGTTTGTGGACTATTAATATTCCTGAGCTGGTTAGACATTTAAAGGTTTAACAGGACTGTTGTGTCCACTGGTTAATTATGTTGTAATTTAATGAAATTAAGGCATGCAACCAACTATTAAGTCTATACTATAATTAAGTCCCGTGCAAACAGTGGCTTACATGGGTGTTTTTATTCTGTTCACTTCATTGTTACGAATGTGATGCCGTCCAGTTCTGTCGCCTGCTCCAACTAAACCACGCTTGTATTTGAAGTGCTCATGGATCGAGTTTGTGCTGCTAAGGAAAACACTGCACATTTTCCAGTCAAATTCAGAATCGATTTAAAAATTTTAGTCTTGACTTTTAGAGCTCTGCATGGACAGGCCCCTCAGTACATTACTGACCTGCTGACCCCTTACTCCTCCTCCCGTGCTCTTCGGTCTTCTGGTCAGAACATTCTAACGGTCCCCAAAACCCGTTTTAAAACTCGGGGTGACCGGTCTTTCCAAGCAGTCGCCCCCAGACTCTGGAACGCCCTGCCCCTGTCACTGCGAGTGGACGCTTCTGTTGATTCTTTTAAAAAGCAGCTGAAGACACTTTTATTTAAACAAGCTTTTAGTTGATTGGGCTTTTATGTTTTTATGTTTTAAATATTTTGTGGTTTTAATTTTTATTCTCATAGTTTTATTGTTCTTTTATTGCACTTTGTAAAGCACTTTGTGATTTATATCTGTGAAAGGTGCTATATAAATAAAATTTACTTACTTACTTATAGGGCTGTAGTAATCGAATATTTTGGTAATCGAGTATTCTACCGAAAATTTTATCGATTAATCGAGTAATCGGATAAAATCTATTTTTACTTAATTAAAGTGCAATATTAAATATGCAAGAGAAAATAAGACTCTAGGTCTCTTAAAAAGAAAAACTACGTTTCCTTTTTTTAAAGAAAATTTTAATTATTTTTTTAAATGCATAGAATGCAATGCATACATCAAAATTAAACATTTAGTTATTACCCATTGTTTCTCTGTCTGTACTTGTACTGTGAACAATAAAAATAAAGTGCATTTAAGTGCCATTCATTTGGGGTTTTAAATAAAGCATTTTCTGAGATGCAAAAACAAATAAAATTAATTACTTTCAAATTACTTTTTAAAGTATCAAAACTAAGGCATACATTAAATTAATAATAAAAATACAAAAACACTGCCTTTTAAGTCATGCAACTTAACTTTCAGAACTAAAAGTTAAACGTTCTGAACGTAAGTCTTCTTCTTAGAATGCTCTCTGAAAACTCAGCTGCTCAGTGGAACATGAAGTAGCTGTCCGCACATCTGTCCATACAAAGCTGTGATGATTTACTGAAAAAGAGGTGAAAAAATAATAATAATTATTGATATTTATTACCAAGTAAGCTATAATATCATTATTATAAAGCAAGTTCATGGCTGTGCATTTATAAATCCTATTTGTGGCAATCAAACTAAATACTTGTGAATACTAGAATAATTTGTATTATGGCTGCTCGATATTGAAGAAAAATGTGATATGCGATAACAAGATGCAATGTTCGATATACAATCATGGGATAAAGTTTTGAGTGTGTAAAATAAATTTAAATGTATATTTAAAAAATGTAAATGATATAACCAACATGCATGTTTTCACATTATAAATAATCTAGTATACTTCATTGTAAAAGCCAATCACAACTTGTTTTTGCAGTAAACGAAGTCCTTTGGTAGCCGTGGTATAAACTGCTGTTAAATAATCTGGTGGTGTAAGCCCTCTGCAAACGCGTGCGGTTTATTTTAACATAATTGTACTGCCCAACGTGGGTAGTCCATGACATAGTTAACATACTTGATTTAACAGCCTTCATCTTGACTAGCAATCACATTTATTTAATGCTGCATTGAATTTACCTTGTCCCGGGTGACGGTGCTCCGGTCTGAGTAGAGCGGATGTTTTCTGTTGCAGCTGCAGCATGGCCTTCGTACTGTTGTGGTATGCTAGCCTAGCTCGAGCTTGCAATGGACACATACGCCACAATGTTCTCTTTACGTTTTAATATGAAACCCAAACCTTGGACAGTTTGAGTCGTTTTCTCCTGTTTGGTTTTTTTGCTCATCGCTATTGTTATCAATCCCTTCCATTTTGCAGCTCGCGCGTGCAGCGCACCCTCAAATCAAAACACTGCTAGTCTGCTAACTCCTTCCGTCTACTTCCGTCTACTTCCGTCTCCTTCCGCTTTGTGGGTGACGTAAACGCGCTGTGTCACATAAAAAAAAATCATTGCGAAACAAACTGACGGAGCTTAAAAATAAAAGAAGCTTCGAGGCAGAGGAATTTGCCTCGAATATTTTTTGTAATCGAGTTACTCGAGTTACTCGAGGAATCGTTTCAGCCCTACTTACTTACTTACATTTTCAATGTCCTGTGGTTTTATCTAAAGTGTTTCCACACTTGTTATGCTTTAGTTGTTAAATACTCTTTTTATTGTCCTTTACCTTCACAGCTGCAGCTATCCATTGCCGTGTTTTAAAATGCGCTGCGCACTCCTACAACATATAGTCACCGAAACAGAGCGCATTATTGGCTGCTGCTCCTTGTGGTCTACTGGTGGATCACACATACAGTTGGGCTCATAAGTTTACATAACCTGGCAGAATTTGTGATTTCATTTATTTTATTTTTTTTTTACTATTTTTCATAAAATACATGAATAATAACACAAAAACATTTTTTCAGTCATAGTTAATGGTTGGGTGTAGCCATTTATTGTCAAACAATTGTATTTACATACCCCAGTTCTTAATACCGTGTATTGCCACCTTTAGATCAATGTTAGCTTGAAGTCTTTTGTGGTAGTTGTGGATAATAATAATAATAATAATAATACATCAGATTTTATATAGCGCTTTTCAGGGGATGCAAAGACGCTTTACATACATATTACATACAACAAAACAATAAACAAAAACAACATTTTGCAAAAGAGATTATGACAGGTTGTAACATTTCTTGAAAAGGTGAATTTTTAACTGTTTCTTAAATGTTTGTTGATGAGGCTCCTTATTTTCTCAGATGATAAAGCTGCCCATTCTTCTTGGCAAAAACATCCTATAAATGTTTGGACTGTCTTGCATGAACTGAACATTTGAGATCTCCCCAGAGTGGCTCAATGAAATTGAATTCAGGAGACTGAGAGAGCAACATCAGCAATCCACCTCCATATTTCATAGTAGGAATGGTGTACCTTTCATCATAGGCCTTGTTGACTCCTCTCCAAATATAAAGTTTATATGTGTGACCAAAAAGTTCAATTTTAGTCTCATCACTCCAAATCCCAAACAATTTTCCTGGCAGTTGTGGCTGAAATTGTTGTTGGTGTACCTGGACTTGGTTTGGTTTCAACAGACTCCCTCATTTTCCACTTCTTAATTAGAGATTGAACACTGCTGATTCGCATTCACAATTCTTTGGATATCTTTTTTTTTTTTTTTATCCCTTTCCTGTTTTATACAGTTCAATTACCTTTTCCCCACATATCTTTTCTTTTGATTTTCCCATGACTCAGACAGAAACTTCAGTGCAGCACTGGGTAAGAGATGCAAGGGTCTGTCAGGAGCCCAGAAACTCACTGACCTTTTATACACACACATTACAAGCAAACAGGTGAGGATGGTTACCTTTAGTAGCCATTCAAACCTGTTTGTGTCACTTGTGTGTATGTTATCAGGTCAAAATCAATGTAAACTTTTGATCAGGGTCAACTTAAAAAGTTTAAAATAGTTTTAAAAAGTTTAAGGTAAAAGCATCTGGACTCAGTTTTTAAGGTGAAGACGTTTTGTCTCTAATTACAAGAGACTTTATCAATTCAAGATGACCTGGATGACTGAGAACATTCACAGACAAGTAAACACAGTTTTACAATAAATGGCTTCACCCAACCACTAACTATGAGTGAAAGAAATGTTTTTCTATTCTCATTCATACGCTCTGAAAAATGGCAATTCTGCCAGGGTATGTAAACCTATGGGCACAACTGTATGTAGTGGCTCATTACTGCCTTCTTTTCGGAGATGGTGTAACAGCACACTTTCAGTATGTTAATACCGTGAATAATTCATACATTACCGGCGCCAATTATTAATCAATGACTAAATTAGTTGCTTTTTATTTTAATAATTGAATTTTAGCGATTAGTTGTTGCAGTCCTAAAGCAGTGATGAAGTAGTTTTGTTTTATATGAGAAAAGAATAGGTTAAGAAGAATGCATTGGGACCTAGTTTTGTGTTTTGTTTAAATTACAGGTATGTGGTAATAGCAATGGAGGCCCTGGACCAGCTGCTCATGGCCTGTCACTCTCAGAGCATCAAGCCATTTGTGGAGAGCTTCCTGCACATGGTGGCCAAGTTGCTGGAGTCCAGAGAGCCAGACCTGCAAGTCCTGGGAACTAACTCGGTAAGACTAGGTCCAGAACCTAACAAAAATTTGTTTAGAAATAAATGAGTCTGAGCTTTTGCTGAATGGTACTGTACAGTGTTCACGTAAACTTGCATGGTTGCTCTGTATATTTGTTAACTTGTATATACACATTTATTATATGCAGTTTAATAATAATAATCAAGAAACACTGTCTTTACAATCAGCATATCAACACAATTTTATGCAGCCAACATTATTTTACAGCCAAAAACATGCTGCTAACAGAGAAGCTGGTGCTGATCTCTTCATTTAGTCAAGAGTTAGATGAACCAAGAAAGGACTCATGATTATTAACTGGCACACTGTAACAAAATACTGTATATTTACTCATGTGCAACAAAATACTGACTGATACTCCCTTTCTGTTATAAATATCCACATATCATCCAACCAGTGATGGGGACTTGGTGACTTGGACACGAGTTGACGCTATTTTTATGACTTGTCACTTGACTTGACAAAAAATAAAATACTTGAGACTTGACTTGGAAGTTAAAGACTTGGGAATTGAGACACAATGATTTGAATGACTTGAGTGTTAATCACATCATGTTTTCAGTTTGAATTTAAATATATAAACATTAAAAAAAAATAAAGTTGACCCAGCTGGAGCGCAGTCTGAGAATAGCGTTGTCATGACTGGATTGTGACACTATCATCAGTCACGGCCTCTTGTACCTGACGCAAACCACGCCCACTTAGATCAGAATCACATCAACATGTCAGCTGGAGCAGCATTATATTCATTAATGACTTATGGATATACTGTGTGCGTGTGTGTGTGTGTGTGTGTGTGTGTGTGTGTGTGTGTGTGTGTGTGAGTGAGTGAGTGAGTGTGAGTGAGCGCGAGAGAGTCTGTCGGATGTTAAGCTGTTATTTGTTTTATGGACTCAGTGTTAAAAAATGTTTTAACATTTCAAACGCTGTTGGCACAAGTGAAAAATAAATAATTTTATTAAGTTACAATTTTGTTTGACTCCATGATGTATTTTACTGAACATGAGTATTTACAATGCAAATCCAAATGATTGTGATTTACTGACAGTTACTTATATCTTGTCTTTTTACTTTATTAAGATCAGATTCTGCAGGTAAAATTACAATAATAAGGTGACTTGACTTGGACTTGACTTGACATAGCCTGTGACTTGACTTGCCCAGGAAAAAAATACTTGGGACTTGAAGGTTCAGACTTGAGACTTACTTGATACTTGCACATGTGTGACTTGGTCCCATCTCTGCATCCAACATATTTGTTGATACCTGTTTTTTAGAAAAGGCTCATGTTGGCTGAAAGTAAGGCCCAGGTTCTAAAGCCAGTACAATTTCGACAATCTCAGATGAAAAACATGCAATTGTAGGAAAAATCGGCCGTCGTAGCTCAAAAACATTGGTTGTATGTCACTGAGGCTTGGTTTGATGCGGTTGGGCATGTGTCCGGACCCAGATGCCCTTTGGTCAAAAGTCAAAAAATTTTCTCTGTGTTGAGGGTGGAGTCCCCAGACCTGCCAACCTGTAGAGCAGAAATAGGCCAATACAGGACCTTAGCAGTGCCCTAAAAGGATCGTTTTAGACTTATTCTTCCAAACGTGCCGGTTTTGGATTGTTTCCTCTTAAAAACAAACAGTCTGTAGAGGGATCTGCACCAGCTAGTGGCTATAAGGATAATAAAGGAATAATAATAATAATAATAATAATTAAAGCCGCAAGCGGCGATAAAGGCCCTCGCCTCCCTTGAGACCGCGGGGACACATATATTCGGAGGATTGCATGTCGTGTTTTAAAGCAAATTTGGAGCTGTTTAGATGAAAACCCTTTAGCACAAAGTGTACGATTTAGGTGGTCATGTATTCCACCCAACATAGTAGATTTTCTGTTGAGTTTATGATATGGCTGTAATAAACTTTTCTGTTTGCCCTAAGGTGTCCTACTGATGTACCAAGTTTTGTATTTCTACATTGGAAAAATTTACTTTCATTTTCCATAGAACCAATTATTTTGACTTTTCTAGGGGTCGCCACTGAGTCATTTTTCATATTTTTTTTTCGGGGACTTCAAATACATAAATTTTTGCCGGGCTTGAAGTCTGGGACCAATAAAAATGACGTTTAGTTGCACGTTTACTGGGTTAAATTGAAAATCATTTTTCAGAAAAATTATAATAAAAAAAATATATAAAATAAAATTTTCACTTCCCATTGACTTTTTCCACATATTTGGGACGTTGCTATGGCAACACATTTATAGATAGGGGGTGGTTGTCATTGGCTTTTATGCTCCTCATGACATAGGAGATGTGTGTACCAAATTTCATGTCTCTATGACAAACTAAATTCTTGGGTCCCATTATAAGTTTGTAGGGGGCGCTGGAGAGCCATTTCTAAAGATAATCCTTTTATTTACATATTTTTCTGTTCAGGTCATAAATGTGCACAAATGCCTTTTTGGTTCCAACTCGATTTGAGAGTTAAGAGACGTTTTATTTTCACAAAAATGGCCACCTCGTTACAGGCTTGCCACACCCATACCCGATAAGATATCAACAACAAAGTTACAACTTTGGTTGGCACACGTGTCTAGATGATACTCACCAAATTTGGGGCCATTTAGATTAAAACACAATGATTTGCATCTTTTGCGCAAGTGCGATTTTAGTGGCCATGCGTTTCACCCCACATGGCGGACTTCCTGTTGAGTTTAGGGTGTGGCTGTCATTGACTTTTCTGTTTTCCCTGAGGTGTCCTATGGATGTACCAAGTTTCATTTTTCTACGGTGGAAAAAAGTTACTTTCACTTTCCATAGGCCCAATGTATTTTGACTTTTCTAGGGGTCGCCACTGAGTCATTTTTCGTTTTTTTATTTTCGGGGACTTCAAATACATAAATTTTTCGCCGAGCTTGAAGTCTGAAACCAATAAAAATGACTTTTAGCTGTTGGTTTACTGGGTCAAATTGAGGATCATTTTGCAGAAAAATTATAATAAAAAAATATATACCAAATTATAATAAAAAAAAATATAACTCGAGCAAAAAAGTCTAGAAAAACACTTGTCTATTTTACATACATGTGTTAAGCTCATTTTGCCCAAGTTTGGTGTCTGTGGAATGAAGCAGCTATTTTTTGTTGTTTTTTAAAAAAGAGGTGTATTCTAAGTCGGACCAAATTTTCAATTCAAAGTGGCCGCCTTCCCGTGTGTGATAGGGTGTGGTCCCCATTGGCTTTTTTGTTCATAAGCCCATGCTGGATGTGTGTACCAAGTTTCATTTGCCTACGACAAACTAAAATTTTCACTTCCCATTGACTTTTTCCACATATTTGGGACGTTGCTATGGCAACACATTTATAGATAGGGGGTGGTTGTCATTGGCTTTTATGCTCGTCATGACATAAGAGATGTGTGTACCAAATTTCATGTCTCTATGACAAACTAAATTCTTGGGTCCCATTATAAGTTTGTAGGGGGCGCTGGAGAGCCATTTCTAAAGATAACCCTTTTATTTACATATCTTTGTGTTCAGGTCATGAATATGCACAAATGCCTTTTTGGGTCCAACTCGATCCGAGAAGCCGTTTGAGAGTTAAGAGACGTTTTATTTTCACAAAAATGGCCACCTCGTTACAGGCTTGCCACACCCATACCCGATAAGATATCAACAACAAAGTCACAACTTTGGTTGGCACATGTGCCTAGATCAGCCTTTCTCAAACTTTTTTCAGTCAGGGCACCTTTCAAAAATGCAATAAATTTCAAGGCACCCCAGTTTAAAATATAATTTAAAAACACTGCATAACCCAAATTTAAATGCAAATGTCCTGTGTGACCACAATCAATGAGAGACGTGAGCCTGGTGCGACGCACACATCCGCCCTATCCTGGCAGGTATGGATGAGAGGCAGACACAGAGCTCCTGGTCAGTGGCGCAAAAAGGGGGTATGCAGCATATGCGGCGCATAGGGGCGCAGCACCTTGGGGGGCGCCAAAGCGATGGTACAAAAAAAAAAACTTTTTATTTATTTATTTATTTATATTTTTGTATTTCCTAAATGTAGCTTAGCTGCTGTTGTGTGTTTCTAAATCATTTCAGTATTTCCTCAATACTATAACATTTTATAGGACTAACAGGCTTCAATAGACGCCCTCATTAAATTCCATAAATAGAATTAATATAATATCACGAGTGGGCGTGGCGGGCGGAGGCGCGTGAGCGCTTGAGCGAGCAGGTAACGTTATGTGTTATTTGTCACAGTATGCACACAGTTGTCTTTAAAAGATGGATAAAACAAAAAAAATAAAGAAAGAGGGAAAAGGAGATGGTGTCAATCTATGGGACAGCTGATAAACAAGTGGATAGTGAAAAGCAACAGGTAGGACTTAAAGTGAGACCTCTGTGCTTGGAGGCTTGCAATATTCATGTTAACAGAATTAGCGTTAGCGTTTGCTAACACTGGGAATGCAGCAGACAAATGGGGTTTAAATTAAGGCTAGCCTTATTTGCAAAACTGAGGTTACTGAGCTGAAAACTGGAAAATATAAGACAGCATGCCATGATCAATAAATTACAAAAACGTGGAAAACAACTAATATATATAGTGTTCCAAAGTAGATTCGAACCTGGGTACACTAAATGTAAAACCTACTGCTTACCAACTGAGCTATCCAGTTGCTATGTGTATAGGTTGTTAATATACACATGGCTCATGATACAGGCTGGTATGAACTACAGACCGCTCTAGATTTTGTGGTAGCAAACATTTCGTAGCTAACATTTTTATTATTTACAAAATTGATGCTGCATACCCCTCCAGCACTGGGTAGTTGCGCCCCTGCTCCTGGTCCACAGTCCTCAGTCGCTCCCTGAACTTGTTCTTGATTTACGTCAGGCTTGAAAAGCTCAGTTCTGATATTCCGATTGTCAAATATATACAAGTGGAAGTGTTTTGTCGTTTAAACACCTTTATAACGATCGCGTTAGTTGAGCTGTATGCACAATGGGAGCCGCCATCGCCGCCGCAGGCGCAGTTCAGAAAAGTTGTGATATATGACAGCTCTGAGCGCGCCTGTCTCTGGCTCAGTGCAAGCCAACGCGAAAGTTTTTTTTTTTTTTTTTTTTTAGCCTACGTAATTTTTTAGCGGCACCCCTGACACAGTCAGGGGGCACCCCAGTGTGCCGCGGCACCCACTTTGAGAAAGGCTGGCCTAGATGATACTCACCAAATTTGGGTCCATTTAGATTAAAACACAATGATTTGCATCTTTCTGCGCAAGGGGTGCGATTTTAGTGGCCGCGCGTTTCACCCCACATGGCGGACTTCCTGTTGAGTTTAGGGTGTGACTGTCATTGACTTTTCTGTTTTCCCTGAGGTGTCCTATGGATGTACCAAGTTTCATTTTTCTACGTTGGAAAAAAGTTACTTTCACTTTCCATAGGCCCAATGTATTTTGATTTTGTAGGGGTCGCCACTGAGTCATTTTTCGTATTTTTTTTCCGGCAACTTCAAATACATAAATTTTTCGCCGGGCTTGAAGGCTGGGACCAATAAAAATGACTTTTTGTTCATGTTCACTGGGTCAAATTTAGGATCATAGGTGGAAAAGAAAAAAAAAA
Organism: Perccottus glenii; assembly: GCA_024416835.2. NCBI lineage: Eukaryota > Metazoa > Chordata > Actinopteri > Gobiiformes > Odontobutidae > Perccottus > Perccottus glenii. The sequence continues at coordinate 5,254,475 of CM044557.2, forward strand.
AAAAAAAAAATCCGAGCAAAAACAATAGGCACTCCCGGTCATCACCGGCTCGGGCCTAATAATAATAATAACGTGGCAGAGTGGTTAGCACTCCTGCCTCACAGCAAGAAGGTCGTGAGTTCAAAACCCGGCCGACTCAAACATTCTTGGCCGACTCCGGTCTTTCTGTGAGGAGTCTGCATGTCCTCCACATGTTACCATGGGTTCTCTCCGGGTACTCCGGCTTCCTCCCACCATCCAAACACATGCATGTATAGGTTACTTGACAACTCTAAAGTGTCCCTAGTGAATGAATGTGAGAGTGAATGGTTTTTTGTCACTGTCTATGTCTAAATGTTAGCCCTGCGACTAACTGGCCATTGTCCAGGGTGTACCCTGCCTCAGGCCCAAAGCTGCTGGGATAGGCTCCAGTCACCCGTGACCCCTAACGGGAAAAAGCGGTAGAAAATGAATGAATGAATGAATGCACCAATATCAAAATGTTATACCGCTAACCGATAATCATGTGCTTCTCATGTCCGATATCGATAACTGATATTATTACATTTCAATAAAATTGCTAGTTTAGAAAATATACTGTATATCCAAATTACTTCTAGAACAAATTTCCTTCTAGTTCTTTTTAACTAACTTTGCTTTATAGAAAAAAAGTGGCTTATAACACAGGTACAACATTTATCATCTGTCCCACACAGGCTTTAGGTTAACACAGGTCAGTAAACTGTGTGGGACAGATGATAAATTGTAGAGGTCCAGCTCTGTATTGGTAACCTGTAACAGTTGAATGCTGCTTCTGATACTGTAGATCATGCAATTTGAATTAATTGTCTTAAAACCTGGGTTGATATCAAAGACACTGCACTTGATTGGATTTATTAATTTTAGACAAAACCTTTTGCGGTCACCATAAGTTAATATACCTCCACCCCAGCCCTGTGTTGTACCGCAAGGTTCTATTTTAGGTCCAATTTTAGGTCCAATTTTATTTTCATTTATATGCTCCCCTTAGGTCCTTCCATTGCTAGGCTGACAACACACAAATATATAAGACCAAATTACACTAAAGGGTAGGGCTGCAACTATCGTTTATTTTAGTAGTCTACTAATTTGAGAGTATTTTTATTTTGATTAGTCAACAATTATTTTATGTAATGTGCTTCAAGAAACAGCGACAGTGAGGGACGATTCTTGCTGTTTTTTTTGTTGTGGCCGGCAGCGGCGCTTGGCGCCTCTTGACGTGAGCTATGTAGGCCAACGTATTGTAACTTTATTAAAAATACTAAATAAATATGAATATACAGCTCTGGAAAAAATTAAGAGACCACTGCAAAATTATGAGTTTTTCTGGTTTTACTATTTATCTGTGCCGCAGAAACACTACAGCCAACTGTCACAGTCACAACCAGAACAGAAGAGCTTTTCTTGACAACATGGCACGTTTGCAAAGCATGTAACCTACCAGCAAATAATACGTAAATGATAAGCACCGCCACCACAAAGGACTCGGCTCATTTGTTTTGTAGTTTTTCTTATGCTTGCAGCATTTAGTCCCTGCTGATTTTTAGGTTTAAAGTTGAGTTGGTGCCAAATTCATTTGCAGATTTAGTCCTGGGCTTAGACCTGGTTAAGTCCTGCTTTGCCTTAACTATTTAAATATTGGCGTAGTCTGATTTGAGTTTTTACCTCTTGTCTCATTTGTTTTTAGTTTGTGAAGTTTGCCAACATTGAGGAGGACACACCGTCCTATCATCGACGCTACGACTTCTTTGTCTCTCAGTTCAGTGCCATGTGCCACTCGACTCATGAAGACCCAGACACCAGGAGCAGGTACAGACAACAGCAAAATACTGTAGTCAGCTTTGAGTCAACACAATTCTTCTACAATTAAGTCTCCATAAAAGTATTTTATCCACTTTTTTTAAATATGGCATTAGAAAATGTTTATGGAAACTGTAAAATAGGCCAAGAAAGTTTTTTTCTTGGTTGGTTTTCGTCGTTTTTGAAATTACATAGTCATAGGAATCTAAAATGCAATTGTGCCTATTTTTAGAGTTTAAGGACTATATCTTCTCAATCTTAGCACAGGCAGACAGATCCATTTTTTTCCTCTTATCAAAGTGTAGACGCTGTTTATGAATTTGTTTTATAATTTGGTTTCCTTGAATGCAAATTGATTTATTATTTCAGTATAAATACAGTTGTGCTCATAAGTTTGGCTGAGGCTCTTTTATTTTCTCAGATGGTTAAGCTGCCCATTTTTATTTTGTTTGCAAAAAGCCTTCAGTTCCTATAAATTCTTGGGATGTCTTGCATAAACTGCACATTTTAGATCTCCCCAGAGTGGCTCAATGATATTGAGGTCAAGAGACTGAGATGGCCAGTCCAGAACTTTCACTTTATGTTGCTGTAGCCAATGACAGGTCACCTTGTCATGTTGGATTGTCCAAGTACGTCCCATACGCAGCTTCTTGGGATGATGAGTGCAAATTATTCCAGAGGTTTTGAGGCTTGTCTCTGTGCAGTTTGGCGTATTGTAAGTGGGATGCTTTGTGGCATTTGCGTACTAATAGCTTTCTCGACCATGAAGCCCATTTTTTTTCAAGTGCCTCCTTATTGTGCATCACGAAACAGCCACACCACTTTTTAACCCTAACCCAGAGAGTCCTGTAGTTCAGTTAAAGTTACATGTAACCACAGTTAGGCTAGGATTTTACTTGACTACGACCTCTAATAATTATCATTGGCAGCATCAGAAGACTTCTTCTTCTTTAAGGAGCCCGAGGTGTGAATAAACACAGAATCAAACAGGTTAGTTTAGATAATTTAAATGTATTGAGCAAATGAAATTAAACCATAAATGATAATAATTATTACAAAATGAGTATGGATGCACAGTATTGTTGGTGGTGACTGATGTTCAGCTGTCCTTCTGTTTAGTCCGGTTCTGGCAACTGTTAGCCGTTGTATTGTCCATAAATCCACAAGAAAAGGGACAACCAGAGGTTCAACAGTGTCTGTTTTGTCATACCGCAAAGGTAGCTCAAGGGAAGCTGGCCATCTGAAGATGAGTAGAAGGGTTTGCAGTTCTTTGGCAATCCTTTTTGGAACTCCACAAAAAAACCTGACCTACAAGAGGTCAAAAATAATTAACCATTTGCTTCGGGAACAAATATAACATCCATATTTACGTATATACACATACAATATACATACAATAAGCATAGTTAAATCTGCAACCAATATAATGATATAACATTTTATCCAACAAGTATAATTTTAAAAATTAATTATCAACAGCATCGCTATATTACAAATAGCTATATATAAATCAAGGGACTATTGGACATGATCAGTCACAATCTAAATCCATTTAACAAAAGTGTCTTCTGTACTGACAAACTGTTAACACGTCTTAACAGTATACACAAAACAAAAATTGACTCCAATTAGGACAACCCCAAGGGCACACAACTACACTGGTGTCTCCCAGTTTTTTTTGTCTCTCCTCAAATGCAATTTCCACCTCCTTTTTATACACTGCCCACGGGTAAGAAACACCTCCAGGTAAATGGCAATCCTTTAAAAAGTAGGTATAAGGTGTCCAACATTTAGCAGGACAGTAATCAAATATGTTACTTTTAAAGATTTGCTGTTCTATTCGTGTGTGTTTAACTAAAGCAGAAACGCAAAGAAAAATAAACCAAAATATATGGGAAACTCTAGCTCAAAACCAGTTTTCCCCCTCCACATGGTAGCCCATGACATCACCAAGGTTTCTAAATGGCTGCCGAAAGGACACTCCTCCTCTTTGTTCAAATCATGTTGTGGTACAGGTAAGTACGGAGACTATGTAAATGTACATTTTACAATAAAATTAATGATTTGATCAAAAAATCATCTTAAACAAAATGTGTAAGTGTGATAACTTTAAGTGAATATACGCTATAACTAAACAAACCCAGAAAATGAATGTCTAGCTACAGTGCCTTGCGAAAGTACTCGGCTCCTTGAACTTTGCGACCTTTTGCCACATTTCAGGCTTCAATCATAAAGATATGAAACTGTCATTTTTTGTGAAGAATCAACAACAAGTGGGACACAATCATGAAGTGGAACGAAATTTATTGGATATTTCAAACTTTTTTAACAAATAAAAAACTGAAAAATTGGGCGTGCAAAATTATTCAGCCCCCTTAACTTAATACTTTGTAGCGCCACTTTTTGCTGCGATTACAGATGTAAGTCGCTTGGGGTATGTCTCTATCAGTTTTGCACATCGAGAGACTGAAATTTTTGCCCATTCCTCCTTGCAAAACAGCTCGAGCTCAGTGAGGTTGGATGGAGAGCATTTGTGAACAGCAGTTTTCAGTTCTTTCCACAGATTCTTGATTGGATTCAGGTCTGGACTTTGACTTGGCCATTCTAACACCTGGATATGTTTATTTGTGAACCATTCCATTATAGATTTTGCTTTATGTTTTGGATCATTGTCTTGTTGGAAGACAAATCTTCGTCCCAGTCAACAACAAGTGGAACACAATCATGAAGTGGAATAAAATTTACTATAGTCTTTTGCAGAAACCATCAGGTTTTCTTCCAGAATGGTCCTGTATTTGGCTCCATCCATCTTCCCATCAGTTTTAACCATCTTCCCTGTCCCTGCTGAAGAAAAGCAGGCCCAAACCATGATGCTGCCTCCACCATGTTTGACAGTGGGGATGGTGTGTTCAGGGTGATGAGCTGTGTTGCTTTTACGGCATTGTTGCCAAAAAGTTTTATTTTGGTTTCATCTGACCAGAGCACCTTCTTCCACATGTTTGGTGTTTCTCCCAGGTGGCTTGTGGCAAACGTTAAACAAGACTTTTTATGGATACCTTTAAGAGATGGCTTTCTTCTTGCCACTCTTCCATAAAGGCCAGATTTGTGCAGTATACGACTGATTGTTGTGCTATGGACAGAGTCTCCCACCTCAGCTGTAGATCTCTGCAGTTCATCCAGAGTGATCGTGGGCCTCTTGGCTGCATCTCTGATCAGTCTTCTCTTTGTATGAGCTGAAAGTTTAGAGGGACGGCCAGGTCTTGGTAGATTTGTAGTAGTCTGATACTCCTTCCATTTCAATATTATCGCTTGCACAGTGCTCCTTGGGATGTTTAAAGCTTGGGAAATCTTTTTGTATCGAAATCCAAACGCTTTAAACTTCTCCACAACAGTATCTCGGACCTGCCTGGTGTGTTCCTTGTTCTTCATGATGCTCTCTGCGCTTTAAACGGACCTCTGAGACTATCACAGTGCAGGTGCATTTATACGGAGACTTGATTACACACAGGTGGATTCCATTTATCATCATTAGTCATTTAGGTCAACATTGGATCATTCTGAGTTCCTCACTGAACTTCTGGAGAGAGTTTGCTGCACTGAAAGTAAAGGGGCTGAAGAATTTTGAAAGACAAATTTTTTAGTTTTTTATTTGTTTAAAAATTTTGAAATATCCAATAAATTTTGTTCCACTTCATGATTGTGTCCCACTTGTTGTTGATTCTTCACAAAAAATTACAGTTTCATATCTTTATGTTTAAAGCCTGAATTGTGGCAAACGGTCGCAAAGTTCAAG
>CM044557.2:5907585-6122585 GCA_024416835.2 Perccottus glenii
GTGTGAGTGAGAGAGTGTGTGTGAGTGAGTGAGAGAGAGAGTGTGGGTGAGAGAGAGTGTGAGTGTGAGTGAGTGAGAGAGTGTGAGTGAGAGAGAGTGTGTGTGAGAGAGAGTGTGTGAGAGTGAGAGAGAGAGTGTGTGAGTGAGAGTGAGAGAGAGTGTGTGAGTGAGAGTGAGAGAGAGTGTGTGAGTGAGAGTGAGAGAGAGTGTGTGAGTGAGAGTGAGAGAGAGTAATCTACAGTCAGATCCATAAATCCTGGGACATCGACACAATTCTAATCTTTTTGGCTCTAAACACCACAATTGATTTGAAATGAAACAAACAAGATGTGCTTTAACTGCAGACTTTTAGTTTTAATTTGAGGTATTTACATCTAAATCAGGTGAATGTAGGAATTACAACAGTTTGTTTATGTGCCTCCCACTTTTTAAAGGGACCAAAAGTAATGGGACATTTGGCTGCTCAGCTGTTTCATGGCCAGGTGTGTGTTATTCCCTCATTATCCCATTTACAAGGAGCAGATAAAAGGTTCAGATTTCATTTCAAGTGTGCTATTTGCATTTGGAAACTGTTGCTGTCAACTCTCAACATGAGACCCAAAGAGCTGTCACTATCAGTGAAGCAAGCCATCATTAGGCTGAAAAAACACAACAAACCCATCAGAGAGAGAGCAAAAACTTTAGGTGTGGCCAAATCAACTGCACCATGACATTCAGTTTGGAGTTCAGGAGATTGTCTTGACCAGGACCACACCCCTAAATGCACTGAAGCCATGTAATTGGTCGATTAGATCCTTGCATTAATGAGAAATTGAACAGGTGTTCCTAATAATCCTTTAGGTGAGTGGCCAAGGCTTGGAGCTTTTGTTTGGCAGATTCAAGTGCTTCAGGGACTTCTCTCCGTGCCTCCTTGATTTTAGCCTCCAGCCTTTGTTTCCATGGTGGGTACTGTTTCTCATTGCTCCCATGGTTGCTTTTATAGCCAAGCATCTCGAGGATTACTGCTGCGGAGGTGTATATCAGCTCATTGGTTTCAGTGATGCTTGTGTTAGGGATCGCACTCAGTGCTTCATTCACATCTTCTAGGACAGCGGTCCCCAACCTTTTATGCCCCACGGACCGGTTCAATGTCAGACAATATTTTCACGGACCGGTCTTTAAGGTGTGGCGGATAAATACACAAAATATTTTCTAAAATATATTAATAAACTTTTTTTTAATGCAGGATGCTTGGTCTCCAAGTGGCGAAGCAGTTTTGAAGGCTTCATTGCCTCATAAGAGAGCCGCATATTATGCAGAGCGGGAATCACCTGTCGCTATAAATCCATATTTTAAGTAGGACTCTTGGTATTGTCTGTTAAATGCAGCTTACTTTGTCTTAGAAGTCGTTTGCTCTTCTGTCTCCTCACTTAGTCTTTTCACCTTTGCGAAGAAACTTTCCAAAGACGTTTGTTTTTACTCTTTTTGCTAGCTTGGAGGTTTAATTTTAGCGGCAACGTATTACGTGACCGGGACAAGCGTCAAGAGTGACTGATGTAATAGAGGGAATCCGGTCATTTTTCAAAATAAAATACCGTTCAAACTCAGATAATAAATAAAACGGAAATAATGTAAGTTATTTATTCTTTCTCTGCGGCCCGGTACCAAATGACGGTCCGTGGCCCGGGGGTTGGGGACCCCTGATCTAGGAGACTTTCTGATGGTACTTCACTTAGTCGCTGTAATTGGCGTCGGGGTTGCCTTGCATCCATTCTCGCCATGATCTTGTCTTTCAGGTCAGTCGCTGCCTCGTTCAGCATTATTTCACTTGTTGGGGCTTCATACCCAATCTCCGGTGGCTCCCCTCTGACCTCTCGTCCTGGCTCCCCCTTGCCGTAGCATTTGTGTTGTATTTCGTCAATCTCCAGTTGTGATAGGAGCTGCAGCTTGTGGATGTTGGAACTCTGAGCTTCTAGTTGCTTCGATGTAAGCCTGGATTGTGGGTTTCAAAGTAATGTAACCCCTCTGACTAGTGTTACTGGAGTAGTAGCATTCCAACAGAGCCTTGTTATTGCATCTCTCCCATCTCCGTCTTGTTCCTGTTCCAGCAGCCCATTTGTCATCAAGTTTTTATATATATATATATATATATATATATATATATATATATGATGCTGAGTTTGTGCCCTGTTTTTTTTTTTTAGGGCCACCGCCGCATGGTTTGCTGCTCAGCCTGGTGTGAAGACAATGCAACCTGTAACCTGTTCACTTGTGGCTTCGACCGCCAGGCCATTGGTTGGAATATCAACACACCGGCTCTGCTGCAAGAGAAATGACCTCTTCACAGTGCAAACACATAACACTCTATACTAATAATAAGGATTTAGAAACAAAAAAGGGCCGATGAATTTATTGTCAGATAAAATAAAAAGGAAAATTGTTGAAAATTAACATTTTGTCAAATATTGCACTTTAGAAAGACTTCAGCAGAGTGGGAATCCTATGAGGGGAAAATGGATGACTATATACAGGTCAGGTGAAATATTAATATCTCTTCTTTGTGTACAGAAATGCAAAAAAATTAACTGTTTATAGGTCATGTTGTGAACTTCAGATGAATAACATTTAACCTTTTTAAAATCATTCAGCTTTCCATTGTTTTAGAGGAATTTAGGCCCATTCTTTACCACAGTCATTTTATTCAATGTTTTGACATTCACTGAATTGTTAGCTTTTTCCATCACAGTATTGGTTAAAGGTCTGGACTTTGATATCAAGGCAGTAGCTCAGTGGTAGAGCGGCCGTCCTTCAACCGGAAGGTAGTAGGTTCGATTCCCGCTCTCCCCACAGTTCATACTGTCGTTGTGTCCTTGGGCAAGACACTTAACCCACCTTGCCTCATATGAATGTGTTAGAATGTTGATGGTGTTGGTCGGAGAGGCCGTAGGCGCGGAATGGCTGCCACGTCTCTGTCAGTCTGCCCCAGGGCAGCTGTGGCTACAGATGTAGCTTACTACCACCAGTGTGTGACTGTGGAGTGAATGAATAATTGATATGTAAAGCGTCCTTGAGCTCTGGAAAGGCGCTATATAAATATAACTATAAATAAATAAATAAATAAAAAATAAAAGGCCAAACCCTTTTTTCTTTTTGCAGCCATTCTGATATTGTTTTTGCTAGTGTGCTTCAAAGTATAATTTGAAAATCTGGAAGTGTGAGCCAGGCCTTAAAGTTACACCATATTTTGTTTTATTTTACTTTCATGTTAAATGAAGAATGGTGAAATAAGTTCTACCCGAGGTTGCATTTTCCTCATACTGAGACACACTACTATCATGTTTTTACACAAAGAAATATCACATTCAAAGACAGTGACTTTCACCTGACTGTTAATGAGGAATAAATTGTTTTAGTTATTAGGCCCGAGCCGGTGATGGCCGGGAGGGCCTATTGTTTTTGCTCGGATTATTATTTTTTTTTTTTTTTTTTTTTTTTTTTTATTGTCGACCTATGATCCTAAATTTGACCCAGTGAACATGAACGAAAAGTCATTTTTATTGGTCCAATTTTTTAAGCTCGGCGAAAAATTTATGTATTTGAAGTCAAAAAAATACAAAAATGACTCAGTGGCGACCCTACAAAATCAAAATACATTGGGCCTATGGAAAGTGAAAGTAACTTTTTCCAACGTAGAAAAAATGAAACTTGGTACACACATCCAGCATGGGCTTATGAACAAAAAGCCAATGGGGACCACACCCTATCACACGGGAAGGCGGCCATTTTGAATTGAAAATGTGAACCGACTTAAAATAAACCTCTTTTTAAAAGAACACAGACAATAGCTGCTTCATTCCACAGACACCAAACTTGGGCAAAATGAGCTAAACACATGTATGTAAAATAGACAAGCGTTTTCTAGACTTTTTGCTCGAGTTATATTTTTTTATTATAATTTGGTATATTTTTTTATTATAATTTTTCTGCAAAATGATCCTAAATTTGACCCAGTAAACGTGCAACTAAAAGTCATTTTTATTGGTCCCAGACTTCAAGCCCGCGAAAAATTTATGTATTTAAAGTCCCCGAAAAAAATACGAAAAATGACTCAGTGGCGGCCCTAGAAAAGTCAAAATACATTGGGCCTATGGAAAGTGAAAGTAACTTTTTCCAACGTAGAAAATGAAACTTGGTATATCCATAGGACACCTCAGGCAAACAGAAAAGTCAATGACAGTCACACCCTAAACTTAACAGGAAGTCCGCCATGTGGGGTGAAAGGCGCGGCCACTAAATTCGCACTTGCGCAGAAAGATGCAAATCATTGTGTTTTAATCTAAATGGCCCCAAATTTGGTGAGTATCATCTAGACACATGTGCCAACCAAAGTTGTGACTTTGTTGTTGATATCTTATCGGGTATGGGTGTGGCAAGCCTGTAACGAGGTGGCCATTTTGTGAAAATAAAATGTCTCTTAACTCTCAAACGGCTTCTCGGATCGAGTTGGACCCAAAAAGGCGTTTGTGCACATTCATGACCTGAACACAAAAATATGTAAATAAAAAGGTTATCTTTAGAAATGGCTCTCCAGCGCCCCTACAAACTTATAATGGGACCCAAGAATTTAGTTTGTCATAGAGACATAAAATTTGGTACACACATCTCTTATGTCATGACGAGCATAAAAGCCAATGACAACCACCTCCTATCTATAAATGTGTTGCCATAGCAACGTCCCAAATATTTGGAAAAAGTCAATGGGAAGTGAAAATTTTAGTTTGTCGTAGGCAAATGAAACTTAGTACACACATCCAGCATGGGCTTATGAACAAAAAGCCAATGGGGACCACACCCTATCACACACGGGAAGGCGGCCATTTTGAATTGAAAATGTGAACCGACTTAAAATACACCTCTTTTTTAAAAGAACACAGACAATAGCTGCTTCATTCCACAGACACCAAACTTGGGCAAAATGAGCTAAACACATGTATGTAAAATAGACAAGCGTTTTTCTAGACTTTTTTGCTCGAGTTATATTTTATTTTATTATAATTTGGTATATTTTTTTTTATTATAATTTTTCTGCAAAATGATCCTCAATTTGACCCAGTAAACGTGCAACTAAAAGTCATTTTTATTGGTCCCAGACTTCAAGCCCAGCGAAAAATGTATGTATTTGGAGTCGCTGAAAAAAAAATATGAAAAATGACTCATTGGTGACCCCTAGAAAAGTCAAAATACATTGGTTCTATGGAAAAGGAAAGTACATTTTTCCAATGTAGAAATACAAAACTTGGTACATCCATAGGACACCTCAGGGCAAACATAAAAGTTTATTACAGCCATACCGTAAACTCAACAGGAAATCTACTATGTTGGGTGGAATGCGTGACCACCTAAATCGCACCCCTTGTGTCTAAAGGCTTTTCATCTAAACATCTCCAAATTTGGTGAGTATCATCTAGACATGCGTGCCAAAAAAGTTATCAATTTGTTTTTTGATACATTTGTGGCTGTGGTCGTAATGAGTCTGTGAAGAGGCAATCTTTGGGAAATAAATGCCATTTCCCAATTGCCAGGATCCTTCCTTTAGAGGAGGCCCCTCCAGAGCCACGGCTAGAGTCTTAGAAAACTCCTCAGAATCCTTTGGAACTTGTAACCTTGTACTTTTAGACAAGTTATATTTACATTTTGTCTTTTTAAACAGGGGGGTGCAGCGATTCCTGAGTCATCTCAAATCTCCAGCCAGTACTTTGTTTTTCTCGCCTTAGCCCAAGCATAATCTATTATTTTCAAAGGTTCAGACAGCTCCCAGGAAAACCAGGGATTGTGGAGACCTTTAACTCTAAATTACAAGGTGGTGTAGCAGGCCCCAGCAGTAGCACAGGCCCGGTTATTTGATATTACCATGAAGTTTACGCTTTAAAGCACGAAATGAAATCCTCCGAGTGCATGTGTCCCCGGTCTCAAGGGAGGCGAGGGCCTTTATCGCGCTATGCGGCTTTAATTAGGCCCGAGCCGGTGATGACCGGGAGGGCCTATTGTTTTGCTCGGATTTTTTTATTTTTATTGTGACCAAATGATCCTAAATTTGACCCAGTGAACATGCACAAAAGTCATTTTTATTGGTCCCAGACTTCAAGCTCGGCGAAAATGTTATGTTTTGAAGTCGCGAAAAAAAAAAAGAAAAATGACTCAGTGGCGACCCCTACAAAATCAAAATACATTGGGCCTATGGAAAGTGAAAGTAAGTTTTTTTCAATGTAGAAAAATGAAACTTGATACATCCATAGGACACCTCAGGGCAAACAGAAAAGTCAATGACAGCCACACTCTAAACTCAACAGGAAGTCCGCCATGTGGGGTGAAAGCGCGGCCACTAAAATCGCACCCTTGCGCAAAAACATCCAAATCATTGTGTTTTAATCTAAATGGCCCCAAATTTGGTGAGTATCATCTAGACACATGTGCCAACCAAAGTTGTGACTTTGTTTATGATATCTTATCGGGTATGGGTGTGGCAAGCCTGTAACGAGGTGGCCATTTTTGTGAAAATAAAACGTCTCTTAACTCTCAAACGCCTTCTCAGATCGAGTCGGAACCAAAAAGGCGTTTGTGCACATTCATGACCTGAACACAAAAATATGTAAATAAAAGGGTTATCTTTAGAAATGGCTCTCCAGCGCCCCTACAAACTTATAATGGGACCCAAGAATTTAGTTTGTCATAGAGACATAAAATTTGGTACACACATCTCTTATGTCATGACGAGCATAAAAGCCAATGACAACCACCCCCTATCTATAAATGTGTTGCCATAGCAACGTCCCAAAAATGTGAAAAAAGTCAATGGGAAGTGAAATTTTTAGTTTGTTGTAGGCAAATGAAACTTGGTACACACATCCACCATATGCTTATGAACAAAAAAGCCAATGGGGACCACACCCTATCACACACGGGAAGGCGGCCATTTTGAATTGAAAATGTGAACCGACTTAAAATACACCTCTTTTTTAAAAGTACACAGAAAATAGCTGCTTCATTCCACAGACACCAAACTTGGGCAAAATGAGCTAAACACATGTATGTAAAATAGACAAGCGTTTTTCTAGACTTTTTTGCTCGAGTTATATTTTTTTTTATTATAATTCGGTATATATTTTTTTATTATAATTTTTCTGCAAAATGATCCTAAATTTGACCCAGTAAACGTACAACTAAAAGTCATTTTTATTGGTCCCAGATTTCAAGCCCAGCGAAAAATTTATGTATTTGAAGTCCCGAAAAAAATACGAAAAATGACTCAGTGGCGACCCTAGAAAAGTCAAAATACATCGAGCCTATGGAAAGTGAAAGTAACTTTATTCCAATGTAGAAAAATGAAACTTGATACATCCATAGGACACCTCAGGGCAAACAGAAAAGTCAATGACAGCCACACTCTAAACTCAACAGGAAGTCCGCCATGTGGGGTGAAAGGCGCGCCACTAAAATCGCACTTGCGAAAAACATCCAAATCATTGTGTTTTAATCTAAATGGCCCCAAATTTGGTGAGTATCATCTAGACACATGTGCCAACCAAAGTTGTGACTTTGTTTATGATATCTTATCGGGTATGGGTGTGGCAAGCCTGTAACGAGGTGGCCATTTTTGTGAAAATAAAGCGTCTCTTAACTCTCAAACGCCTTCTCAGATCGAGTCGGAACCAAAAGGCGTTTGTGCACATTCATGACCTGAACACAAAAATATGTAAATAAAGGGTTATCTTTAGAAATGGCTCTCCAGCGCCCCTACAAACTTATAATGGGACCCAAGAATTTAGTTTGTCATAGAGACATATAATTTGGTACACACATCTCCTATGTCATGAGGAGCATAAAAGCCAATGACAACCACCCTCTATCTATAAATGTGTTGCCATAGCAACGTCCCAAATATGTGGAAAAAGTCAATGGGAAGTGAAAATTTTAGTTTGTCGTAGGCAAATGAAACTTGGTACACACATCCAGTATGGGCTTATGATCAAAAAGCCAATGGGGACCACACCTTATCACACACGGGAAGGCGGCCATTTTAAATTGAAGATGTGAACCGACTTAAAATACACCTCTTTTTTAAAAAACAACAGAAAATAGCTGCTTCATTCCACAGACACCAAACTTGGGCAAAATGAGCTAAACACATGTGTGTAAAATAGACAGGTTTTTCTTGTTGTTTTGCTCGAGTTATATTTTTTTATTATAATTTGGTATATATTTTTATTATAATTTTTCTGAAAAATGATTTTCAATTTGACCCAGTAAACGTGCAACTAAAAGTCATTTTTATTGGTCCCAGACTTCAAGCCCGGCAAAAATTTATGTATTTGAAGTCCCGAAAAAAATATGAAAAATGACTCAGTGGCGACCCCTAGAAAAGTCAAAATACATTGGTTCTATGGAAAATGAAAGTAAATTTTCCAATGTAGAAATACAAAACTTGTTACATCCATAGGACACCTTAGGGCAAACAGAAAAGTTTATTACAGCCATACCGTAAACTCAACAGAAAATCTACTATGTTGGGTGGAATACATGACCACCTAAATCGTACACTTTGTGCTAAAGGGTTTTCATCTAAACAGCTCCAAATTTGCTTTAAAGCACGACATGCAATCCTTCGAATATATGTGTCCCCGCGGTCTCAAGGGAGGCGAGGGCCTTTATCGCCGCTTGCGGCTTTAATTATTTTTATTATCGTTAAAGGTATAAAAAAAGTATTTGGATCTTGCGCAGTGCGGCTGGTGGTAATGTTTGGTGGTGAGCTAATAAATACAATCCCATTTGGTACATGAAGTTATAGAAACACTATACGTTATAATGTCTGAGAAGGTTCTCAGTCATCCAGGTCATCTTGAAGAAAAGGTTAAAGCAAAAGCATCTGGACTTAATTTTCTTAAAGCTGAGTGTAAACAGCAGTGCCCTCTGTTGGTTGGAGTCTGCTTCTACTGCCACTAACCCTGTCGCCAAAGTCTCAAGGAAAGTCTCTTCAACAAACGACCACAAAAAGAACATATGAACAGTGGAGTGATTGCATTTTTTTCTAATGGGAGATGAGAATTGAAAGATTTTTAGACTTTTCAGGTGACAGCCACCGTACACTTAACCTTGCGCTGCAGCTGGATTCTCGCAAGAGTTTCCAAACTTGGTTAAATCCATCTTGTATCGCTCCAAGCCAATCGTTTGAGTCGAACTATGGGCTCACCAATGATGTGGCAGCACAAACAGGAAGAGGTGGGTTTTTAATGTGACAAATCCAACAAGCTTCTGCAACATGGTTTCACTGTAAGACGTTAGCTCCTTTTGCTAACGCTAACAAACGGGGCACTAAAGGATTTTCAGAAAATGACAAAGCAAATGACAGCATAAACATTAAGAAAATTTAAATATGTTCTG
Source organism: Perccottus glenii (assembly GCA_024416835.2). Classification (NCBI taxonomy): domain Eukaryota; kingdom Metazoa; phylum Chordata; class Actinopteri; order Gobiiformes; family Odontobutidae; genus Perccottus; species Perccottus glenii. The sequence goes on from CM044557.2 coordinate 5,917,003, forward strand.
TTCTCCATTCAACTTTAGTTTGAAACCATTTGAGTCTCCTGAAGGTACTTGCCTTAACCTCTTTGTTCTATTCAATAAAATCAATGTCCTGAAATGACACACTTATTAAAATCATTTCTAAAGAAGCAGTCTCACTCAAGGGGGTGCTAGAGTGGACATCCATTCACTAAAAAACTTGGTTTCTTCTGTACAAGAATACTATTTCCTTTAATAGAATTTGTCAGATTAATGAGACGAAGGAGACTGTATAGAATTTAAAATGAATGGTCAGGTTTGAAACATGTCACGAGATTTACAGGATGGGTTTCCTTCACAAAGTAAACACTCTGTGGTTTTCTACACAGCAGGACACAGTGTTAAGGAGGAGGCCCTCTGCAGCCCTCTGACCCAGAGGCCAGCTGGTGGGGGCTGTGTCTAAGTCTATGTTTGTAAAAGCACGAAGGACAGGACATGAGCAGAAAGAAGAGTAATATTAAAAATGAAAACAGACAATTCCCAGAACAGGATATTACTTTTATATTGGCATTTTGCTCAGATGTTTGGTGTGTTTCACATTTGCACCACATTATAAAAATCACATGTTGAAAGACAAACGTGAAGTCTCAAATCCATTACATTTGTATGAATCAAAGTGTAATAAAAAGGAGCGTGACAGGTTTGTTTTCTTATAAATAACTGGACTGATTTCAAATTAATGTGGACTTAACCTCAGATTGATCCATTTTATTTTTTTATAAACCTGACATTAAAGCTGTGTTTCACCAAACATAGGATTTCAATTGAATTAAATTGAATGTCTGTTTAAAATGAACTCAATAAACCATTTGTGCTGTTTGAACTTTTCCAACTGTCATTCTACTTTTAACTGACTTTATTTGTAAAATGCAAAAGAAAATCTAAAAAAAATGCAATTAGAAAAGTAATGTCAACACTGGACTTCCATCTGAAGAGTTCTTTAAACCACATTACTTTACGCTTTTCCACTACACAGTACCAGCTCGACTCGGCTCGCCTTTGTTTGGTTTTCCACTGCGTAAAAGTTGTACCTGTACCTGCTTCCTGGTACTTTTTTTCGTATCTCCTCCGGCGAGGTTCTAAGCGGGCTGAGGCGATACTAAATTGTGACGTGAACACACGACAGACTGCTGATTGGCCAGAGAGAATCGTCACTGTTCACTGCGTCATCATTGCACGCGCCAGACGGAGTATCCTGAATAACCCCGCCATTTTTAAATAGTTTGGCCAGAGATTGCGTGATAATTTACCCAGTCCCAGACTTTAGTATTATGGCAACTCGGAAAAATGCTCCGTGGTCAAACGAGGAGGCGCAGACATAGACTCGATTTCCTCCATTGTTTATGTGTGTGAGTAGCGGGTGTGTGTCGTGTAGAAGATTACGTCACGACAGGTTCTTGCGGCGTCGCTATGACGACTAGGTACTATTGTGGAGGTACTATTTGCAATGGAAAAGCGAGCCGAGCGAGTCGAGGCGAGTCGAGGCGAGCTGATACTGGTAGTGGAAAAGCGCCATAAAACTCATACAGATAAACCAAGTCTCTCTCGTATCAGCCCAGCCCACTCTTAGTCACTGAAGAGGCTTCAAGGTTATTCATTAAACATATTTGTGCTGTGAGACTTAAACAGTTTGAACTAGTGTAGGAATACGCGTATGTGACCCCATTTCTGAGGTTAGATTTATTTATTTATTCACATTTTTTTGAGGATTAATCCCTTGAGATGAATCATTTCGTTTTTGAGGGGATCCTTTTACTCACATCCATTAAAGATGTGTATGGCTTGTGATGTAATAGGGACAGTTTTAGGGGGACAGACAGTTTTAGAGGGACAGACAGTTTTAGAGGGACAGACAGTTTTAGGGGGACAGACAGTTTTAGAGGGACAGACAGTTTTAGGGGGACAGACAGTTTTAGAGGGACAGACAGTTTTAGGGGGACAGACAGTTTTAGAGGGACAGACAGTTTTAGAGGGACAGACAGTTTTAGGGGGACAGACAGTTTTAGAGGGACAGACAGTTTTAGAGGGACAGACAGTTTTAGGGGGACAGACAGTTTTAGGGGACAGACAGTTTTAGGGGACAGACAGTTTTAGGGGACAGACAGTTTTAGGGGGACAGACAGTTTTAGAGGGACAGACAGTTTTCCATGTCAAAGTGGCTTCAGTATTTTTATTGTAGATGTAGCCTAAGTTGTTATCGCCTTTAAATGCCACAAAGCTCAAAACATGATTTATATGACAATGTGGAACTAAACGAGATTAACTAAATCTAGTAGTGGACAATTTTAAGGGTTTTAACCGTGGAAAGAGAAATTCAAATTATTTTAAAAAAATTCAAAACATGACGATGAAAAATAAAACTTGATTGGGTAAAAAAAAAAAAAACAAGAATGTTGTGGTGGAATGTTCAGTATGAGACTTGGAAGTGTCTTTTCTCTGGGGCTTCTCTGACCCAGGAGCCCAGTCCTGCTTCATGCACAGCTCGAGAACGGATGCAGTGCACGTTGGTAACGAACAACGACCATCTTCAATTCATTTACATTAACAGAGTCATGCCATGGGATAAACCATTGAACCATACTGTTCAATGTTAACAGTACACTAAGCCCCAAATTACACTGATCCACTGCAGAACCATGTCGCAGACCATCGCCCACTGGATGCATTTAAGATCCACTGTGGTGTGGAGCCCTAAGCAGCTCAGCAGAGCCTGCATGGGAAGTACAAGATGGCTTGATAAAAGCCAGTGATAAGGAAACCGAAACAAGTGTTTTTTTCAAAAGAGGAAGGCCCAGAAAACAGGGTTAGTTTGAGATGACGTCGTAATTCAAGTAAACGTCACTTTATGGGTTTTTCCTCATTACATTGTGCACAATAAAGCTTTGATTTTGCATATCTTATTGAATCGTGTGTATAAACATAAATGTTCAAATGGGAAAAATTTGTCTGTATATTTTTGTATTACTTTGAAAATCCAGATGTTGTGCATGTCCAGTTTCCACTTTGGTGGAGCGGACCAGAGCTGAGTGTATTGTTCCATTGGCAGACATACATGCCCACGCCATGACACTACCACCACATGCTTCACTGATGAGGTGCTATGCTTTGGATCATGAGCAGTTCCTTTCCTTCTCCAGACTCTTCTCTTCACATCACTCTGGTACAAGTTGATCTTGGTCTCATTGGTCCATAGGATGTTGTTCCAGAACTGTGAAGGCTTTTTTAGATGTTGTTTGGCAAACTCTAATCTGGCCTTCCTGTTTTTGAGGCTCACCAATGGTTTACATCTTGTGTTGAACCCTCTGTATTCACTCTGGTGAAGTCTTCTCTTGAGTGTTGACTTTGACACTCATACACCTACCTCCTGGAGAGTGTTCTTGATCTGGACAACTGTTGTGAAGGGTGTTTTCTTCACCAGGGAAAGAATTCTTCGGTCATCCACCACAGTTGTTTTCTGTGGTCTTCCAGGTCTTTTGGTGTTGCTGAGCTCACCGGTGCGTTCTTTCTTTTTAAAGATGTTCCAAACAGTTGATTTGGCCACACCTAAAGTTTTGGCTCTCTCTTTGATGGGTTTGTTGTGTTTTTTCAGTCTAATGATGGCTTGCTTCACTGATAGTGACAGCTCTTTGGATTTCATATTGAGAGTTGACATCAACAGTTTCCAAATGAAATGAACTCTGAACCTTTTATTTGCTCCTTGTAAATGGGATAATGAGGGAATAACACACACCTGGCCATGGAACAGCTGAGCAGCCAAATGTCCCATTACTTTTAGTCCCTTAAAAAGTGGGAGGCACATAAACTGTTGTAATTCCTACATTCACCTGATTTAGATGTAAATACCTCAAATTAAAGCTAAAAGTCTGCAGTTAAAGCACATCTTGTTTGTTTCATTTCAAATCCATTGTGGTGGTGTTTAGAGCCAAAAGATTAGAATTGTATCAATGTCCAAATATTTATGGACCTGACTTTATTTGGCAATAACAAAATAAAACAAAAAGTTACGTATATTTGAGATTAGGCCTAAGACTTGCAGCCGCCTCTCCACAATCACCAACACAAATATCAGAATGAACATTATTTCCAAGTGCTTGCACACACACACATGGAATTTTTCTTGGTGCTGAACCTTCCAGTGAACAAAAAAATACAACAAAACATGCTAATACATAAAACATGTTCATTGAAATTAAAGGCAAGAATGTTTCTGTAACATGCTATGTCCAGGAAAAAAGACTTTATCCACGTCTGCCTCAAGTAACTCAAATCTTCTGAAGCCCCTCACATCAACACATGCTTCTCCTTCTACGTTACAACCACTGGTTTAGTTGTTTAGATGAGAGGAGTATTTTAGAATAGATGAATGTATTATTCATTTTCTTTGAGAATGATCAACATGTTAATCTACAGAGAGAGTTGGATTGTGTTCTGTTTATTGTGCAATAATTTACAGGTACAGACTTAATGGCCAGGTCTCCCTTTGTTTCTTTTTACACAAGTTTACATTTGTGTGACTTAATTTTTCACTTGAAATTTATTTTTAATATTTATTTATGTTTTTATTTATATCATATGGCAGACTGCAATCTATTGAGTTGAAATAAATACCAAATGTTCTAAAATACTATATATAGTGTTTTTATTCTTCAGTTAATTTAATCATCTTTGATATTTAAGCTGTTATAGAACCTAATACTCTTATAGAACATAAAAATAACTTCAGTTACTTTGCTGAGTAACTGAGTTACTTTTACAATGTGGTAACTGAGTTACTAACTCAATAATATTTTTTTGGGAGAAGTAATGTGTAACTGTAACTAATTACTTTTTTAAAGTAAGATGACCAACACTGACATTAACCTATAGTAATACAAATGAAACTAAACATTACCAGAAAAGCATCAGCAAGTCTCGAGAAGCTGGTCACTACTTCCCCCTCAAGGATGATTGAAATCTTCTGGAGCTGGTAATGAACAGGGGCCATGTTGTTGTCAGTGACTGTTGTCAGGAGTGCCACGGTTGCATGCCCCAAATTTGGCTCTTCTGTATCTTCTTTCTGTAACAATAAAATATTTTGTCAAATAATATATCTAATCACATACACAACCACCAAACACCCAGGTTATTGTTGATGCAAAGAAGTAGGATGTGAATCAAAAGTAATTAACCAGCACTGCCATTACTTTTAGCCACTAGAGGGCGCAGAAACCCCTGTGTTTGGGTATGCTCGGTGTATTTTGTTCAAATACAACTCTGTAGGGTCCAGTGTATCGACCCATTTCTGCTCCCCCTGTTTGAGCTGAGCGTGTCACTCAGGAGAGGTCTGTCCCACTGCCATGGAATGATATCATATATACCAGTTTTCTATCCAGCTGTGGGAGCACTGTGTCATTGACATAGGCAGGATTCTACGGATCAGTGTGTCTAATACCTATTAAATCAATACAAGAATGTTTATTGTTATGTGATGCTACGAGCTAAAGGTTAGGCAGGGCCACTTTAAAGTAGCTTTTGAGTGTTATTTTGTTACTGCAGTAGTAACAGAGACAGAAATTGCACCCTGTTGTATTAAAAAGGGTTGGTCATCTTGTCAGATCAGAAATAAAATGAAGTTTGTTTTTATATAATATAAAATGAATGAATGAATAAATGGTTGATAGATAAATTGTATTTCTATTTTAACTTGCACACTTACCAAGCATGTTCTAAAAAGGCCAAAGACCTCTTCACGTAAATACATTTACATTTACATTTACCGTATTTTTCGCACCATAAGACGCACCTGGTTTTTAGAGGAGAAAAATAGGAAAAAAAATATTCTGAACCAAATAGTGTAATAAAATATTTAATAAAGTATAACAGAATAATATTTGAATTATATGACTGGAGTGAAGGGCATGCGCACTGCTGTGTACTGTAACACCGCCTACTACATGCTATCCTCCAATAGCATACGGCGGTGACACAGTACAGCAGCATCGCGCCTTCCTGCACACATCGGCTTCCGTAAGGAAGGTGAGGACCCGCTGCCGCTCTGCCACTACGGTAAGGCAAGGCGACACGGGGGGGGGGCGCTGCCACTCTGCCAGTATCTCAGTGGACTACTGAGAAGCCTGGACACGGGCGGAGGGATGATGCAGTTTCAAGGGACACGGAAGGTCCCGGGGGACTCGCTGCCGCTCTGCAACTCGGACCATAAGACGAGTTGCAGAGCGGCAGCGGGTCCTCCCTCACCCGCTGCCGCTCTGAGCGATATCATAAGATATGGTCCGAATACCGTAATATATGGTATTCTGACCATAAGACGCAGGCACTTTTCCTCACACTATTTGGTGAAGAAAAAGTGCGTCTTATGGTGCGAAAAATACGGTAGTCATTTAGCAGACGCTTTTATCCAAAGCGACTTACAAGTGAGGAAAACAATGGAAGCAATTTTAACAACACAAGGTACAAAAAGCATAAGTGCACAAAAAACTAGTCAGTTTAAACCCAGCGCAGTATACAAAGCTAATGATAAGAAATTATTTTTTTTTTTTTTATAGAAAGGAATCGATAGAAAGGAAGTAGGACTCAGTGTTTGTCAGTCAGGTGTTGACGGAAGAGATGTGTTTTCAGGTGTTTTTTAAAGATGGCTACAGAATCTGCTGATCTTGTAGCAGCAGTAGATCATTCCACCAATGTGGAACAGATCCAGAGAAGGTACGTGAGAGTGATTTTTTACCTTTTTGGGACGGTACCACCAGACGTTGTTCATTTGCAGAGCGCAGGGATCTGGTAGGAACGTAGGTCTGTATTAGTGAGTGGAGATATGAGGGGGCGGAGCCAGTGGTGGTCTTGTAGGCCAAGAGCATAGCTTTGAACTTGATGCGGGCGTCAACCGGGAGCCAGTGTAACCTAATGAATAGAGGAGTTACGTGCGCTCTCTTTGGTTCATTAAAGACCACTCTTGCTGCTGCATTCTGGATCAGCTGCAGAGGTTTGGTTGTGCAGGCAGGGAGTCCAGCCAGTAGAGCATTGCAATAATCCAGTTTGGACAAGACAAGAGCCTGGACTAGAATTTGCGTAGAGTGCTCTGATAGGAAAGGTCTAATTTTCCTAATGTTGTAGAGGATGAATCTACAGGACCGGGTGGTGCTGGCGACATGACTTGTGAAGTTTAGCTGATCATCAATTACCAAATTATCCTAAATACAACGGAAGAGCACAAAGAACAGTGGTCTGCCTGGTATGGATGTCATGCAGTTCCTAAAAAGGTTATGTATGATATGAGTATGTAAATACTGTTCCAATTTTACCAATTGTCATATGTAATCATTTTCAATTAATTATTTATTACAAAAATATACACTTGGCGAATGTACACTGATCTTTAATCGGTTTTAAACAGAAAAAAAGGTTAAATTCATGATCTATGATTAATTATTACCTGTTCATTGTCAGTTTTAAAATGTCAGCCAAACTATCTGCAGCTTTTCCAGTTTTGGATGCCTTCTGACAAAATAAGGTCATCAGACGAGGAGTCAAGCTCAGCATAGAATCTGTTGGGAAGGTTTTGGTTAGTTATCCGATGGAATTCTGCATACACCTATGAATAAATAAAAAGAAAAAAAAAATATTGAAATTATATAATGTTCCTGTAGTTTGACATTTTTAAAGCAAGACTGTTTTTCCAGTGCTCACAGCCACTCTCAGATCCATCTTCTCTCAAACAAGGATATTTTGCAACTAGAGCCTCAGCTGCAAAGTCTTTGTTGCTTGGATAAGCCTTAAAGCCAAAGACTGTAGTTGCAAGCTTTTCGAGAATGTCATGCTTCTGGTCCCTCGTACACTGAAGTTGTTGATTGGCATTATTTAGTGTTAGCTGGGGTGCAGTGGCTCAGTGGTAGAGCCAAGCCTCTCTCATGGAACCCCTTAAAAAGGTCCTCAAGTAAGGGCGCCATCATTCAGCAATTTTACAGCGATATACGCCGTCCACCAGAGGGCAGGCTCCAAAAGCATGTTTACAGCCTGGTACGAAAGATGGCTCCGGTCTCTAGAGCTAGGTTTTTACTACATGACAACCTGGAAGGTTGGTGGTTCGATTCCCGCTCTCCCCACAGTTCATACTGTTGTTGTGTCCTTGGGCAAGACACTTAACCCACCTTGCCTCCAGTTGTGTCCAGCTGTAACACTGGTGAATGAAGTCACTTTGGATAAAAGCGTCTACTAAATTAATAAATGTACATTGGCATGAAAAAGTATCTCAAGGCTTTGGAATTTCTCACATTTCTGCCTAAAATCACCATCAAATGTGATCTGATCTTTGTCAAAATGACACAAATGAAAAAACAGTGTCTGCTTTAACTAAAACCACCCAAACATTTATAGGTTTTTATATTTTTAATGAGGATAACATGCAAACAATGACAGAAGGGGGAGGAATAAGTAACTGAACCTTCTGCCTAAGAAGACTTTGAGAGCAATTAATACCAATTTTTTTTTTTTTGAACATTTTTATTTATATCTTTTTTTTTTCAATACAAACAGAAGAATGATGGCAAACTCAGCAGTGTCTTACAAACAGTCAGATAGACAAGACATTTATTTTTGTATAGCCCAATATCACAACAACAGTCGCCTCAAAGGGCTTAACATCCCCTGTCCTCAGGGAGAACCACAGAAGGAGAGGTCCACTCCCAGGACGGACAGGCCGTGCAGGAATGTGTCCAGGACAGTTGAAAAATACATAGAAATACACAAACATTTTCACAAATAAAAACATTTATATTGGCAGTGTCCAGTGTCCACTCTGAGTGTGCAATAGTGGATGGGGCCGCAGCCAACATCAAGGTAGATGACAGATGGGTGGGGGCCCTCAAACTGGAGCACAGGGGGGGTCAGAGGTTTGTGTCCACCCTAGGAGGAGGTAGAAAAGAGAAAAAAAAAACTGTAATAGGTAGATTTGATAATAATATGAGCGGTTTAGCGTGTACCTACAGCTACAACCAGTGTAAACGTGTATCTACAGCTACAACCAGTGTAAACTACAGCTACAACCAGTGTAAACGTGTACCTACAGCTACAACCAGTGTAAACATATACCTACAGCTACATCCAGTGTAAACGTGTATTTACAGCTACAACCAGTGTAAACGTGTACCTACAGCTACAACCAGTGTAAACGTGTACCTACAGCTACAACCAGTGTAAACGCGTGTATTTACAGCTACAACCAGTGTAAACGCGATGTACCTACAGCTACAACCAGTGTAAAGCGTGTACCTACAGCTACAACCAGTGTAAACATGTACCTACAGCTACAACCAGTGTAAACGTGTACCTACAGCTACAACCAGTGTAAACGCGTGTACCTACAGCTACAACCAGTGTAAACGCGTGTACCTACAGCTACAACCAGTGTAAACGCGTGTACCTACAGCTACAACCAGTGTAAAGCGTGTACCTATTATCAACCAGTCTCCATATGTTTGGTGACAACCAGTATGTAAACGTTTGCTACAACCACTTCAGCAGAGTACCTCGCGCACTTCCACGGTACCATTCCAGCTACAACCAGTGTAAAATGGGGCTTCAGCTACAACCAGTGTAAACGTGTATTATTATACCAGTGTAAACGTTTACCTATTGTTTATAGTTAGTTGGTGCTCATAGTTCTCTACAGGTCATGTCAAATCATGTTATGTCCTCCAGCTACAACCAGTGTAGACATAACAGCTATATAATTGTTTATATTGTTTATAGTTAGTTGGTGCTCATAGTTCTCTACAGGTCATGTCAAATCATGTTATGTCCTCCATGTTATTCCAAGCATGGTGTAGACATAACTAGAGACATGGCTTGCAGGAGGACTTCTGCACCTGGAGCTGGGGCCTTGAGGGGAGGGTGTATGCAAGATACGCCTCCCACTGACAGCCCCCACTGGTTGATATAAAATGTAATGTTTTGTTTACTTAGGTAAGCAAAACACACTATGTACCTTTGATATATCTGTGTACTTTGCTTCCCTTGCAAGGAATAAAACCTGGCCTTTCGCTTTTATAATATAATCTGTCTCCGTGTCTCTCTGGATAATATAAGGATATAGAATTCTTTTAACATATAGAATTCTTATAACATTTGGTGCCGTGACCCGGATCTCAATATTCGTTGTTTCTCATGCAAAGAGGTGAGCTGACGTGCACGGAGAAATGCAAAAACAAAGCATTTCTTGTAAGTCCCAAGCTGTGCTGTTAGCAGTAAAGGGCCAGATATCCCCTCTGTGTTTGTGAACACGATGACGAGATCTGGACTGAGAAAAAGAGAAGAGCAGAGAGACGAGAGAACAGAACAGACAGTCTGGCTGCGGAACAACTGGACTATTGGGGTTTTAAACGGGATATTCTGATTTAATCTGTGTTAAAGCTTGTTGTCTTGCTAGATTTTAGTTTGATAGATACCTTATGCTTTGTAAGTCTTCAGGTGTTTCTTGAAACGGACCCGCGCAATAGTTCATTTGGCCGTGACAAGTGCGGGACTCTATGGCACTAGATAGAGCATCTGATTACAAGAAGGGGTATGAGGTCTAAAGAGCTTGTCTAGAGAGCACAGGAATTTATCTTAGATCAATAATCACGATCGTGTCGCCACAATCGAACTGCCTTGCATAGCTAGTATTGTTGGTTTTAATGGTGCGGTGTATGCACAGGAAAACTCGAGTATTGACCATTATCGAGAACCTTACTAAAACAACCAAAGGTGAGATGAATGAGTCCGAAGTCAATGTGACTATAAAAAAGGCCTGCCTATGTAGAAGTGATTCCTGCAGATGAGAAATGAGATTTTAAAAGCCCACGAGAGCTTTTGCTGAAAAATGTTCACTGCTGGTGACGCGGTGAGTGAAGGAAAAAGGAAAAAACCCACTGAAAGTGACGGGGCTTATACTGAGAATTGTTGGCAATACTGAGAATTGTTGACCTAAAAAGTTAAAGATAAAGGTGTGTTTGAGAGAATAAATGTATTATGAATGGGCCATTGTTGGATGAAGAATGAGTCTAATGATGTGAATCAGAACAAAAGTAATGTTTTTGTTTAAAGAAAGTTTGAACAACATGAGAGAGAAAGGTAGCTTCCATAAGTTATTTTTCTAATTTGAAAAAAAACAGAGAAGTAGAGAAGAGATTTTGAAAGAAGTACACACATGTACTTCAAAACACTAATCATTTGTATTTTGTTTAAATGTTTCTGGAGCCTCTAGGTATCGGCTTCCTCCCTCCGCTCGGACAAACAGTGCTCTCTCCAACCTCTGCACCCCACCTCCCACATGCTCCTTTTCGGCTGAAAAAAAAGGGAAAAAGCTGCAGACAGTTACCAGCAGCAGCAACACGGAAGCGGTAAGATAAACGAATTCAGACAAATGTTTATTTGTTTTAAATTTTGATCTATTGAGATTGACCAAAAAGGTATTTGTAAAGTGTGTTTGGATGAAACTTGAAATTAATATGAATGTAATGTATTTCTCTGAGGAAAAATGCACAATTGCCATGGAGACGAGAGCGAGGTGGAGGTGGGCGTGACAGACGAGAGGGCACTGAGAGGAGGAGGAGGAGGTCGAAACTGGGTCCAGACGAGACGAGGAGAATGACCTCAGGACTGACCGCTTCAACTAACAGGTCAGGTGCATAAACACATAAAGACACATGTAACTGCACACACATAAACACATGTAAATACAGACACATAAACACATGTAAATACAGACACATAAACACATGTAAATACAGACACAAACACAGACACATGAGACACACATCTACAGGAGAATGTGATTTTGGTTTATGAGAGAAAATAATGAGTATTCTGTTAAAGAACAGAGTTGGTTTTGTATTTTATGTGACATAGAAATGTGAACATTAAAGGTTTAAAGAAGTTAAAGATCCAACACTTGGATCCTAAAAGTAGTGATTGATGTTTTGCTAAACAGTTTTGTGTATCTATTAGTACGAGAACTAATACAGGTCCTTAATATCAGTGTGGTTCAAACACACGGTATAACGCCAATAAAAGAATGAAAATGAGTACTTTGTAATTTAAATATGTTTTAAAGTTGAATTGCGCAGAGTAAGTTTATAAAGATAATATAACGTTATAGTTATGGGCCATAAGCTCATATTTAAAAGAAAACAAGGTTACAAGAATCTAAATAAAGAAAAGTAACATTTATGTATTTCTCTGGTTTGGTTCTAACAAAGTGTGAAAATGGAGAAAGTGGATTCAAAGCAACCACTGTTTTGGATTCAAGGAATGTTTAAACAAGATAACATTCTATGCAAGTCAATGTAACAGGGGCTTCACAGCACCCTCCTTTTTTTGCTCCCAAGAGCGAGAAATGTTTTGTTTTGGGTTTTTGTTTTTTAGCTCCACAGACAGTGTGGGAGCCTTTGCATTAAACAGACTTTTAATGTTGAGAAGAATACTGAGTTAGAAATGTCAGTGACAGAAACAGTCTGCACTGAACTAATGTGTTAAATAAAGTTTATGATACTTAATTATGAAAACTGTTTGACCTTCTGACAGGTCTGTTGATATGAATAAAAGTCCCCATTTGAGTTTTATTGAATCTATGAAACATGATTTGGTAAACTAAACGATTGAATGAATGAGAGTGAATATGGTTTTTGAAAAAACTTAAAGTTTAAGTAATTGGAAAATTGAAATGAAGATAGTTCAAAATAAATAATAATCATTATTTATCTTGGTACTTTATAATTAAGGTATAGTGTTATCTATACAATAAAGATTTAAACTGTAATGTAAATTGGTAATCTGGTTTTGGTGATTAAAAACATATCTATGTTAAAACAGTTCAAACTGTTAAAACAATCTTAAAGGTTTTATTTGAAAGATTGAAAGTTAATGAGAAATAAGTGAATAAAAGATAATTGTTAAACTAACAAGGTGAATTGTTAAAGTTTAAGAGCTTATGCCAATGGCTCGCTGGGTTTTAATCACTGTTTGAAGTGATTTTAGATTTTTTTTTTTTGGAGTACTGGGACTAACACAAGGTCCTTTTGAACAGACGTTAAGTTTTTGTTTTGGTTTTGGTTTTGATCAAACTTTAGGTCTTTGTAACCTAAAGAAAAAGAAAAAAAGAGTTTGAGATGTTACATTTTATTGAATAAACAGTAATGATAGTTACTGATTACAATTTTGGTGAATTTGAATAAAGAAAGAGAGACACGTTATTTTAAGTTTACACTTGATGTTTAAAGTTTGTGTTTAACATTGAGTGAGGTGAATTCTTTATGTGGCATCTGAATGCCAAATTAGTGGAAACATGAAAATAGTAATTGTTAAAACGTTTTTATGTTACGTTTAAATTAATATGGGAAAAATACAAAAACAAACTGGTTTATTGTATTTAGCACCTGGTGGTAAAACTGAGTTTTACAGAGACAGTATAGAACAAATCTATACTGAACACAATCCTGAAGAAATTTAATTTAAAAATAAAGCAGAATTTGAGAGGAAATTTGTTGATTTTATGTTTGGTCTTTCATTAAAAAAAAACAAAAAAAAAAAACGACAGTCACAAAGGTGATGGTGTTTTAGAGGAAAGCAGAGTGAACAGAGCAGAGGCTTTGTGATGTGTTCAAGCAGCTGGGACATGCTGCTGTTACTGGTCTAACCCCAGAGGGGGGGGGTCTGAACCCAAGGGTGATTAAGAAATTTTGTTTTGAAGTAAGAGAAAAATGTGTTTTCCTTCTAAAGAAAGTAATTTGAGGTAAATTTAACAATATTTTGAGAATATTCTAATTTAAAAGAACACGTGAAATAAATTGTGAATTGAAGGTGAATGTTTAAGAGTTTGTGTAAAATAGATCATGAGAAACCAGTTCTGATCTATATAAATTATTTATGTTTGCATCAACTGAGTTAAAATTTGTCAAATTGTGGAAGATACCAATTACAGTTACAGGTAAAGACCTACAACTAATGGTGACTAAAATTAAAACTGAACTAAACAAAGTTAAGTTTTAAATATAACATAAACAAAAGTGATGCTATTTGGGAAAACATAAAGAAGATGAATAATTAGAAATGCTAATTAAAGCCGCAAGCGGCAATAAAGGCCCTCGCCTCCCTTGAGACCGCGGGGACACATGCACTCGGAGGATTGCATTTTGTGCTTTAAAGCGTAAACTTAACGGTAATGTCAAATAACCGGGCCTGTGCTACTGCTGGGGCCTGCTACACCACCTTGTAATTTAGAGTTAAAAGTCTCCACAATCCCTGGTTTTCCTGGGAGCTGTCTGAACTTTTGAAAAAAATAGATTATGCTTGGGCTAAGGCGAGAAAAACAAAGTACTGGCTGGATATTTGAGATGACTCAGGAATCGCTGCACCCCCCTGTTTAAAAAGGCAATATGTAAATATAACTTGTCTAAAAGTACAAAGTTACAAGTTCCAAAGGATTCTGAGGAGTTTTCTAAGACTCTAGCCTTGGCTCTGGAAGAGCCTCCTCCAGAAGGATCCTGGCAATTTGGAAATGGCATTTATTTCCCAAAGAAATGGCTGCCTCTTCACAGACTCTTCTGACCACAGCCACAAATGTATCAAAAAACAAATTGATAACTTTTTTTTCACACGTGTCTAGATGATACTCACCAAATTTGGAGCTGTTTAGATGAAAAGCCTTTAGACACAAGGGGTGCAATTGAGGTGGTCACGCATTCCACCCAACATAGTAGATTTCCTGTTGAGTTTATGGTATGGCTGTAATAAACTTTTCTGTTTGCCCTGAGGTGTCCTATGGATGTACCAAGTTTTGTATTTCTACATTGGAAAAATTTACTTTTATTTTCCATAAAACCAATGTATTTTGACTTTTCTAGGGGTCGCCACTGAGTCATTTTTCGTATTTTTTTTTTTCCGGGGACTTCAAATACATACATTTTTGCCGGGCTTGAAGTCTGGGACCAATAAAAATGACTTTTACTTGTTGGTTTACTGGGTCAAATTGAGGATCATTTTGCAGAAAAATTATAATAAAAAAATATATACCGAATTATAATAAAAAAATATATAACTCGAGCAAAAAAGTTTAGAAAAACGCTTGTCTATTTTACATACATGTGTTTAGCTCATTTTGCCCAAGTTTGGTGTCTGTGGAATGAAGCAGCTATTGTCTGTGTACTTTTAAAAAAGAGGGGTATTTTAAGTCGGTTCACATTTTCAATTCAAAATGGCGGCCTTCCCGTGTGTGATAGGGTGTGGTCCCCATTGGCTTTTTGTTCATAAGCCCATGCTGGATGTGTGTACCAAGTTTCATTTGCCTACGACAAAACTAAAATTTTCACTTCCCATTGACTTTTTCCAAATATTTGGAACGTTGCTATGGCAACACATTTATAGATAAGGGGTGGTTGTCATTGGCTTTTATGCTCGTCATGACATAAGAGATGTGTGTACCAAATTTCATGTCTCTATGACAAACTAAATTCTTGGGTCCCATTATAAGTTTGTAGGGGCGCTGGAGAGCCATTTCTAAAGATAACCCTTTTATTTACATATTTTTGTGTTCAGGTCATGAATGTGCACAAACGCCTTTTTGGGTCCAACTCGATCCGAGAAGGCGTTTGAGAGTTAAGAGACGTTTTATTTTCACAAAAATGGCCACCTCGTTACAGGCTTGCCACACCCATACCCGATAAGATATCAACAACAAAGTCACAACTTTGGTTGGCACACGTGTCTAGATGATACTCACCAAATTTGGGGCCATTTAGATTAAAACACAATGATTTGCATCTTTCTGCGCAAAGTGCGATTTTAGTGGCATACGTTTCACCACATGGCGGACTTCCTGTTAAGTTTAGGGTGTGACTGTCATTGACTTTTCTGTTTGCCCTGAGGTGTCCTATGGATGTACCAAGTTTCATTTTTCTACGTTGGAAAAAGTTACTTTCACTTTCCATAGGCCCAATGTATTTTGATTTTGTAGGGTCGCCACTGAGTCATTTTTAGTATTTTTTTGGCGCCTTCAAATACATCAATTTTCCGCCGGGCTTGAAGGCTGGGACCCATAAAAATGACTTTTCGTTCATGTTCACTGGGTCAAATTTAGGATCATAGGTGGAAAATAAAAAAAATAATAATAAAAAAAAAAAAAAAAAAAAATCCGAGCAAAAACAATAGGCCCTCCCGGTCATCACCGGCTCGGGCCTAATTAAAGCCGCAAGCGGCGATAAAGGCCCTCGCCTCCCTTGAGACCGCGGGGACACATGCACTCGGAGGATCGCATTTCGTGCTCTAAAGTGTAAACTTCACGGTAATGTCAAATAACCGGGCCTGTGCTACTGCTGGGGCCTGCTACACCACCTTGTAATTTAGAGTTAAAGGTCTCCACAATCCCTGGTTTTCCTGGGAGCTGTCTGAACCTTTGAAAATAATAGATTATGCTTGGGCTATGGCGAGAAAAACAAAGTACTGGCTGGAGATTTGAGATGACTCAGGAATCGCTGCACCCCCCTGTTTAAAAAGGCAAAATGTAAATATAACTTGTCTAAAAATACAAGGTTACAAGTTCCAAAGGATTCTGAGGAGTTTTCTAAGACTCTAGCCTTGGCTCTGGAGGGGCCTCCTCTAAAGGAAGAATCCTGGCAATTGGGAAATGGCATTTATTTCCCAAAGAAATGGCTGCCTCTTCACAGACTCATTACGACCACAGCCACAAATATATCAAAAAACAAATTGATAACTTTTTTGGCACACGTGTCTAGATGATACTCACCAAATTTGGAGCTGTTTAGATGAAAAGCCTTTAGACACAAGGGGTGCGATTTAGGTGGTCACGCATTCCACCCAACATAGTAGATTTCCTGTTAAGTTTACGATATGGCTGTAATAAACTTTTCAGTTTGCCCTGAGGTGTCCTATGGATGTACCAAGTTTCATTTTTCTACGTTGGAAAAAAGTTACTTTCACTTTCCATAGGCCCAATGTATTTTGACTTTTGTAGGGGTCGCCACTGAGTCATTTTTCGTATTTTTTTTTCGGGGACTTCAAATACATTAATTTTTCGCAGAGCTTGAAGTCTGGGACAATGGGTCAATAAAAATGACTTTTAGTTGTTGGTTTACTGGGTCAAATTGAGGATCATTTTGCAGAAAAATTATAATAAAAAAATATATACCGAATTATAATAAAAAAATATATAACTCGAGCAAAAAAGTCTAGAAAAACGCTTGTCTATTTTACATACATGTGTTTAGCTCATTTTGCCCAAGTTTGGTGTCTGTGGAATGAAGCAGCTATTGTCTGTGTTCTTTTAAAAAAGAGGTGTATTTTAAGTCGGTTCACATTTTCAATTCAAAATGGCCGCCTTCCCGTGTGTGATAGGGTGTGGTCCCCATTGGCTTTTTTGTTCATAAGCCCATGGTGGATGTGTGTACCAAGTTTCATTTGCCTACAACAAACTAAAAATTTCACTTCCCATTGACTTTTTCCACATTTTTGGGACGTTGCTATGGCAACACATTTATAGATAGGGGGTGGTTGTCATTGGCTTTTATGCTCGTCATGACATAAGAGATGTGTGTACCAAATTTTATGTCTCTATGAAAAACTAAATTCTTGGGTCCCATTATAAGTTTGTAGGGGGCGCTGGAGAGCCATTTCTAAAGATAACCCTTTTATTTACATATTTTTTGTTCAGGTCATGAATGTGCACAAACGCCTTTTTGGGTCCAACTCGATCCGAGAAGGCGTTTGAGAGTTAAGAGACATTTTATTTTCACAAAAATGGCCACCTCGTTATAGGCTTGCCACACCCATACCCGATAAGATATCAACAACAAAGTTACAACTTAGGTTGGCACATGTGTCTAGATGATACTCACCAAATTTGGGGCCATTTAGATTAAAACACAATGATTTGCATCTTTCTGCGCAGAGTGCGATTTTAGTGGCCGCGCGTTTCACCCCACATGGCGGACTTCCTGTTGAGTTTAGGGTGTGGCTGTCATTGACTTTTCTGTTTGCCCTGAGGTGTCCTATGGATATACCAAGTTTCATTTTTCTACGTTGGAAAAAAGTTACTTTCACTTTCCATAGGCCCAATGTATTTTGATTTTGTAGGGGTCGCCACTGAGTCATTTCTCGTATTTTTTTTTCGGCGACTTCAAATACATAAATTTTTCGCCGAGCTTAAAGTCTGGGACCAATAAAAATGACTTTTCGTGCATGTTCACTGGGTCAAATTTAGGATCATTGGGTCGGAAGAAAAGAAAAAAAAAAATCAGAGCAAAAATAATAGGCCCTCCCGGTCATCACCGGCTCGGGCCTAATAACAACTTTATAGCACCTTTAAAAACACAGGTTTGCAAAGTAATTCAAAAAATAATTAATCAGAGACACAAATGCCATAGAACCGTAAGAGGTGGACCGCACAATACAAGAACCCAACAACAAATCCTGACCAGGAGAACTAAACTGAAGTGCAGGATGCAGTTAAAATAAAATAAAAAGGGGCAGACATAACAAAAATAAATAAAATCAGATACAATACGATAAGAAAAAGATCCATGTTCCATGCACCAGAGATAAGCAGGAATGTTTTTCCATATAGTGCTTGTTTTCATCCGTGCTATATGCGCATGCACACACACCCACACACACAAAAAATAATCCGCAACGAGAGATGGAGAAAGAACACACACACGCGCTCACACAAGCCAGGGGGGGGGGGGTGACCACAATCAATGAGAGACGTGAGCCTGGTGTGACGCACACAGCCGCCCTATCCTGGCAGGTATGGATGAGAGGCAGACACAGAGCTCCTGGTCCACAGTCCTTAGTCGCTCCCTGAACTTGTTCTTGATGTATGTCAGGCTTGAAAAGCTCAGTTCTGATATTCCGATTGTCAAATATATACAAGTGGAAATTAGAGGTCGACCGATACATCGGTCGGCCGA
Source organism: Perccottus glenii (assembly GCA_024416835.2). Classification (NCBI taxonomy): domain Eukaryota; kingdom Metazoa; phylum Chordata; class Actinopteri; order Gobiiformes; family Odontobutidae; genus Perccottus; species Perccottus glenii. Next base: position 5,935,968 of record CM044557.2, read on the forward strand.
TGTATCGGGCCGATATTTGTCAATTTTTTATATATCGGCATCGGCCGATATCCGTGTTTAGTAGCGCCGATTTAAAGTCAGGCATGTCCACGGGCAGCCCCATGTAATTGGTGCGGTGGAAAGTGCTGCTGCTGCATCTGAAGGACCCCATGCCAAAACTTTTGGATGACTCTACAACTGTCCTTGGAGATAAAGGTAAGGCTTAAATTCTGATATTTCCTTATGGACATATATTTACTATATATTACTAAACTATGAAGTGTTGCTTTACTTAGTGAAAGAAAAAAACTAATAGCATAGAAGCGTCGGGAACTAGCATAATGCTACAGCTGGTTTAAGGTTTGCTTTAAGGACTATAAGTTAGTCCAAAACTATCAGCAACTTGCTTTCTAACATATTAGCCCCAATGTTATAAGTTCAGTTTTATTTTTCCTGTGTTGGAGTCGGAGAATTTCACTCTGTGTGTGGCGTGGAGAAGTTGGCAGAGCTCTCACAAACACTGCAGCGTGTTACGTTACTCCGCCCGCTCACAAACAGCAGCGTGCTCGGGAGACAGCTGTCCTCAAGCTGCAGAACGGTGACATTTGCTCGGAAGCATGGATTGATGCAGACAATAGCCAGGTTTCCATCCAACTCATTTACATTTATGGATGTCAATTTTTGATAATTTCCACGATCGATCGTCGTTTAAATTAACGATCCATTAACGTTACCTTAATGCTGTAAATGCATCTGCAGCAATATTATTATATGTGCAAACGCCACTTGGAAAAAAGCCTCATAGAATAAACGCGTTGACATCCCTATTTGCATCAATAAATATTCAGCTGAATTATATGCGTATCTGCGTGTTTAACTGTGTAATGCGAATAAAAATTAACAGCAGCATAATAAAAGAGGACGTGTTACGACCAATATACGTCACACAGTTATTAACCTCATTAAACCTGTCTAACGTAACCGTCAAGAATGTCAGAAACCACTAAGGGTTTAGCGCCGTTTTGGTTTTTTTGTGTGTGTGATAACTAGATTATGGTAATTTGGTTTGTAACTTGTAAGCAATCTGTTAACAAAAACAACACATTAGTGAATTGTTTTGGTTATTTTAAACTTTATCAATTAGAGTGTAATTGTTTTAATGTGTATTGGCATTATAGACTGAATTGAAAATGAAGACACTACTTAAATGCTAACCATGAATATTTCTTTTGTTAGTAATTGCTGTCTGATGGCTGAACAAAAATCAAATCCAGTGTGGCAGCATTTCACAGAGCCAACTCCAGGGAAAGCCAGGTGCAATATCTGCAATGGATTGGTGAGCTTGGGAGCTGAAAAAGGTAAAAATGTTCTGTGTCATTTAACACAATTTAATTCATTCAACACAAATGTTGCTGGTTGCTAGTGTGCAGCACTACAATTTATTTTTTACGCATTTAATTATTTTATATTTTTCAGTTTAATTTATTTTTATTTATAAAGTTGTATTTATTTTATTTAAATGTATATTTAAGTTTACAATTACGTCCAACAAAATTCTGCTTGATGATTGCACTAAAACTTTAATGTAAATGATTGACAGTTTTATGATGGTTCAAGTCAGTGTTCAATAAATGAATGTTAAGTTTAGAAATGTTGTGGATCGACTTATTATTAGTGTTTAGCATGCAAATGAAGGGGAAAACTTCCAAGATATCGGCCTAAAATCGGCAGCACATATCGCCATCGGCTGACCCTGACCTCTAAACATCGGCATCCGCATCGGCTATAGAAAAACCCATATCGGTCGATCTCTAAGGAGAACATTAAACATAATGACAGTAGCTAAGAAAAAATCGGACCCATCAATGCTTCTCAGCCTTGATGCTGAGAAAGCATTCGATAGAGTGGACTGGCTGTTTTTAGAGTATACTTTAAAGAAATTGGGATTTCATTCTAAATTTATAAATTGGATCGGCGTGATATATTTAAATCCTACTTCCAAAATCAGGGTAAATGGCTTTATCTCTTACGAATTTGCGCTCAGAAGAGGAACCAGACAGGGTTGTCCCCTCAGCCCCCTGTTGTTCGCAATTAGCATTGTACCATTAACAGAGCTAATTAGGGGGGATCATAGAGTACAAGGAGTAACTGTCGGAAACACAGAAATCAAACTGTCACTATATGCTGATGATGTTATTCTATATATTTCTAACCCACTGACTTCTGTTTTCCTGCATTGTTAGAGTGCTTAAGGGAATTTGGACTAGTTTCGGGCTATAAGAGCAATGAGACCAAGTCACAATCTTTGTGGTTGGTAGGGAACAAACCAAATCAATTGGACAAAATAGCTTCATTTAATTGGCCCACTCAGGGCTTTAGATATTTGGGGGTGGTTATTACGCCTCTTGCTTCCCAACTGTATAATGAGAATTATGGTAAACTAATGTCCAAAATAAAAGCAGATGTAGGGCGGTGGGATCTTTAATAGGCAGAATAGAAGTTGTAAAGATGAACATTCTTCCTCGTCTTTTGTATCTCTTTCAGGCTTTAATAATAATAATAATAATAATAATAATAATAATAATAATAATTGTTATATTTATATAGCGCCTTTCCAGAGCTCAAGGACGCTTTACATATCAATTATTCATTCACTCCACAGTCACACACTGGTGGTAGTAAGCTACATCTGTAGCCACAGATGCCCTGGGGCAGACTGACAGAGACGTGGCAGCCATTCCGCGCCTACGGACTCTCCGACCAACACCATCAACATTCTTACACATTCATACGAGGCAAGGTGGGTTAAGTGTCTTGCCCAAGGACACAACGACAGTATGAACTGTGGGGAGAGTGGGAATCGAACCTACTACCTTCCGGTTGAAGGACGGCCGCTCTACCACTGAGCTACACTCCCGCTTTGCCAATATGGATACCTCCATCTATGTTTAAATCTCTGGATAAGATGATTTCTACATTTGTGTGGCAGGGAAAAAAGCTAGGATTCTGATTATTTAGCTCTAAGGGAGCTGGTGGCTTAAGTTAACCAATTTTAAGCTGTATTATTGGGCAGCACAGTTACGAGCAATAGTGGAATGGGTGACTCAGGACATGGACACAAATTGGTTATGGTTGGAGAATATCTCGAGCCCATCGGTTCCCTTAGAGACAGCATTATTTTTGGAACAAAAGAAATGGAGAAAACTTGAAATACAAAATGAATGGATTGCCTGTACCCATCGCATATGGTCAATGCTGAGGAAGAGACTGGGTATTCCTTTAACAACTTCACGTGCACTCCAAATAGCTAAATTGAGTGACTTTCCTCCAAGTAAAATAGACCCCGGTTTTTCAAATTGGGCAGAGAAGGGACTGATAACTGTACATCAGATGTTTGACAGGAAAATCCTAAAATCCTTCACACAATTACAGGACAAATATGGACTATCCTCCAAAGATATCTTCAGATATTTGCTGATACGGGAATATATAAGATCGAGAGGGGAGTGTGAATCTTTGAAAAGATTGCCTACCTCAGTGGAATCTTATTTGATCAAAAATATCACCGAAAAAAGTAAGAAAAAAACAGTTTCAAATTTATATAATTTCCTACAGTCACAACTGTTGGATAATTCTTTTGACATAAAAGGCAAATGGGAATTAAAAGCAAATATTATTATTGAAGATGAAGAATGGATTAAAGCATGTGAAAATAGTCACAAAACCACAAATAGTCCTGTGTGGAAAGAATTTGGTTGGAATGTCATGATAAGATTCTTTAGGACTCCATTAATTATATCCAGTTTTGACAAAAGTAAATCAAAGTTGTGCTGGAGAGATTGTAACCAAATTGGAGATCATAGTCATATTTTTTGGGATTGCCCCATCCTGAAACCCTTCTGGCGGGGAGTTAAATGGGAAATACAAATTATGTTAAAAAGTAACTTGTCAATAGAATTTGTTCACTGTATAATAGGAGTAGTCCCGAGAGAGGGTCTGGTAAACAGTACACTAAATTGATTCAGATATTACTCTTGGTGGCAAGAAAAATGATTACTGGGTCCTGGCTTAAGGTCCAACCCCCGACACTCGAACAATGGTAGAAGAGGTTAAGGGAGAGGTATTACATGGAGAAAATCACAGCCCAAATTCACTTGAAAATTGATCAGTTTAAAGATCTTTGGGATCTAGCTATTCGATATTTTGGCTGGACACAATGAAACAATAAAATATAAATGATGGGGGGACTTTCTTACCTATTTCTCTTTCATTTAATGATCTTATTACTTCTCATTGCTTGGATTTACTTTGTCTTTGTGAAACTTGGCTTAGGGCCAATGTTTTTTCTGCCACTAAATGAAGCCTCTCCTCCTTGATTATACATATGCACAGGTAGGTCGCACGTCGAAGCAGGGTGGTGGTGTTGCAGCCATTCATAAAGCTGCATTTTGCTTTACAGGTCCATCATCACAGCCAAAATTTAACTCATTCGAAGTGTTACTCATCAAACATATTCCTTCTCAAATTAATGGAAGGAAGCCATTTTATTTAGCTGTAGTCTATCGCAGCCTTTCTCAAAGTGGGTGCCGCGGCACACTGGGGTGCCCCCTGACTGTGTCAGGGGTGCCGCCAAAAAATTACGTAGGCTAAAAAAAAATTTAAAAAAAACTATCGCGTTGGCTTGCACTGAGCCAGAGACAGGCGCGCTCAGAGCTGTCATATATCACAACTTTTCTGAACTGCGTCTGCGGCGGCGATGGCGGCGCCCATTGTGCATACAGCTCAACTAACGCGATCGTTATAAAGGTGTTTAAACGACAAAACATTTCCACTAGAGATCGACCGATATGGGTTTTTCTATAGCCGATGCCGATGCCGATGTTTAGAGGTCAGGGTCAGCCGATGGCCGATATGTGCTGCCGATTTTTAGGGCCGATATCTTGGAAGTTTTCCCCTTCATTTGCATGCTAAACACTAATAATAAGTCGATCCACAACATTTCTAAACTTAACATTCATTTATTGAACACTGACTTGAACCATCATAAAACTGTCAATCATTTACATTAAAGTTTTAGTGCAATCATCAAGCAGAATTTTGTTGGACGTAATTGTAAACTTAAATATACATTTAAATAAAATAAATACAACTTTATAAATAAAAATAAATTAAACTGAAAAATATAAAATAATTAAATGCGTAAAAATAAATTGTAGTGCTGCACTAGCAACCAGCAACATTTGTGTTGAATGAATTAAATTGTGTTAAATGACACAGAACATTTTTACCTTTTCAGCTCCCAAGCTCACCAATCCATTGCAGATATTGCACCTGGCTTTCCCTGGAGTTGGCTCTGTGAAATGCTGCCACACTGGATTTGATTTTTGTTCAGCCATCAGACAGCAATTACTAACAAAAGAAATATTCATGGTTAGCATTTAAGTAGTGTCTTCATTTTCAATTCAGTCTATAATGCCAATACACATTAAAACAATTACACTCTAATTGATAAAGTTTAAAATAACCAAAACAATTCACTAATGTGTTGTTTTTGTTGTTAACAGATTGCTTACAAGTTACAAACCAAATTACCATAATCTAGTTATCACACACACAAAAAAAAAAAAACGGCGCTAAACCCTTAGTGGTTTCTGACATTCTTGATGGTTACGTTAGACAGGTTTAATGAGGTTAATAACTGTGTGACGTGTATATTGGTCGTAACACGTCTCTTTTATTATGCTGCTGTTAATTTTTATTCGCATTACACAGTTAAACACGCAGATACGCATATAATTCAGCTGAATATTTATTGATGCAAATAGGGATGTCAACGTTTATTCTATGAGGCTTTTTTTCAAGTGGCGTTTGCACATATAATAATATTGCTGCAGATGCATTTTACAGCATTAAGGTAACGTTAATGGATCGTTAATTTAAACGACGATCGATCGTGGAAATTATCAAAAATTGACATCCATAAATGTAAATGAGTTGGATGGAAACCTGGCTATTGTCTGCATCAATCCATGCTTCCGAGCAAATGTCACCGTTCTGCGCAGCTTGAGGACAGCTGTCTCCCCGAGCACGCTGCTGTTTGTGAGCGGGGCGGAGTAACGTAACACGCTGCAGTGTTTGTGAGAGCTCTGCCAACTTCTCCACGCCACACACAGAGTGAAATTCTCCGACTCCAACACAGGAAAAATAAAACTGAACTTATAACATTGGGGCTAATATGTTAGAAAGCAAGTTGCTGATAGTTTTGGACTAACTTATAGTCCTTAAAGCAAACCTTAAACCAGCTGTAGCATTATGCTAGTTCGACGCTTCTATGCTATTAGTTTTTTTCTTTCACTAAGTAAAGCAACACTTCATAGTTTAGTAATATATAGTAAATATATGTCCATAAGGAAATATCAGAATTTAAGCCTTACCTTTATCTCCAAGGACAGTTGTAGAGTCATCCAAAAGTTTTGGCATGGGGTCCTTCAGATGCAGCAGCAGCACTTTCCACCGCACCAATTACATGGGGCTGCCCGTGGACATGCCTGACTTTAAATCGGCGCTACTAAACACGGATATCGGCCGATGCCGATATATAAAAAAATGACAAATATCGGCCCGATACATCGGCCGACCGATGTATCGGTCGACCTCTAGTTCTCCTAATGTTATTAATTTCCAAGCGACCTGGTATGAAACCAGTTTGGTCAATACCAATCACATGTTTTATACACTCCTGTAATCTTTTGGCCAGTATAGATGTTAAAATTTTCATATCGCAGCATAACAGACTTATTGGTCTATATGAGGAACATATATATTCTTTATGAATTACGGATATTATTGCTTGCGACCAGGACTTAGGTGGATCATTTTGAGTGAGAGCATAATTAAAAGTTCTTTGCAATAGAGGGATAATTTCATCTTTGAAACATTTATAAAACTCACCTGGGTAGCCGTCTACCCCTGGGGACTTATTGTTTTTTAAGTTCTTAATGGAAGCTTTGATTACTTTTATTGAAATTGGTTTTACTAATGCTTCAGATTGGGTGTCATTTAATGAAGGTAGATTAATATTTTCTAAGAATCTTTTAATCTTAATTGCTTTATCAGTGGTTTCCGGTGAGTCATACAATGCCTCATAGTAAGTGGAGAATGCATTGGCAATATCTTTAGGATTTGATATGATTTTTTTGGAATTTGGATGTAGAATTTTTGCTACTGTACGGTTGGCCTGTGCTTTGTGTAATTGAAATACTAGTAATCGACTCGCTCGATTACCCGATTCATAGTATCGTTGATTGGCAAATCGTAGAGTCCCCTCCGCTTTATATGTTAATAGGTCATTAAAGAGTAACTAAACCCTAAACCAGTGTTGTGCCTGAACGCATTCATTGAACGATAGTTTATGAACTCGTTCATATTTTGGGCGAACGTGAACTGAACGTGCTGTATTACTGCCTGATGAACGTTACTGTGAACTCGTTCAGTCTGGTGTCTGTGAACGGCACGCTCTCTCAGGTTAACTTCGTTCAATAGGGTGCCAGATTTCTATAGAGCCTTCCAGGCGAAAACCCGGCTAAAACACACTGCAAACCAGCCGCAAACGGGTCTTAATATGTAGCGGAAAAACACCAAACCTGGCAACACCAGCCACCAGTGTCGCACCGCCGTCCGCCGCATGCGTGACGCGTCATCAAAAAAATAAATAAATAAAGCATGGAGGCGACAGCAGCATGTAGTAAGGCGTACGATCATTTAAATTCATTCATGTAACTTGTTTGTTGAACCTGCCTGGTCTATTTTTCCAGGATTCCAATATTCTGTTTTAGCATGTGGACAATGGAAAATTATTAAAATTTAAAAACGTTTTCACCTTAATGATTACTGTCCTGTTTTTCTTTGAATAAATCCTCATTAAAAAGACCATTCAAGCGGCACGTTTGTCCTCATGTTCTTGAGAATGTACTGTAGGGTTGAAAGCTGCAGCTGCTACTAGTGTGGAGTGAATGGACAGCAACAAAGCATTAAAGCCAGGGTTCGAATTACAAAGTGGCTTTCGGGGGAGCCCTATTTTCCGATCCTCCCTGACTGACTTTAACGCTTTTGGTGCATGTTAGGGCATTTAAAACCATAGGTTTACAGTAAACCTATTGTTTACTTAGTAAAACTATAAAACGCGAGCGTCAGTCAGTGTTGTCAGTGTTCGAGCAAACAGCTCTGTCCACGGTTCTGAATCAACCGCGCTTAGGCTTACATTATGCAAATCATGATAAAAAAACAGAGTGACTCACATAACAATCATAAAAAAATACATCAATATTAAATAGGATTAGGGCCAATCCTCACAAATGCACAGATCAAGTAGGTAATTCCATGATTCTTACCTCAGCAACAGGCTTTTGCCTCCATGCATACTGTACATCCTAACTTCTGATTTTTGGAATAGAGCCATGTATTCCTGATTCTCCACTCACTCCATTGCTTTGTTGTCCAGTTGAAAGGTGTTGCATGATCGCCTGGTCGGCTGCAGGTCGCAGCGGTGGTTTCTGGCGCTAAATTCTCGCTATCCTCGGTGCTGGTGCTGTCACTAGCAGCAACTTTTAGCAGCGGCGGCGGTATCACTGGCAAGCTAGTTGTAGCTGGTGCGCTGTCATCACTCCTCTTCGTTTGTTTTATAAATCCAAATTGACTGAGGTTTGGCTGCTTCCTTTTTGACATTCTTATTAGTATCCACAGAGTGTTCCAAAAAACGAATAAAGTATGTTTTGAACTTGAAGTTAAGCTAACATTCAAATAGCAACTCAGTGAGAAGTTCAAGTAGTACGTAAACGTAGTAATTTCAGTGCAGCGCCACGCATGGATGGTCACAGCAGGAGACACAGCGGAAAATAGTGTTCGGAAATAGTAATGTAATGAGCGAATAAACACACAACATTGACACATTTTTAATATCATCATTTATTTCAGGAACCTTAATGTACAGAAAATCAAAATCTATATGCGACACAAAAAATGGACAGTGTTTTAGAGCTCCCCCTAAATGTCTCAAAGTAGGCTTTCAGGGGAGCCCAGGTCCTTTTCAGGGGAGCCGAGCTCCCCTTAGCTCCCCCTTAATTCGAACCCTGATTAAAGCAACAATGTCCCCTCAATGCTAATGTAAACCCTGGTTGGATAAGGATTGAAAATTGGATATGAAAATTAAATCTGACACATAGCTTCATTGTTAAAACTGATAAAATAATTGCTGTCTGTGATTCTACTGTATATGGGCTGTGGCAATAATTTTGAAAAATAATAGCTCACAGCAACGTATGGAAAAAAAGAACTATGAACTAGTTCATTTTTGGAACTGTGAACTTAGTTCAAAATTTTGAAGTTTGAACTATGAACTGAACTAGTTCATTTTAAAATTTGTGAACTGAACTTTGAACTAGTTCTTGTAGAAAGTAAACTCTCCCAACACTGCCCTAAACCAACTTTAGGTTTAGGGTTTAGTTTTGTCATGTTGCTAGTTAGGTAAAGTATGCTAAACGTTAGCTTCAGCTGCTCCTGATACCGGGCTAACGCTAATGAGGGCTGCTGCGTGTTGATACTGTGGCCCAGTACACACAGACATATAGCTTTACTCTTTCACTCAATATTCCGTTAGTTATTTCTCGTACACGGGCAGCACTCTGCTGGACTTGTAGCAGAGATGCAGCCCTTGGCACTAAAGACCTGTCACTGGCTCATGACTCTGGACTTGACTGAACATGAACATCTCATGACTCGTGTAACATCGTGAGTTTTGATTCAACACAAACTCAAAAACTTGTGCGTTTTGTGTCAACTTTGCTAATTAGATTGAACGTGAAAGCGCGCACCATCAGTGTGTGTTGTTTATCGCTGCTCCTCGGGGTAAACCGAGCAGAGCTGGAGCTGCTGAGGAGACAGTGTATCACAGGCTGCAGCCAACCAGACCGACCCAGAGACAGTACACACGGATTAAAATACTAGTGCTTTCACAGGATATACAGTAATAGTAATGAGAATATTTGTGTTATTAATATCCTTTATAAACATTTTTAAATCTCTAAAATGAATTAATATAATACTGTAATTGTAAACAATAACACAAATCTTTTGTTTTGCCTAAGATGTCCAGAGAAACTGGGGCCAGTCTGAACCAGTCGCTGCAGATCTGCAGGTGAAGCAAAGGTGAGTTTGAATACTGTGAAGCTTTTGTATGTTTAGTTTTGTTTATTCTTTATTTCTCAGGCACCATGTACAAAAACAATAATCTCACAAGAAAATATATGCTTTGTACCAGATTTAGAATTTCAGACTGTCTAGGATCTGATTCCATTGTTTGATGGTTTGAAATAAAAAGGCTGATTGTGCAAAGGCAGAGCATCTTTTAGGGATTGTGCAGTTTTTGTGAGTTGTGGACCCAGATGTTTGGGTCTCATCATATAATCAAGATAACAAATCATTTGTGAAACTCTTTTTTGCAGCCACCCAGGCCAGAACGCCTAATAGGAGTGTGTCATGTGACACAGACACTGATGGAGCTGCCAGAGTGTCCCAGGACTAGCTCTACTCCAATAATGAGGAACGGTGTGAGGTGTCACTGCTGAAGGTAATGCATTTATTCCCATTCTTTAGTTTGTTTTGTTTGTTTTACTGTTATAGTGCAATTACTTGTTTTAAATACTCTAACAAGAACACATGAGGTGTGTGATAATCTATCATTTTATTGTCATTGAAATGGTCTAATTTAAGAAAATAAAATCATGTTTATATGTTTATTTTATTTTCAGGACCTGGTGACTGTTCCTGCGTCACTTCACTGTTGAAGACTAATGTAAACACTAATACACTGTTGAACACACTCAAGATTCTTAAACATTTTGGAACAGCTCATGAAGTTATGATCAGCCTGTGTAAGTCTGGCTCTTGTTTTTCACCATTTTCGCTCCAATAAGTGCAACTGACAGTGACTTTCAAACACAAAGTAAAAAGCCTCTGTCCTGACTGTGCACCATTTACAAAGTTTGGACCTGCCTTGAAATGATGTATGAGAATTTACTATGACATTTTTTTTAAATTTAAATTAAGTGTGTATATATAAAATATTCACCTAACCCTTCACTCAGTGTTTGTCAGTCAGGTGTTGACGGAAGAGATGTGTTTTCAGGTGTTTTTTAAAGATGGCTACAGAATCTGCTGATCTTGTAGCAGCAGGTAGATCATTCCACCAATGTGGAACAGATCCAGAGAAGGTACGTGAGAGTGATTTTGTACCTTTTTGGGACGGTACCACCAGACGTTGTTCATTTGCAGAGCGCAGGGATCTGGTAGGAACGTAGGTCTGTATTAGTGAGTGGAGATATGGGGGTGCAGAACCAGAGGTGGTCTTGTAGGCCAAGAGCATAGCTTTGAACTTGATGCGGGCGTCAACCGGGAGCCAGTGTAACCTAATGAATAGAGGAGATACGTGCGCTCTCTTCGGTTCATTAAAGACCACTCTTGCCGCTGCATTCTGGATCAGCGTCAGAGGTTTGGTTGTGCAGGCGGGGAGTCCAGCCAGTAGGGCATTGCAATAGTCCAGTTTGGACAAGACAAGAGCCTGGACTAGAATTTGCGTGGAGTGCTCTGATAGGAAAGGTCTAATTTTTCTAATGTTGTAGAGGATGAATCTACAGGACCGGGTGGTGCTGGCGACATGACTTGTGAAGTTTAGCTGATCATCAATTACCACTCCCAGATTTCTGGCAGTGCTGGACGGTGTAATGGTTGATGGGCCTAGTTGAATGGAGAGGTTGTGGTGGGTCTTGATGGGCCGGAATCACAAGCAGTTCTGTTTTTGCGAGGTTCAGCTGCAGGTGATGGTCCTTCATCCAAAGTGAGATGTCACTCAGACATGTCGAGACGCGAGCAGAGACCGTCGGATCGTCAGGATGAAATGACAGGTGGAGTTGAGTGTCATCTGCATAGCAGTGATAGGAAAAGCCATGCTTCTGGATGACAGAGCCAAGGGATGTCATGTATATGGAAAAGAGTAGCGGTCCGAGCACTGAGCCCTTTGGCACCCCTGTATTGAGATGTTGGGACTCAGAGACCTCATTTCTCCAGGATACTCTGAATGACCTATCCGAGAGGTAAGACTTGAACCATTGCAACGCCATTCCAGAGACACCCATCGCCCTGAGAGAGGACAGGAGGATGTGATGATTAACAGTGTCAAAAGCAGCAGACAGATCCAGTAAGATGAGTACAGATGACTTGGATGTTGCCTTTGCCAGTCTCAGAGCTTCGATGACTGAGAGCAGGGCAGTTTCGTGGAATGACCGCTCTTGAACCCAGACTGGTTCTGGTCCAGGAGGTTGTTCCGTGTGAGAAAGGATGAGAGCTGAGTAAACACAACTCGCTCCAGAGCTTTGGCAATGAAGGGAAGGAGGGAAACCGGTCTGTAGTTTTCAAGCAGAGTAGGGTTAAGAGTGGGTTTCTTCAGTAGTGGTGTGATGCGGGCCTCTTTGAAAGCTGTGGGGAAGGACCCAGTGGAGAGAGATGAGTTGATGATGTGGGTGAGAGCAGGCACGACAGATGGAGAGATGGCCTGAAGGAGATGTGTGGGGATGGGATCCAGCGGGCAGGTAGTAGGGTGGTTAGAACTAATGACCTTGGAAACATCTGCTTCAGTTAGAGGAGAGAAGGAAGTGAGCAAACACATATCAGGGTCTGAATGAGCTCGACAGGTGGTGGCGCAGAGAACTGACTGCTGATGGCGGTCGTTTTCTTTACAAAGAAAGACGCGAAATCATCAGCTGTTAGATCCGATGAAGGTGGGGAGCAGGCGGACAAAGGAGGCGGAAAAGGTTCTAAAGAGAGTGCGCGAGTCAGGTGAGTTGATTAACCTAGAATGGTAGTAGACAGTTTTTGCAGAGGTGACATCAGCGGAGAAAGTAGAGAAGAGAGACTGGTAGATAGAGAGGTTAGCAGGATCTTTAGACTTGCGCCATTTTCTCTCAGCTGACCGGAGGCTGGCGCGGTGCTCGCGTAGAACATCGGATAACCAGGGGGCAGACGAGGATGTACGGGCTGGTCTAGATGTAAGGGCATAAGTTGTCCAAGCAGGATGTAAGCGTGGAGCACAGAGTGTCGGTGGCGGTGTTAGTGTTTAAAGAGAGCTCCTCAGAAGAGGGGAGCGCAGAAGAGACAGCAGAGGAAAAACGGGAGGGACTGAGTGTACGCAGGTTGCGTCGGAAAGTGACCAGCGGTAAAACAATTGCAGTGTCTGGAGAAGTTAGGTCAAGGTCGAGAGTAATGAAGAAATGATCGGAAGTGTGCAGTGGCGTGACCTGAGTGTGGCGAGTGGAGCAGTATCTTATGTAGATAAGATCTAGTTGGTTACCAGACTTGTGGGTTGCCGATGTGGAAACCTGCTTGAGGTCAAATGATGCAGTTAGGTTAATGAAGTTAGCAGCCTGTGGCTTTTCAAGGTGGATGTTGAAGTCTCCTAATACCACCAGAGGGGTACCATCGTCAGGGAAGGATGAAAGAAGCGCATCCAACTCCTCCAAGAAATGTCCAAGCTGACCTGGGGGCCGATAGATAACTACAAAATGACTTTTAACAGGGTGGGTGATGGTAACAGCGTGGAACTCGAAGGAGCTGTTGTCACACAAGGGTGATAGCTGTTTGAACTTCCAGTCAGTAGGAATAAGTAGTCCGGTCCCTCCGCCCCTTCCAGTGAAGCGAGAAAGTGTGATTATGGGAAAGGGCGGCGGGAGTGGCAGAGTCCTCTGGTTTGATCCATGTTTCTGTAAGTGTGCTGACAAACTGCCTGGGAGCTCCTCAGTGGTGAAACTCCTCCTCCTTCAATCAGTGGTGAACCAGGTGGAACAAATCTTCCAGGTAATTTGAACCACCAGTATCTGGCTCTGTTATTGTGTTTAGACCGCAGTCAAAGGAGCATTTAAAGCACCACAAGATCAAGGAAACCATCTTTGTCATCAAAGAACTGTGCAAGACCAAGCCTTCCACAACACTGTGAAGGACAGCCGGTAAGCGCCATATTGGCCATGTTTGGCTAGATTGACTTAAGCAGTGCAGTGCTAATGATACTCTGGAAAAACAAACTCTTTAACTTTTGTTTACTTTGATAGGACTTTTGCAGTTGTATTTGTAACTTTAAATGTTGGTTGTGGGGTATAAAGGAAAAGTAAGAAAAGCCGTATTCATTGTTTGACAAAGACTGTTTGAAATTGTTAAAAGTAATTTCAACTTTGTAGAAATCTTAACCTAGTTCTTAATTCAGTTAAAATGCATAGTCTAAAATTATTTGGCTAAAGATACTTGGTTTAAAGATAAGAAAATTCTGAAAGTTAAAATAACAATTGATTGTTTTGTAAAGGATAGTTGTGTGGCTAGAATGATGCCTTAGAATAATTATTTACTATGAAAATACTTCTTAAAAATGGAAACCTTGTATTTTGTAATGACAGTACTGGGTTTATCTGAGATGAATGTGAAGAATTGTTTAGTTGGCTGTTAACTCAAATAATAACTGGTATTTGTCATTTCTTTCGAGGTTTTTCACCTGTTTACTGCTATCAAGGAATGGAAAATAAAAGACAAAAAACTGTTCCCATGGCTTTTTATTGAGTGAAATCCAGTTAAAAACTTCATGTGGAGGGATTGTCCTTTTCAAGTGGGGAATTGCACAAGGCAGAGATCAAAACTTGACAGTGAAAAACCGTCACTGAAGACTGGAAAAGGACCAGAAAAGTGACCACACGTGTCCAAAGAGACAAATAAAGACTGTTCCCGTCCTGTTGTTGTGATTTGAAATGGCTGATTCAGTACTGGTAGAACAGCTAAAGATCGCAAGGACATCAGCGAAACGTCAGTTTTCCCGGTTGGCAAATAATGTGATACGAATGCATACAATGATGTCTGAAGAGGAACTCAGAGACAATTTTAGGAAGGTCTTTGATGAAGCTGGCAAAGTCCTGGAAGCGAACGATGATGTTGAGGGGCAATGTATTGAAGAAAGCTCTGATGCAGAGGAGTTGAGTGAGCAGCAGAGGAGTTGAGTGAGCAGCAAAAGAGGGACTTGTTCAGAACAGCTAATGAGTGTGAGAAGAAATTGCAAGAGCTAAAGGACCTCATACAAAAGACATTGTGGGACAATTTCGGGAAATATGAACTGACACAATCAATTACAACAGCAGAGTCGCAAGCAGAAAACGTGGCAGCTGTGGAGCCAAGTAGAAACCCAGATGCATATCTCTTCATGATCGGACAACTAGAGAAGTTTGTGAAGGCTGCAAAGGAAGTTCATAAACATTGGAAGTGCTGGGTCCCCCCAGCAGAGCAACAACAGTTCCAGAGTCGTATTCAAGGCCTTGAGACTATCCTGCCAAAACTCTCAATAAGACAAGCCGACTTTACAGGGGCACACGTCAAAGGAGAAACCAGCAAATTTAATACTACTTCAATCAGTTGTGTGGCCACACCAGCAATTAGATTAAAGCCAGCTGCCCTCCCAAAGTTTTCTGGCATCCGCCGAGAGTTTCACCGGTGGAAGAAAGATTGGGAAGCGCTCCAGATGCAGGGAGAACCTAGTGGATCCAGAGAGGTTAAAAAGTTCCAACTTCTCGACAGTGTGGATGAGAAAATAATACGAGACCTCCACCTTACAACTTGCATAACTGCTGAGGACATGTTCCGGGTCTTGGAGAACCGCTTTGGTAATAAGACAACTATAGCCCTTGAAATAGTAGAAGAGCTCCAAAAACTTCAAGCAGTTAAAGGTAACCAGCCTAGGAGGATTGTTGAGCTAATTCAATCTGTAGAAAAAGCCCTGGTTGATCTGAACGAGCTTGGCAAAACCGGCGCAATAAAGAACCCTCTTGTAACAAAAACAATAGAGAGTAAACTTCCTGATGGTCTGAAGAAGGAATGGCTTCTTCATGTAGCTGGCAAAGATGATGAAGCGGAGGAGGACAAGCGATTTGACTACCTCCTCAAGTTTCTTCAAGGTCAAGAAGCCATCTATGAGAAGCTGGACCAACTGAGAGAGGAGGAACCAAAACCAAAATCAGAACCTCGGCAAGCTCGAACCAGAACCACCACCCAATTAAGCAACCAGGCTCAAGGATGTGTGGTCTGCGGAGATGGCAAGCATAAGAAAAGGCTATATTTCTGCCAGAAGTTTCGCACTCTTAAGTTGTCAGAGAAAAGAAATGCTGTCAGGAAGCTGGGAGCCTGCAAAAGATGCCTGGAGATTCACAATGAAGGTGACAACTGTAAATCAGAGTTTCTCTGCAGGAAGCCAGACTGCATAGAACAGCGTGCTGCAGAACACCACTATTACCTTTGCCCGAGGGCTGGTACGTTCAAAGGGAATGTTGTCCAGGGGTCAAATAACGGCAAAGTGGGAGGCGACACAAGAGGGTGTTACACCCAAGAGCAAGAAGAATTTGTTAAAAGTCTCTCACCTGAACTCGCAGCGAAGTGTCGCAATGCTTTTTGCAACACTGTGGTCAGTACCTCTCATTTGTCCAACCAAAGCAGTCTTCTAGCAGAGAATGGAATAGAGGAGTGGCCAGTCATCATGATGCTCTTAGAGGTCACGGCCAATGCAGGACAAAAAGTTGGGACTTTGATCGACCTGGCATCGGATACAAACTACATAACTCATGATGCAGCTAATCGTTTGAACCTTAGAAGTGAAGCCATAACCCTTGTTGTCCACGGCGTGGGAGGAATGAAAGTTCAAGTTACCACAAAGCGGTACCTCCTAAAGATCCGGATCCACGAGCAGGAAACTGCAGATCACACCAACTCCTCTGCTATGGTTTGGATAGAATTGCAGATATCCATAAACATGTGACAGCCAAAAGACTCCAAACGTTTTTTCCAGATGTCCCCCAAATTGAACTTGTGAGACCAAGACAGATACAGCTTTTGATAAGCCATAAGGAAGGGCAACTGGTCCCACAGAAAATACGTACTGTTGGGGACCTTGTACTATGGGATGGGCCATTGGGAAAGACAATTGCAGGGACACACCCTGGTCTGTTTGAAGAGGTTACAGTTACAGCACATGAGAGCAGAGCACACTTCGCCAGGTCTATGAGAACAGCAGCATTGATATATGAAGAACATATCTGCAGCAAACCTACCATCAAGTCGTCTCATTCTGCTATTACCACTCGGGATTTTATTGAGTGGTGGCGATGCTATCCCATCGCCACCACTAAACCATTAAAGCAAAAAGGGGCTATCTTGGTCCGAAGGGCATTCCAAGAGGCAAAACCAAAGTGCAGCATGGTCAAGGACACATGGGACCTTCCCCTGTCGGATGAGCTCCGCAAAGATGCAATTGGAATCTTTGAGGAGTACGTCCAGCTAAGCAAAGTAATGTTCCCAAGGGCCCTTACTCCACCAAAGGCAAAAACTGAACCAGTGGCTGTCACTTTTTCAGATGGCAGTGAAAGCTCCTATGGTGCTGTCCTCTACCTGCGGTGGAACTGCAACAAACAATTAACAATTCGACTAGTGGAGTCAAAAGCAAAGCTGACACCTCTAGACCAGAAGGGGGATGCGGTAAAAGCAGAACTTTGTGGTGCAGTTTTTGCAAGTCGCCTGAAAAAATACTTTGAACAGCATACCCAGATCCAAATAAAAAGGTGGTACCATTTGGTAGACAGTCAGAC
Organism: Perccottus glenii; assembly: GCA_024416835.2. Classification (NCBI taxonomy): domain Eukaryota; kingdom Metazoa; phylum Chordata; class Actinopteri; order Gobiiformes; family Odontobutidae; genus Perccottus; species Perccottus glenii. The sequence continues at coordinate 5,953,658 of CM044557.2, forward strand.
TGTTCTTGGAGCTATCCAGCGTGAAAGCTATGGATTTCAGACTTTCTTCGCAAATAGAATTGGAGAGATCCAAGAGAGCACACAGCTACAGGACTGGTGGTGGATCCCTGGACCACTTAACATAGCCGACATTATCACTCGAGGAGCTGGGCCAAAGGAACTTGATGCTCATTCAGAGTGGCAGCAAGGGCCAGAGTTTCTACATCTTCCAGAGAGCGAGTGGCCAATTATGTCGTCAAAAGATGTGTCTGAAACTGCTCGGGAAAGCATTAATAATATGCAAAAGAAGTCATTTGTGGCTGCACTCACCAGAGCTCAAGCGAAAAGGCTTCCAAGTCTCGCGGGTCGACTTCCTGCTGGTGCCGCTGTCCTAAACTTAGTAGATGAGAGGCGCTTTAGTAGTCTAAAGTGTCTAATCAAGACTGTTGCTTTTATCTGGAGAGCCGCCAAAGGTTTAGATCTACAACAAAGTCCATTGAAACGCCAAAGTGGGAGGCGATTCCCACAAAAGGAGTTATCACCACCACAGAACGACAAGAGACAATAAGAGACATCTATCTTGCTGCTCAGGAAGGGGTAACATTTCCAGCCACCACTACAGACCGCTTGGTTGTGTACAGAGAGCCAGAATCTGGGCTACTAGTCTGTGGTGGGAGAATCCATGGCTTCAGGGAGGATGGCGCTGCAGTTCCCCTTCTGCCTTTCAATGCATGGGTCTCTACTTTACTGGCACGGGAGGCGCACAATGAGGGTCATGAAGGTGTGGCTGCAACCTTGCTGAAAATGAGGAGGAAAGCCTGGGTCATCCAAGGGAGGAAAATTGCCCAAAACGTAGTGGAGAACTGCCTTTTCTGCAAAAAGTCAAAAGCAAGAAGGTGCAAACAGGTAATGGCTGACTTACCTCCTGAAAGAACCACACCTGCAGCTCCGTTCGAGTTTACTACAGTCGACCTCTTTGGACCGTACCTTGTCAAAGATGACATCAAGAAACGGGTCTCCATGAAAGTGTGGGGCATCGTCTTCAGTTGTATGGCCAGCAGGGCAATTCATGCAGACCTGGTCAACACAATGTCGACAGAGAGCTTCTTGATGGCTTACCAACGCTTTACTGCAATTAGAGGGCACCCAAGAAAGATCTGGTCTGACCCAGGGACAAACTTCATCTGCGCCAAACCTGTCCTACGAGAGATGTACCAGTTTCTGGATGCTCAGAATAGAACTTCAATAGAAGAGATGTCGGCTCAAAAAGGTACCAAATGGGAGTGGACAATTCACCCTGCTGATTCACCTCACCGCAATGGGGCTGCTGAAGCTGCTGTCCGCATTCTCAAGAAGGCACTGCAGAGCCTGGGCAACAACACTGGCCTCAGCTACAGCGAGCTTCAGACAACACTACAACTTGCTGCAAACCTTGCCAACGAATGCCCAATAGATGCCAGGGTGCAGAGCCATGAAGAAAGTGTGCAGTATGTGTCACCCAACACACTTCTCCTGGGCCGAGCTTCTTCAAGCGGTGAGATCAGAAGAATTGACTTTGCAAACTACCCTTACAAGAGACTCAGAGAGATGCAGAACCAAGTCAACAAGTTCTGGAGGTCTTGGAGCCAGCTTGCCGGCCCAAACTTATTTCTGAGAAGTAAATGGCATACTTTGCATCGCAATGTTGCTGTCGGAGATATTGTCTGGTTGTGCGACCAAAATGCAGTGAGGGCCAATTCAAGCTAGGGTGGTGAGCGTTAATCCAGATGCTAAGGGCATTGTTCGAGACGTGATCGTCAAAGTGGTCCAAAGCTCCTGCCATCCTGTCACAAAACCCGCACTAAACCGTCCATCAGTGAAAGTACTGAAAGAAGTTTTCCAAACCACAGTCCTGCACAGAGATGTTCGACGCCTGGTTGTCTTGCTACCAGTTGAGGACCAAACTCGGAGCTAACTGGCAGTAAGCAAGTGCTGATTACGATCTTTCCATCAGTTCCCGTGGGAAGATCGAGTGGGAGGTGTGCTGACAAACTGCCTGGGAGCTCCTCAGTGGTGAAACTCCTCCTCCTTCAATCAGTGGTGAACCAGGTGGAACAAATCTTCCAGGTAATTTGAACCACCAGTACCTGGCTCTGTTATTGTGTTTAGACCGCAGTCAAAGGAGCATTTAAAGCACCACAAGATCAAGGAAACCATCTTTGTCATCAAAGAACTGTGCAAGACCAAGCCTTCCACAACACTGTGAAGGACAGCCGGTAAGCGCCATATTGGCCATGTTTGGCTAGATTGACTTAAGCAGTGCAGTGCTAATGATACTCTGGAAAAACAAACTCTTTAACTTTTGTTTACTTTGATAGGACTTTTGCAGTTGTATTTGTAACTTTAAATGTTGGTTGTGGGGTATAAAGGAAAAGTAAGAAAAGCCGTATTCATTGTTTGACAAAGACTGTTTGAAATTGTTAAAAGTAATTTCAACTTTGTAGAAATCTTAACCTAGTTCTTAATTCAGTTAAAATGCATAGTCTAAAATTATTTGGCTAAAGATACTTGGTTTAAAGATAAGAAAATTCTGAAAGTTAAAATAACAATTGATTGTTTTGTAAAGGATAGTTGTGTGGCTAGAATGATGCCTTAGAATAATTATTTACTATGAAAATACTTCTTAAAAATGGAAACCTTGTATTTTGTAATGACAGTGTTTATCTGAGATGAATGTGAAGAATTGTTTAGTTGGCTGTTAACTCAAATAATAACTGGTATTTGTCATTTCTTTCGAGGTTTTTCACCTGTTTACTGCTATCAAGGAATGGAAAATAAAAGACAAAAAACTGTTCCCATGGCTTTTTATTGAGTGAAATCCAGTTAAAAACTTCATGTGGAGGGATTGTCCTTTTCAAGTGGGGAATTGCACAAGGCAGAGATCAAAACTTGACAGTAAGTACTACAACTGAAAGACCAGAATGTTGAACAAAAGCTGTAATGAAATCAGCTTTGTTCACAGCAGACTGGCAGTTCCACAAGCCTATTGGGAAAGTAGAAGGGGCAGTTTTTGACAGTGATACAACATGCAGATTATTATGGTTGCGTCGCCTTTTGCGTGAAACAGATGATAATTTCCGTGGTGAAATGACAGTAGTAATTTGGAAACACATTTAAGAGCCGAAGAGGAAAAAATATACAAGAAGAAAGTAATAGTAGAAATAATAGAATATAAGTGCAAACAATTAGTACTAAAAAAGGTGCAATACTCAGGTCCTCTGTGGGTGTGTGGCTGCTCGGTGGAGTCGCGTGCAGGTAGAGTCAATGGTCTTTACTCACTCCGGTCTTCAAACGATGACGGCTGCCGCGACCGCTGCCGCGGTGGCTACTCCCACTTAAATACCCTTCTATTCAAGTAATTGAATTCAGCAGGTCCCACCTCTACACACACACAAAGAACTCACACAAAACTAGCCCGCTAACAGCTGAGACTACACACCGGTACACCACGTGACACGGTCGTAGTAAACACACTGCGCGGTTTCTCAGCAGTAACACGGCACAATAAGCTCAAAGAGACAAGAATTACATACACTCACACAGTTCTGTAGGCTTCTGCTGCAAAGTTGCTTCTCCTGGTCACTTTTCTAAATCTAAAATATTTTTCTCCAATTTTTGTTGTTCCTTAATCCTTTCTTTTTTGATTTTAGATGATAATGCGATCAGTTTTCCTCTTATAACCACTTTTGCTGCCTCCCATAATGTAGAGACCGAAACCTCTCCGTTATCATTGTGATCTAAATAGTCTTTCCATTCTAGCTTAATCTTTTGTAAAACACTCTAATTATTAAGGAGGGAAACAACTTTTATCTAGGGCCAATGAAAGGACCAACGGGGCATGATCAGAGATGGTTATTGGTTCAATGTGGCAGCTGATCCCTTTGTAAACCTCTCCTTTTGGCATACATAACATATCTATTCTAAATTAGCTACCATGTACTTTAGAGAAAAATGTGTAGTCTCGTTCTATAGGATGTTTTTGGCACCATACATCTACTAAACCCATCTCCTCCATCATACTCCGCAGTACCCCCGTTTTTTTTGGCACTGGACCAGACTCACGAGGTTGCTTATCGAATTGCCGGTTCAACACGCAATTGAAATCCCCGCCCATTATAAGCATCCCGTCAGCTAGTAAGGTGAGGACAGCTGAAATATCTTTGAAAAAAGCAATGTTGTCTTTGTTAGGGGCATACAAATTTAAAATTGAAATTTTTATCCCTCCTATTGTTCCAATCATCAGAATGTACCGGCCTGCTTTCTCTGCATATGTTTTCTCAACAGTGAGGCCCAGAGCTTTATGCACTAATATTGCAACCCCTCGCTTTCTTCCCTCTCTACACACTGAACTAAAAACCTGCCCTACCCATTCCCTCCGTAGCTTTTGGTGCTCATTACCCTTCGCAACAAATATCTTAGCACCCTCCCGTGTTTAGCATGATTGTCTTCTGTGGCACTTACTCTGTTCTCGGCTTCGGTCATTCTTTGTTCCAAGTCACCTGTGCGTGTGGCTATCTCAGTCAATTTGGTCTCCATTTTGGTGAAAGAGGATTTTTAATCTCGAAATGAGTCTATGTTTTCTTGTCGGAGTTTTTGTAGCTCCGCTAGCATCTTGTTAGCCCCTGTGCTGGCCATGTTGTTAGCTTCCCCGCTGTTTTTTTAATGGAGTAGCTTCAGCTATCGTTAGCTGTTTAGGACCTGGTCTTCCCTTGTCCGTTTTACAACCTTTTCCTCTTTCCTTCTTGCTTGGGTTTTGGATCGGCATGTCCGCTTGGCTTTCCCTTTCACGTAGTCTTGTATTCATTTCATATCAATAAACTCTTTCAGCGGCTATTTTTAATGGGTCTGTCGGAGCTAAGAGGTCTACCTACCGCTCTCGGCCATGATTTAGGCGGAAGTCCATTTAATACCAATTTTTACCAAACAATTTAAGTCAGGGGTGTGTCCAATCACTGAGGAGTGGCTGAAAGCTGCCCTGCTCACTATAAAACACACACCTGGTAAGAATTGTGTCTTGATGAGAAGCATTGTCTGATGTGCACCATGGCTCACTCAAAAGAGCTCCTGAAGACCTGCCATCAAGAATTGTTGATTTGTATAAAACCATCTTTAAAAGTCTGGATGTTCATTAATCCACAGTTAGAGAAATTGTCTACAAATGGAGAGAGTTTGGCACTGTTGCTTCAGTTCAGCGCAGAATACTCAGAGGTAAAAAAGAACCCTAGAGTGTCTGCTAAAGACTTACAGAAATCACTGGCACAGTCCAATATCTCTGAGCAAACATCGACTATATGTAAAACACTGGCCAAGAATGGTGTTTATGGGAGGACTCCACGGAGGAAGCCACTGCTGTCTAAAAAGAAAACATTACTGTACGTTTAATGTTCGCAAAAAGGCACTTGGACAGTCCACAGAACTTCTGGCTATATATTTTGTTGGACTGATGAAAGGAAAGTTGAACTGTTTGGGAGGAACACACAACATCATGTGTGGGGGAAAAATGGAACAGCTCACCAACATCAACACCTCATCCCCACCGTGAAGCAGGTGGAGGGAGCTTCATGGTTTGGGGCTGTTTTGCCTCAGGGCCTGGACAACTTGCAATCATTAATGGATAAATGAATTCAAAAGTTTATCAGGATGTTTTGCAGGAAAAGCTGAGGCCGTCTGTCAGACAGTTGAAGCTAAAAAGAGGATGGATACTGCAACAGGACAATGACCCAAAACACAGAACCCCACTGAGATGCTGTGGCATGACCTCAAGACAGCGATTCATGCCAGACATCCCAGGAATCTGACTGAACTACAGCAGTTTTGTAAAGAGGAATGGTCCAAGATTGATCCTGATCGATGTGCCAGGCTGATTTGCAACTACAGGAAACGTCTGGTTGTTATTGCTGCCAAAGGGGGGGCAACTAGATATTAAATGTGATGGTTCAGGGTTCAGTTACTTATTCCTCCCCCTTCTGTCATTGTTTGCATGTTATCCTCATTAAAAATATTAAAACCTATAAATGTTTGGGTGGTTTTAGTTAAAGCAGACACTGTTTTTTCATTTGTGTCATTTTGACAAAGATCAGATCACATTTGATGGTAATTTTACGCAGAAATGTGAGAAATTCCAAAGGCTTCAGATACTTTTTCATGCCACTGTATGTGGGAACTGGAAAAGGACCTCAAGAAGCTTGAATCTTTTGTAGGAATAATACGAACAACTGCTTTTTCACGTAACACTCCAATGAGTGTCAGTGCGCTCATATGGAAATTACTTGATCTTTTGGTTTAAATATTCCAGAGAGAAGTGTTTAAGACAAATCATATTTTAATGCAAAGAGCAAGTTCAACAGGAAAAATGCCTTCCAAAATATCATGAAGTAGGGATGGAGGAAAGCCTGAAATGGTGTGAAAGTACTGCAGTGATTCACAAAATACATAACTGCCTTTAACAACAAACTGACTGGTTGGAGGATAATTTTTAATGAACAACCCTCCTCCCTCTTTAACTTCAGTTTCTTGAAACTGTTCACTTGTGGCCATACAGAATCTGCACACTTCCCCTGAATGACTCTAAAAAGCCACCTAATCCATGAGCAGCAGACACACAGAAGATGGCACCCTTCACGTTCTGACCAAGACACTCAATAAACACACCATCCTGTATTTGAATATCATGCACCAAAGGAGCAAGTACAGCTGCATACCCGTATTTCTTTAGATCTTTCACTTTAGCAAGCACAGCCAGTTGAATAACATGCATGGCAGATTGGTATTTGGGTGGCAGATTTCCTAGAACCCAGTATACTGCACAAAGTTTGTGAACGTTGCGTGACGTATCGAGTGGGTTTGCTATTTCAAGGTCATCAATATATAGCTGGATTAAAATTGGCATTTTAGACCTTCTGTTTTGGAATAACTTATTTTCTTGGAAATGAGAGCCATCATGAATTGTTACATAATCACCAGCTTTATTGTTTATTTCACTTATTTTGCCAAGAATGTCTGTGTGTTTGAATAATTGCTGAATCATTTGAAGTATTGGAATATACATGATGGTATGACCAGGTGGATACAAATAGTACTCTATTGGCTTTACAAGTGGGTAGTTGTGTTCTATAAATGTCTTTCTTTGCTTACATGAAGACAACTCTGCACCTTTGTCAGTTGCACTAAACACAACATTTGACTCCATGACAGCATTGACAATTTCACTTATTACAGCGTCTGTAACATTGTGACCATATCTCTGTAGCGTATCATTAATTGCTTCTTTGATCAGTGGCTGCGAAAGAGAGAATATTTGGTTTAACTGTGCCACTATTTCTTGTGCTGCTGTGTTTGAGACATGAAGAATAGTCTGCATCTAAAGAAACAAAGAAGCAATGTTACATTTAAGCTGTCTTTTAAGACTCAAACTATCACATTGCTCATCAACCATTTCTGAGCTTTGAGCTGAACAGACTTCAGGCAAATCAATAGTGACAGAGGAAAATAAATAAGGTTATTACAATTTGACACGGCTGCAAATGCATGTATGCAACAGTGTGTGCATCTGACAGCAAGGGTGCTTTTTCAGCATAACACCAGTGACAGTAGGCAGCATAAGCTTTGTTTCATAAACATCCAAAAATGTTTCAGACGGTAGCTATTAATGAAGCCGTCATTACGTGTTCAGATGTAAACTGACGCACGTGTCTCTCCTACTTGTACAGTTCTAAAATTCAGACTATTATTGATGGACGGTTGGGACGGTTTGCAGCCGTGTGTGAAGGAGGTGGGATGAGGATCAGTACCTCCAAGTCTGAGACCATGGTTCTCAGTTGGTAAAGGATGGCTTTCCCCCTTCAGGTTGTTGGAGAGCTCCTGCCTCAAGTGGACGAGTTTATGTATCTTGGGGTCTTGTTCACGAGTGAGGGAAAGAAGGAGCGTGAGATTGACAGATCGGTGCAGCTTCTGCAGTGATGCGGTCGATGTACCGGTCTGTCGTGGTGAAGAAGGAGCTGAGCTGTAAGGCAAAGCTCTCAATTTACCGGTCAATCTACGTTCCTACTCTCACCTATGGACATGAGCTTTGGGTCATGACCGAAAGAACAAGATCCCGGATACAAGTGGCCGAAATGGGCTTTCTCCACAGGGTGGTGGGGCGCTCCCTTAGAGATAAGGTGAGGAGCTCGGTCACTCTAGAGGAGCTCAAAGTAGAGCCGCTGCTCCTCCACATCGAGAGAAGCTGCTGTGGTTGCTCGGGCATCTGTTTCGGAATCCTCCTGGACGCCTCTCTAGGGAGGTGTTCGGTATATATGGTAAATAGAATTTCCTTCATGCTTGACTGTGGCGTCTGCTGTCCACGTTGTGTGCACTTGACTTGCCTGTCTGGGAGCTGCATGGCTTAGTCTATCATGTGGACGATTGACGGGAAAAGCACAAGAAAAGCGTTTAATTCTCTGAAACAAGGACAATTAGGTCAAAACACACAACCAAGTGTTTTTCTTATATTTTTTACATGAACCTCAACGTCAGATATTGCCACGTGTTGCATGCTGTGCTCACTTTGTTAGCTAGGTTAGCTCTTACACATAACATGGCACACAACATACAACGTCCTTAAATAAAAGACTTGCATAATTTAACAAATGTATAATTAAAAGGTTTGTTTAATGTAAAGCGCTCCTCTTTTGTGGATTTTTCTATTTTCCCCCCGCGTCTCACGCAGTGACCAATTTTACATAGGCCTACGTCTTATAGTCACAGTGACTTTGGACTTATTCATCTCACTTACAGTTCTTGATAATAGTCCCTGGACTCCCTTAATCTCACTTATGTTGTTGGTGCAGGTCTTGATTAGTCCATTCTCGAGTTTTCCTTGCGTATCACGCACTATTTAAACCAACATTTCTAGTCATACCAGACTTTTGAATGTGGTGTATTAGGTGGTTTATTTTCACGAAGTAAATCCTGACCTTCCCAGACAAGCTATCTTTAGAAACCCAAACCCCTTATAATATTTGGGATGCCCTCTATGACATAGAATGGCACATGATCTTTGTGAGACCCAGTTTTGAGGAGTCCATAAATACTAACAGTGCACAGGTTTTCTATCAAGTTTAGTTCTAGCAAGGCAACAATCTCTAACACTGATCTGTAAATCACTCTCCCGTTTTAGTCTCACTATATGTTGTAAGCAGATCTTAACTAATACACAGACTGTTTTCTCTCGTCCCTAGGACAACATCTTAGTGTTTAGTCACAATGCCATAAGTTTCGAATACCCCAGGTATTAAACTACATGGAAATTCATGAATATATGTAGATATCGAGTAACCGACAAACAATTTTAAGCAGATATTCCCTAAACAATACCTCCAATATTTTTTAGCTCACCAAATTTTTTTTACAGCTGCTTACCTATTGTTTAGGGAAGGATTTTTTTTTTATTGTGGTGGAGGGGTTTGAGTGCCTGAATATATTGAGTGCCAGGGACAATATGCCCCTGGTAGGGCCTCCCTGGGGTCCTAGGTGACAAAGAGCAGTTTAAAACCCTTTATGGTAAAGAAAAAATCAAGAACTGTTAAGTCGCCCAGTATGGCGCAACCGGGCCCCACCCTGGAGCCAGGTCCAGGGTTGGGGCTCGTATGTGAGCTCCTGCTGGGTCCCTACCAGGGGCTGGTGCAAAGTGGATTTGGTGGCAGCTGGCGACCCAATCCCCGGACACAGAATCTGGCGCTAGGGACATGGAATGTCACCTCGCTGGCGGGGAAGGAGCCTGAGCTTGTGCGGGAGGTTGAGAGATACCGACTAGAGATAGTCGGGCTCACCTCCACGCACAGCTTGGGCTCTGGGACCCAAATCCTCGAGAGAGGCTGGACTCTCCACTACTCTGGAGTTGCCTGCGGCTCATAGCCCCCCAGCTCAGCCGCCATGTGTTTGAAAACACCCCGGTAAACGAGAAGGTCGCTTCCCCGCACCATCAGATCATGATAGGGTTCTTAGTGTTGTTTGTGCTTACAGGCCAAATGGCAGTGCAGAGTACCCAACCTTCTTGGAGTCTCTGGGAGGGGTGCTGGAAAGTGCTCCGACCGGGGACTCTGTTGTTCTACTGGGGGACTTCAACGCTCATGTAGGGAGTGACAATGACACCTGGAGGAGCGTGATTGGGAGGAACGGCCCCCCAGATCTGAACCCGAGCGGTATTTATTGTTATTATTGTTATTACTGTTATTGGACTTCTGTGCCAGTCACAGTTTGAATGTGAAGAGAGGGGCGGAGCTGTAAACTGATCACCACCTGATGGTGAGTTGGATCCGATGACGAGGGAGAAAGCTGGACAGACGCGGCAGACCCAAACGTACTGTGAGGGTCTGTTGGGAACGTTTGGCCGAGTCCCCTGTCAGAGAGATCTTCAACTCCCACCTCCAGCAGAGCTTCGACCAGATTCCGAGGTTATGATAAAATGATTAACCAAGGAATAATTATTGAGAGACAATAGTAACATACACAATCTTGAATAAATGATGCTTTGACTGTAAGGTTTAATGGTAAGTGTATGAGACCTCAATAGCTAGACGCCACTCTGTGGTGTTAAGGGTGCACTTACGTTTGGTCGCTGGAGCTCGGACAGGACTCAGGTTGGGTTCCAATACAGCTCTAAGGACCAGAAGAACAACTTCTGGTTCTGATTAGGCTCTCAGATCCCCTGAGTCCAAAGATGCTTGGACAGCTTTCTTTTACTCTTTGTCCTTTGACTTCTTCTCAACTCTGTTCTTTTTTAGCGGATGTTTGTGTTGCTTTGTTTGCTCTGTTGAACAGCAGGAGAGTCTGTTAGAGATTTAGAAGCTGAGCACCTCATGAGGCGACTGTAATGAGGTGTTGATGTTCTGGCATGGTTTTTTTGTGTATGAAAAAAGGTTTCAAGTTCATGTTTTAAAGTTCAAGTTTTCAAGGTGAAGACATTTATCTCTAATTAGAGACAAAACGTCTTGTTAGTGTTTTAATAATAATAATAAGAAACTATTTTATAACTTTTCTGTATGTTATTTGCACACTTTGTATGCTACACTGCACCCTAGATTAGTACTCTAAATACCTCATCTGTTGAAACCAGATATAACCAGTTGGTCACCCCTGGCTGGACACATAAAATACTGATGCAATGGCAGGAAGTGCCCCCTCCTGCGTGAGGTGTGGCCAAAGGTTTTGACTTTTAGTGTATCGAGTTGACCAGCAGCACAAATCGTGCAACAACTTTTCTGAGTGGAATTAAACAGACAAACTTTACATTGGATTTATAGTTTTTATTCTTGTAGTCTTAGCTCCAACACTCGTCCCAAAAGAGTCCTGGATGTAGGCTTTTAGTGACTTGCCTGGGTTTGGGGTACACTTAGTGTAAATGATATATGAGTTGACAACACTGATGCTTAGAATAGCATTAAAAATGCAGTTTTACCATTAACTTGACCTATGTTTTCATCTTTTAATCAGATCTGTCGACTTTTTATTTATTTATTTTTCATTTTATTTAATATAGCGTTTTTCTACCTAGTAGGCACTCAAAGCGCTTTACCACTGGAGGCAAGGTGGGTTAAGTGTCTTGCCCAAGGACACAACAACAGTATAAACTGTTTGGAGAGCGGGATGTTATGATGTTTCGAACCGCCCACCCGCCGGTCGAAGGACGGCCACTCTACCACTGAGCTACTCTACTCTTTATTGTGCAAGAACCAGTCTGTTTATTTTATTTTTTTGTCCTGATGCTGTTACAGACACAGTCATTCCCATGAAGAGCTGATAACACTGTAATGCTCGTAGTGTCCTGCCAGTCCCAAGCCAACAGTTTGCCCTTCCTCATAAAAACTGGCCCATCTTTGTTTCAACCATAAAGCATCTTTTGTCAGGCATTCCTTTCCTTGTGCTGTTTACTGTTTAGTGTCCCTTTCAGCTAATTCACTGGCAATGGCTGGTGACATATAATAACTGTCCATGAATAAATGGTGGCCTTTGTAGTTATATTGGGACAGTAGTTTACGGACTACTGACTGGGTGGCACTTACTGTATGTTACTGGCTGCATCAGAATGCTGTCCAGTGTGTAATAACCACTGCAAAACATACTCTGAACAGCTTTCAGTCAAAAGACATGCCCTGTAGCCATATTTATCCGGTTTTCTGGGATTATACTGTTTTAGGGTTGATCTTCCCTTGAATGCTAATGTCATCTTATCTAAGGAAAGCTGCTTGAGAGGGCTGTAAACCGCTGAAAAGTGAGGAATTATTGTTCTAATTACTTCACGCACTTTGAAGAGTCCATCATGCCCTGGCTGATCATTTTTCACATACTTGTCAAGCCCCTCAGCTAGCACCTTCACTCTGGCTGCTATCCTCACGCTCTCTCAGTTCATAACAATAATAATAATTCTGTTTATTTAAAAAATACAAAAAAATATAAAATTTATATTTTATATGACAAGCATAGCCTCAATAAAACTAACAAGACTTAAATGTCAGAAAGTAAATGTTTTCCCCCAGAGTCAGAGTCTGCAGCAAATGGAACCGCTCTCACCGTTCTCCCCACCTGCCACAATGTGGTACACTTCTGCAACTTTGGCGCTAAAAGGGTAAGCTTCAAGCCTTGATCAACCACAGCCAGTTTGCTTTTGGTTTATTAAACAGTTCAACGTTATGACATCTGACGCGGGAAAAAACGATGCATGCGCAGTTCTGCAAGTAACACCGCAACAATTTGTCTGATACAAAGGTTTTAATGTCTTTTTTGACCTAATATCACACAGAAGAAGAAAACAAAACAGATGACTTTTAATGGTAAGTGTCAGTGTTGTTTTCATCTGATAAATCACTTTTGTTCTGTAGTAAAGCGGCCGCTGGTATGGCTCTGTGTGTTACGGACCGGCAAGATAACCCAAACGCAGACACACACGTAAAGTAAAACAAAACAGATTTATTGAAACACTTAGGAATAACGAGTTCTTCGGGGATAGCGAGACGAAGCAGGACAAGACCGGGGCTGGACTGGAGCGGGAACGAGGACGAAACTGGAAGGTACAGGAGCAGGCAGAGACGGAGCAGGAACAGGACTGACGGCAGGACTGGAAGGATCTGAGACGAACGAAGGAACAGGTAAGTAATTCGAAATACAGTTGATCATTAGAAAGCTAGACGTATGACTGACTGAAGTTAGTGTTACGATCTGGCATCGAGGAGCAGGCTGCGGTGCTTCTTAACCCCTGTTGATTACCAATTCGGATCAGCTGGTCTTGCTCTGCCGGCGCTCCCGCACACCTGTTTCCCATCTGCGAGTCTGTAGGGGCGGGGGAGCCGGGGGCGGAGGCCGCGGCCAACTGTGCAGAGTCCTGAGCCACCGTGACAGTACCCCCCCCTCTATGGACGCCACCTGGCGGCCTATCCCGCTTCTCCGGATGTCGATGGAAAAAATCTCGAATAAGGGAAGGGTCGAGAATGTTCCTCTGGGGAACCCAACACCGTTCCTCCGGCCCATAACCCTCCCAATCCACTAAAAACTGACGGCCCCGACCCCGGCGCCTTACATCCATAATCCTCCTCACCGTGGATGCAGGCTGATCGTCTATCATCCTGGGCGGAGGCGGGGGAGGACAGGGAGGGATCAGAGAGCTGGAACTGACCGGCTTGATTCTGGAAACATGAAAAGTCGGGTGAATCCTAAGAGAACAAGGGAGCTTCAGGCGCACTGCCGCAGGGTTGATGACCTTCTCCACTTCAAACGGGCCGATGAACCTTGGTGCCAACTTTGTTGATTCAACCCTCAACGGCAGGTCCCTGGATGACAGCCAAACCTTCTGCCCCGGAGAGTACCTAGGGGCAGGGGTGGCGGTTAGCTTGTGCCTGTGACTGGGTAGAAGCGCGTACCAGAGCTGAGCGGGCCCTTCTCCAGACCTGATGGCACCGGCGCTGGTGCTCTTGTACCGAAGGAACTGCCAGCTCTTGTTCCTGATCTGCAAATAAAGGCGGTTGATAACCATAACAACACTGGAATGGAGACATACCTAGTGAGGTGTTGACCAGCGTGTTGTGGGCATACTCTACCCACGGCAGATGAGCACTCCAACTAGCCGGATTGGCTGATGATGTGCACCTCAGTGCCACCTCCATCTGCTGATTAGCCCTTTCCGTCTGTCCATTCGTCTGTGGATAGTAACCAGATGAGAGACTCACGTTGATGTCCAATGCAGTACAAAACGCCCTCCACACTTGAGAGGTAAACTGCGGACCTCTGTCAGACACGATGTCCCAAGGAAGACCGTGTAACCGGAACAGATGCAGTACCAGAAGATCAGCAGTCTCCCGAGCGGACGGCAGCTTGGGTAAGGGCACGAAGTGAGCTGCCTTAGAGAACCGATCGACAATCGTCAACACAACTGTGTGTCCTTTAGATGGCGGAAGCCCAGTAACAAAGTCCAATGCCACATGGGACCATGGCCGGCTAGGAATAGGTAGTGGTTGTAGCAGACCGGCTGGGGGTCGATTGAGGGTCTTATTTTGAGAACACACAGGGCATGCCGAAATGTATTCCTTGGTATCCTTGTCCATAGTGGCCCACCCAAACTTACTGCGCAGGACAGCCAGGGTGCGACCACTACCCGGATGGCACATGAGGCGGGTCCCATGGGCCCAGTGCAATACCTCCGAACGAACGCTATTCGGCACGTACAAGGCATTAGGCGGCCCAGTACCAGGATCAGGATGCTGACGCTGTGCAAGCCGGACACGAGCTTCTATCTCCCAGGTAAGTGTAGCCACGATGCGAGACTGGGGCAGGATACTCTCTTCTTCTGGAGATGGCTGTTCCGTGGGGAAGACTCTGGATAAGGCGTCCGGCTTAATATTCTTGGAACCTGGGCGATAAGTAAGAACAAAATTAAAACGATCAAAGAATAGTGCCCACCTGGCCTGTCGGGAGTTCAGCCGCCTTGCCGTCTGGATGTACGTCAAATTCTTATGGTCGGACCAGACCACAAACGGCTGAATGGAACCCTCCAGCCAATGACGCCACTCCTCTAATGCCAACTTTACCGCCAGGAGCTCTCTGTTCCCCACATCATAGTTCCGCTCGGCTGGAGAGAGTTTACAAGAGTAGAAGGCGCAGGGGTGGAGCTTCTGGTCAGTGGAAGAGCACTGGGACAGTACCGCCCCCACTCCCGTATCTGAAGGGTCGACCTCCACCACAAACTGTAGTTCTGGATTTGGCTGGATGAGCAGCGGAGCAGATGTAAAACGATGCTTGAGTACATTAAAGGCTCCTTCTGCCTCCGGTGTCCAGGCAAAAGGTTGTGCGGTAGACGTGAGGGTTGTCAAAGGCTCTGCCAGCCTACTGAAATTTCGTATGAATCTCCTATAAAAGTTAGCAAACCCCAAGAAGCGCTGAACCTCCTTACGGCTGGACGGGGTCGGCCACTCCTGTACCGCCGTGAGTTTCTCTGGGTCCATCTGGATCTGCCCCTGAGCGATGATGTAGCCGAGGAAGGAAACAGACGGTGTGTGGAACTCGCACTTCTCGGCCTTAACAAACAGCTTATTCTCCAATAATCTCTGGAGAACCCCCCTGACATGTATCTGATGCTCCTCCAAATCCTTAGAAAAAATCAAAATGTCATCCAGATAAACAAAAACAAACCGACCAATCATGTCTTGTAGGACATCATTCACCAAATTCTGAAATACCGCAGGGGCATTCATGAGTCCAAACGGCATCACCCGATACTCAAAATGTCCTAAGGGGGTATTAAAAGCAGTCTTCCACTCATCCCCCTCCCTAATACGCACCAAGTGGTAAGCGTTGCGGAGATCGAGTTTAGTGAATATCATGGAGCCACAGAGGGGAGTGAAAACGGACAAAAAACGGACAAAAAAAAATCCTGCACCCACCGGAGAGGACGAGGGTCGTATTATCCCTGCTGCCAACGACTCCTGGATGTACTTTTCCATCGCCTCATTCTCTGGCCTCGAGAGAGTATAGAGACGGCTGCTGGGCAGAGGAGCACCGGGCAGGAGGTCGATGGTGCAGTCGTATGGTCTATGAGGTGGCAGCGACAAGGCTTGATGCTTGCAGAACACCGCCGACAAGTCATGGTAGGTATGTGGAACTGAGGACAGATCTGGAGGTTCAGGTGCCGGGGTGCATCTAGAAGAAACAGGAGGCAAAGCAGACTGCAGACAATGTAAATGACAAAAATTACTCCATGACAACACTTGGTATGCGGCCCAGTCTATGTGAGGGTTATGTATTCTCAGCCAGGGTAACCCCAACACTATTGGTGTGTGAACACAGTCAAAAATGTAAAAACTAATAGTCTCTTTGTGATTACCAGACAGAAGGAGGGTTACTGGAATAGTCTGTTCCCTGATCTGGGTCAAAACCTCACCGTTCAAAGCCTTGACTTTTAAAGGCACCTCCAATGGCAGAGTCTGGATACCCAACCTCTTAGCCACCCCACGGTCCAAAAGGCTCTCATCTGCTCCAGAATCGAGGGAAAGGAAACGTCCAAGGTCTGAGTCTGATCTGCTAAAATAATAGTTCCTTCCATACGTACAGATTTGGGAGACGAGCACCGGAATTGGCTCAGCAGTACTTCTCCCATTGTTCACCGTGAGACTGTGACTTTCAGCTAGTAGTCATAATGTTATGACAGAAAAGGAGCTTATATCTGTCATAAAAATCAGTGAATAAAAATAAAAAATAGTTTTTGTCAAGCTTCATAAGTAGACTAGTGAATCTGTCAGATTAATGTAAGGTTTGTAATGAGCAGCTGCTTGTTGTTCATAAGTAACGTTAGTGCTATCGGTGTGTTTTAACTGTAGTTAGTTACAATCATTGACAGCTGCTGCTCTTGTGTCCAGTTGGTGTTGGTGGTGACCTGTATCCTCCACGAAGCCCTGGTCAGAATGTAAACCATCAAAGGGAGATAAAAGGAGCTGTAACATGTAGGTTAATGCCTTTTCTAAAACATCTGATTTTAGTTTCAGGTGCTCAGGTTTGGTTTCTCCAGGTGAACACAGGGCTAACGTTTTATTAGAATTAGACCAACTGACAAGACATTTTACAGAAATAATAAAGCCAATACAATATCAATTCAAATCCTAAGGGGATATTACATCACAGTAAGAGTCTGCAAAGTGTAAATAGAGAATAAAAGTGTGACATACAGTAACACATACACAGACTGTTGCACTCAGTGGTTTGGTCTGGTTACTTTTTTTTGATGTGTAAAATCTATATTTTGTATTTTTATTTGTTTTTGTTCATTTAGGAAGAGAAGATGACAGGACAAGTCCTATAATCACCACCTCGACTCACAGCAGATGCCCATCATGTGACGAAGGACGATGACTTCTTCAGGCAGATAAAACTGGCTGCTTGAGAATCAACCAATCAGGAGCGGCGCTGCGTTCTGCGGCTCGCCAGAGAGGACAGTTTAGTTTCAGTTTCGAGGGAAAGTTTGGAAGAGAGCGCTGGCGTTGAAAGACTGCAATCTATATCTATATTTAGATAATATAAGATAGTGTTGTTACATAAGTTCAAAGAATTGTGTGCGTGCAACTACCAGTAAGTATATTGATAGTTGTTGTTCAATTTACCTCATAATAATGTTACGCTGTGTTGCACTGCTATAATGTCGTAGCACTTTGCTGTTCGTTGTTTTATGATGGCGGAGATTAGCACTGCTCGTATGTTTAATTGTTGATAACATTGTTAATTAATGGAGGTGTTGATCGGCAAGCCTTACGTCTTAATTGAAATAATGTCTGTAGTTCTTTATACAATGTAATGTTAACATTAAGGGGTAATTCTGCAGTTCACAATCATTATATGTTCAGCTGAATTTAGCATATTGTATATTGTTGCAGTTAATGTGCAGCAGATTAATCTTTGAATAGGGATATTGTAGTGATCTACAAGTTAAGAGTTAGTAGACATTCACCCAGAAGCGGTCTCTTTAAGGGAGCGGGTTTTCAGAGTTCAGGGGCAGTTAAAATAGCCGTTAGAAAGTTCTGGCTTGACTGTTGTTTTCGCTGTACAAGTGTGTGAATTAAAAAGTGTTTAGTAAAGAAGACTCGACTCACCTCCGTCTCCTGTCTCATCACTTTACACACTCCACATTGGTGACCCCGACGTGATTTGGATAAGTGGAATTATGTCACACAACGGCGGTGGTGAAAATGATGCCGTGGCGGCGCCCGCAGCTGCTAGCGGCGCGGCTAACGTTGGTGCAATCTACGCTGCCACCATCAAATTGCCGGACTTTTGGCAGAACAGTCCACAAGCGTGGTTTAAGCATATCGAGGCCCAGTTCCAGCTACGAGGAATAACACAAGACGTTACTAAATATTTTCACGTAGTGCGGCTTTGGGCGCCTCGGCGACAGCCAGAGCTATGGTGCTATTAGAAGCTCCTCCGACGGACGGCAAGTACGAGGCACTTAAAACTTTCCTGTTGCGCCTGTTTGAACTGTCTGAACTGGAGAAGGCAGACCGCCTGCTTTCTCTGAATGGCCTTGGCGATAACAAGCCGTCGGAGTTAATGGAGAGGATGCTGACTGTGTTGGGAGCAGCGGATCCAGCATTCCTATTTGCTCACATTTTCCTGCGGCAGCTTCCAGCCCCCGTACGCACCGCACTGGCCAGTTCCCCCCTCCTTTCCTCCAAAGACTACCGGGCGCTGGCTGTGGAAGCAGACAGAATATTCCTTGCCAACCGGCAGCAGTTTGTTCATGCGCTGTTGCCCCCTCAGCCCACGTCTGCCCTACTTCCGCCCCCGGTGGACGAACCGAGTACCGCAGCTGCTGTAACAGCCCGCCGGCAGCGTGAGGACAGCTGGTGTTATTACCATTCACGGTTTGGGGCCAAGGCCAAACAGTGTCGTCAGCCCTGCAGTTTTGGAGCCCAGGGAAAAGCCAGGGCCGGCGCTCATTAGCAGCTATGAGTGCTGGCCGTGACTGCAAGCTGTTATTCATCACTGATGCTTTGTCTGGCCGAAGGCTGCTGGTTGATTCTGGGGCTCAGCGCAGCATCCTCCCAGCAAAACTGGTGGATACATTGGCTGGCGGGCATGGCCCCCCGATGGATGCCGCAAAGCGGCACACCCATTCGCATTATGGCACGAGTGCGTGGAAGTGTGTTTCGGCGGGCGGCGTTTCGGCTGGGATTTTGTCATGGCCGCAGTGTCTACGTCTTTGCTGGGGGCAGATTTCCTCTGCGCTTACAGACTGTTAGTGGATGTTACAAACTGCCGCCTGATCGATGCACTTTCTTTTGCTTCGCACTTCTGCACGCTAGGGGGGGCTGGACCGCTTTGTCTATCAAGTACGCTTGCCACTGGAGACCAGTACCAACGCCTACTGGCTGAGTTCCCTGACATCACCACGCCCACGTTCTCATCGGCGGTGGCTAAGCATGGTGTGGAGCACTACATCACCACGGTGGGCCCCAGTCACGCCGGCCCCGGCCGCCGATTCTGCCAAGCTCGCGATCGCCAGGGAGGAGTTCGCCACGATGGAGCGCCTCGGCATTGTGCGGCGCTCCAACAGCCCGTGGGCTTCCCCCCTGCACATGGTGACCAAAGCTGATGGTAGTTGGCGTCCCTGTGGTGATTTCCGTCGCCTGAACAACGCCACCACCCCTGATCGCTACCCAGTGCCGCACATACAAGACTTCTCTGCCCACCTGGCCGGCGCCACCGTTTTTTCAAAAGTGGACCTGGTTCGTGGTTACCACCAGGTGCCAGTCCACCCGCAGGATATCCCCAAGACAGCAGTCATCACGCCCTTTACTGATTTTCGGCGTCCATCACTTTCCTGGGCCACCACGTCACCCCGCAGGGAGCCATCCCCCTACCTGCCAAGGTGGAAGCCGTGGCCAAATTCCCACGCCACGGTGAAGTCCCTGCAGGAGTTTCTGGGAATGGTGAATTTCTACAACCGGTTCCTCCCCACGGCCCAACTCATGCGGCCCTTGTGCACGACGCCTTGCGGGTGGAAAACCGGCAAAGGTTTTGGACTGGTCCCCGGAGATGGCTGAGGCTTTTGACGCTGCCAAAACTGCGCTGGCCAATGCTGCTCTGCTGGCGCACCCGTCTCCTACCGCTCCCGTTACACTTACCACGGACGCCTCTGATTATGCTGTTGGGGCTGTGTGTGAACAGTGGGTGGGCGGAGCCTGGCAACCGCTAGCCTTTTCAGCAGGAAGCTCCGTGACAACGAGAGGAAATACAGCACCTTCGACAGGGAGCTACTTGGTTTGTTCCTCGCTACTCGTCATTTTGTTTTCTGTTGGAGGGCCGGCAGTTTACGGCTTTTGTCGACCACAAGCCACTGGCGTTCGCCATGGCCAAGTCTTGAGCCATGGTCTGGTCGACAGCAACGTCAGCTCTCTGCCATCTCCGAATACACCACTGACATTCAGCATGTGGCCGGCAAAGACAATTTCGTCGCTGACTGCCTCTCCCGGCGGTCACTGGGTCTGTCCACTTGGGCCTCGACTACGCCGGCGATGGCTGAGGAGCAGGCTGCAGACCCGGAAGTACAAGCCTACAGAACGGCCCCTACGGCGCTACTCATGGAGGATGTGGCGTTCGCCAACGCCACACTCCTCTGTGGCGTCTCTACTGGCCAGCCGCGCCCCATGGTACCTGCTGGCTGGAGGCGTAAGGTTTTTGACACCATCCACGGCCTTTCCCACCCCGGGGTGAAGGCCTCCACCAAGCTGGTGGGAGCCAAGTTCGTCTGGCCAGGCCTGCGTAAGGACGTTAGGGCCTGGGCTGCTGCCTGTGTTGCGTGTCAGCGCGCCAAGGTGACTTCGTCATACCAAGGCCCCTTTGGCGCCCTTCAAAGTGCCGGAGGCGTTTTGATCATGTGAATGTGGACTTGGTGGGCCCACTTCCCCCCTCCCGTGGTTATACTTACCTCCTCACTATGGTCGACAGGACCACTAGGTGGCCGGAAGTGTGTCCCCTGTCCTCCATTACGTCAGCTGAGGTAGCCCGGGCGTTCATTACAGCTTGGGTAGCCCGTTTCGGCTCACCGTCCGACCTCTCCTCAGACAGAGGTCCGCAGTTTACGCCAGAGCTTTGGGCCGGAGCTCGCCGAGGTCCTGGGAGTGAAGGTCCACCGTACCACAGCCTACAACCCACAGAGCAACGGACTTTGCGAGCGTTTTCATCGGGACATGAAGGCTGCGCTCAGGGCCAGCCTTACGGACAACAACTGGGCTGACCGCCTTCCATGGGTCATGCTGGGCCTTCGCTCTGCCCCAAGGAAGATCTTCAAGCCTCATCGGCCGAGTTGGTGTATGGCCAACCTCTGCGGCGTTCGGAGAATTCCTTCCAGATGCCACGGTCCGTGGTCGGTTGCCTCACATCGTGCCATGTCCAGGAAAATTGCAGAGGCCTTTGCTCCTGTTCCAACGTCTCGCCACGGTTTTCCCCAAACCTACGTGCCTAAGACTTTACCGTCAGCCAAATATGTTTTTATCCGACATGATGGTCATCATACCCCATTGCAGCCTCCCTACGACGGGCCCTTCCGTGTCCTGACCGGAGGGTCTAAGAACTTTGTTGTGGATATGGGGGGTAGGCCTGAGCGGGTGGCTATTGACCGTCTTAAGCCTGCTCATATGGATGTTGGTGACCGGTTTCAGCTGGCCCAGCCCCCAAGGAGAGGGCGCCCTCCTGCGGCCGTCTCGGTCCCTGCCCAAGCCCCTAGCACTGTCCCTGCCCCAACCCGTGGTGTTTGCCACCCTCCTGTTAAGCACAGCCGGTATGGCCGCCGGATCTGTCCACCTGTCCGTTGACTCTAAGGAACTGTTATGAGAGGGACTGTTCGGTTGGGGCATCTGTTAGGACTGGGCCTATTAATTTTGGGTGAATTCTGGGGGGGCCTGTGTAGTGATCTACAAGTTAAGAGTTAGTAGACATTCACCCAGAAGCGGTCTCTTTAAGGGAGCGGGTTTTCAGAGTTCAGGGGCAGTTAAAATAGCCGTTAGAAAGTTCTGGCTTGACTGTTGTTTTCGCTGTACAAGTGTGTGAATTAAAAAGTGTTTAGTAAAGAAGACTCGACTCACCTCCGTCTCCTGTCTCATCACTTTACACACTCCACAATATAGTGTATTCTGCATTTCTAAGTTTGTATTTGTTTAGTAATATTTATTTCTTATAACACTGCATTTAAGTCATACATAACATAATTATATTATATAATTATATTATATTATATAATTTAATCTCTTGATTGTGTTTGTTATCTATATAGAGAATATTCATTTACTGATTTATGACTGTATCTCTGTTTCAGAACCACACACACATAAACATTTAAATCTTGATCTAAATAAAACAACAAAACGGAACATCTTGTCTGCATTCTAATCGATGCACCCTGGTGGCTACAACCTTTTAAAGACCATTCAAATTATACAGTCCTTTACAATCACCAAAACACATCATTTTAACCCAATCATTGTTTCGGAGACTGATTTACTGAGCAGACTGACATTTATGACATTTCACTGACACACCTTGCTTCCATTGCTTCTGTGGAAAGAACTCAAAGAAAAAGAAAACGAACTGCTTTTCATTTTTAAGTGTTATTAGTTTATTTTTCCGTCTTGTCATTCATCAGTTCCAAAATTATGTGCCATTTTTTCACTTTACTTCAATAAAAAAAAATACAATTGGTTCAAAAGAAAACTATTACTATTATTTTAACAAACTCAGTTAAATAGTGTGCTTTGTTCTGTGTTTGTTCACGGGCTCAGTGTCGGGGGCGTGACCACAGAGCGCAGTACCAGTACAGAGACCAGTACAGAGATCAGCTCACAGAGACCAGTACAGAGACCAGTACAGAGGTCAGCTCACAGAGACCAGTACAGAGACCAGTACAGAGACCAGCTCACAGAGACCAGCTCACAGAGACCAGTACAGAGACCAGCTCACAGAGACCAGTACAGAGACCAGTACAGAGACCAGCTCACAGAGACCAGTACAGAGACCAGTACAGAGACCAGTACAGAGATCAGCTCACAGAGACCAGTACAGAGACCAGTACAGAGACCAGTACAGAGATCAGCTCACAGAGACCAGTACAGAGACCAGCTCACAGAGACCAGTACAGAGACCAGTACAGAGACCAGCTCACAGAGACCAGTACAGAGATCAGCTCACAGAGACCAGCTCACAGAGACCAGTACAGAGACCAGTACAGAGACCAGCTCACAGAGACCAGCTCACAGAGACCAGCTCACAGAGACCAGCTCACAGAGACCAGTACAAAGACCAGTACAGAGACCAGCTCACAGAGACCAGTACAGAGACCAGCTCACAGAGACCAGTACAGAGACCAGCTCACAGAGACCAGTACAGAGACCAGTACAGAGACCAGCTCACAGAGACCAGTACAGAGACCAGTAAAGAGACCAGTACAGAGACCAGTACAGAGACCAGCTCACAGAGACCAGTACAGAGACCAGCTCACAGAGACCAGCTCACAGAGACCAGTACAGAGACCAGTACAGAGACCAGCTCACAGAGACCAGTACAGAGACCAGCTCACAGAGACCAGTACAGAGACCAGTACAGAGACCAGCTCACAGAGACCAGTACAGAGACCAGAACAGAGACCAGTACAGAGACCAGCTCACAGAGACCAGCTCACAGAGACCAGCTCACAGAGACCAGTACAGAGACCAGCTCACAGAGACCAGTACAGAGACCAGTACAGAGACCAGCTCACAGAGACCAGTACAGAGACCAGTACAGAGACCAGCTCACAGAGACCAGCTCACAGAGGAAACTGAAGTGATTCTGTCGATTACAGCACGACACAAATCTAAGAGCTCCGCTAAATAAACAGCTAGGCTCAAGCTAAACTTAATAGGCCTAAATAGTATCCTGTTTGTAAGAGTCTAAAGCAGCCTCTGAGCACAGACAGGACTTACAAGAGTCTGGACTGTCTACCTCTACACACTAAAATTAGTTTTGCTTCTCTTTAGTTAATAATACAATGTGCCTTAAGCTCTTGCTACAAAGCATATTGTCACTGGGTAAAGTGTTGCATAACCTATATTGTCACAATAAGAGGGAGTGGCCTCATGAAGAGTGGAATATAACTCTAGTTTAGTGTTTCACTAAAGAACACTAAATACAGCTTGATGATGTATTTATGTATTTTACCTTGGTACAGAGACGTTAGCTCACAGAGACCAGTACAGAGACCAGTACAGAGACCAGCTCACAGAGACCAGCTCACAGAGACCAGCTCACAGAGACCAGTACAGAGACCAGCTCACAGAGACCAGTACAGAGACCAGTACAGAGACCAGCTCACAGAGACCAGTACAGAGACCAGTACAGAGATCAGCTCACAGAGACCAGTACAGAGACCAGTACAGAGACCAGTACAGAGATCAGCTCACAGAGACCAGTACAGAGACCAGCTCACAGAGACCAGCTCACAGAGGAAACTGAAGTGATTCTGTCGATTACAGCACGACACAAATCTAAGAGCTCCGCTAAATAAACAGCTAGGCTCAAGCTAAACTTAATAGGCCTAAATAGTATCCTGTTTGTAAGAGTCTAAAGCAGCCTCTGAGCACAGACAGGACTTACAAGAGTCTGGACTGTCTACCTCTACACACTAAAATTAGTTTTTGCTTCTCTTTAGTTAATAATACAATGTGCCTTAAGCTCTTTGCTACAAAGCATATTGTCACTGGGTAAAGTGTTGCATAACCTATATTGTCACAATAAGAGGGAGTGGCCTCATGAAGAGTGGAATATAACTCTAGTTTAGTGTTTCACTAAAGAACACTAAATACAGCTTGATGATGTATTTATGTATTTTACCTTTGGTACAAACGTTAGCTCACAGAGACCAGTACAGAGACCAGTACAGAGACCAGCTCACAGAGACCAGCTCACAGAGACCAGCTCACAGAGACCAGTACAGAGACCAGCTCACAGAGACCAGTACAGAGACCAGTACAGAGACCAGCTCACAGAGACCAGTACAGAGACCAGTACAGAGACCAGTACAGAGATCAGCTCACAGAGACCAGTACAGAGACCAGTACAGAGACCAGTACAGAGATCAGCTCACAGAGACCAGTACAGAGACCAGCTCACAGAGACCAGTACAGAGACCAGTACAGAGACCAGCTCACAGAGACCAGCTCACAGAGACCAGTACAGAGACCAGTACAGAGATCAGCTCACAGAGACCAGTACAGAGACCAGCTCACAGAGACCAGTACAGAGACCAGTACAGAGACCAGCTCACAGAGACCAGCTCACAGAGACCAGCTCACAGAGACCAGTACAAAGACCAGTACAGAGACCAGCTCACAGAGACCAGTACAGAGACCAGCTCACAGAGACCAGTACAGAGACCAACTCACAGAGACCAGTACAGAGACCAGTACAGAGACCAGCTCACAGAGACCAGTACAGAGACCAGTAAAGAGACCAGTACAGAGACCAGTACAGAGACCAGCTCACAGAGACCAGCTCACAGAGACCAGTACAGAGACCAGTACAGAGACCAGTACAGAGACCAGTACATAGACCAGCTCACAGAGACCAGTACAGAGACCAGCTCACAGAGACCAGTACAGAGACCAGTACAGAGACCAGCTCACAGAGACCAGCTCACAGAGACCAGCTCACAGAGACCAGTACAGAGACCAGTACAGAGACCAGCTCACAGAGACCAGTACAGAGACCAGCTCACAGAGACCAGCTCACAGAGACCAGTACAGAGACCAGTACAGAGACCAGCTCACAGAGACCAGTACAGAGACCAGCTCACAGAGACCAGTACAGAGACCAGTACAGAGACCAGCTCACAGAGACCAGTACAGAGACCAGTACAGAGACCAGCTCACAGAGACCAGAACAGAGACCAGTACAGAGACCAGCTCACAGAGACCAGCTCACAGAGACCAGTACAGAGACCAGCTCACAGAGACCAGTACAGAGACCAGTACAGAGACCAGCTCACAGAGACCAGTACAGAGACCAGTACAGAGACCAGCTCACAGAGACCAGTACAGAGACCAGCTCACAGAGACCAGTACAGAGACCAACTCACAGAGACCAGTACAGAGACCAGTACAGAGACCAGCTCACAGAGACCAGTACAGAGACCAGTAAAGAGACCAGTACAGAGACCAGTACAGAGACCAGCTCACAGAGACCAGCTCACAGAGACCAGTACAGAGACCAGTACAGAGACCAGTACAGAGACCAGTACATAGACCAGCTCACAGAGACCAGTACAGAGACCAGCTCACAGAGACCAGTACAGAGACCAGTACAGAGACCAGCTCACAGAGACCAGCTCACAGAGACCAGCTCACAGAGACCAGTACAGAGACCAGTACAGAGACCAGCTCACAGAGACCAGTACAGAGACCAGCTCACAGAGACCAGCTCACAGAGACCAGTACAGAGACCAGTACAGAGACCAGCTCACAGAGACCAGTACAGAGACCAGCTCACAGAGACCAGTACAGAGACCAGTACAGAGACCAGCTCACAGAGACCAGTACAGAGACCAGTACAGAGACCAGCTCACAGAGACCAGAACAGAGACCAGTACAGAGACCAGCTCACAGAGACCAGCTCACAGAGACCAGTACAGAGACCAGCTCACAGAGACCAGTACAGAGACCAGTACAGAGACCAGCTCACAGAGACCAGTACAGAGACCAGTACAGAGACCAGCTCACAGAGACCAGCTCACAGAGGAAACTGACGTGATTCTGTCGATTACAGCACGACACAAATCTAAGAGCTCCGCTAAATAAACAGCTAGGCTCAAGCTAAACTTAATAGGCCTAAATAGTATCCTGTTTGTAAGAGTCTAAAGCAGCCTCTGAGCACAGACAGGACTTACAAGAGTCTGGACTATCTACCTCTACACACTAAAATTAGTTTTTGCTTCTCTTTAGTTAATAATACAATGTGCCTTAAGCTCTTTGCTACAAAGCATATTGTCACTGGGTAAAGTGTTGCATAACCTATATTGTCACAATAAGAGGGAGTGGCCTCATGAAGAGTGGAATATAACTCCAGTTTAGTGTTTCACTAAAGAACACTAAATACAGCTTGATGATGTATTTATGTATTTTACCTTTGGTACAAACGTTGATGAATATAGATTTGTAGATATTAGTCAAACCAAAGTTTATAGTTATTTTAATCTGATCAGGATGAGCTCTCACAGATCAGAGCTGGGCGTCTCCTGTGGCGTCAGTTCCACAGAAAAAATTCAGGCTTTAACAGAGGCTCAGTATTAGAACAGAAATGTGATCTTTATCTCAAACGTATCCTGTACAGTACAGTATTCTTGACCAAAGCAATGGCACAGGTTCACATCACATATGTGGGTTCTTTTAGGTTGAGTTCAGGTTATAAATGAGCTTCAGCTCTGGGCCTAAAGGACATGTTCTATTGTTGCGTTGTAATCTGCTGCTACCACTGTAAATATGAATATTTATCTTACTTGATCAATTTAATTGGACGTTACATAGTTTTTCACAATCTGTTGTGGTTAGTTGTTGACAATAACTAACCTTTACTTTACAGTACAAAACTCCCACTGAACAGACCTTTACTCAGTCTGGTCAAGTAACCTTTAATTAGTAACCAGAATTCTTTCTTTTCTATTTATATCTAATTTAATACTGTTATTATCAGCATGCATATTACTTAAAGTTTATTTTGAATACTTACTTCATTAAGAAAGCATTTATTACTTGTCCAGGACATCTTGAGCATGTCCATGTGTGCAGGACATGCACAGATCAGTTTAATAAAAATTAACCTCACAACATTTAATTAGCAGTTTTAGATGTGTAACAGTTTTAGTAGTTAGTACTACTTACTAGTCATTGGCTTAAGCCTGGGATGAATATGTTCATTTTAGCTCATTTGCCATGTTGGCGAGGTTATTTGGCATGGCATTGATTTTATATAGTGCTTTTCCACCTAATAGGCAATCCAAGTGCTTTTCATTAAGCTTCCATTCACCCACCAGTGTCACAGCTGGAACACCACTGGAGGCAAGGATGGTTCAGTGTCTTGCGCAAAGACACAATGATAGTATGAACTGTGGGGAGAGCCAACCGCCAAATTTTCCGTTTATAGGACGACCGCTCTACCACTGAGCCACTGCGCTCCACATATCAGATTATATCAGTCAAAAATACGTCTTCCAACTTGAGGAGGAATTTTAGCCCATCGTTCCTGCAGAATGGCTTTAGCTCTGTCATATTCTTTTGACGTCTCATGTGTTTGACCCTCTTCAAATCATTCCATAGTATCTCTATTGGGTTGAGGTCTGGGCTCTGACTTGGACTCTCCAAAAGCCGGATATTATTTATCTGAAGCCATTCTGTTGTGGACTTGCTCTGGTGTTTTGGGTCATTGTCCTCTTGCATCACCACCTTCTACACAGTTTCAGCTGAAGTACATCCTCACATTATCCTGAAGAATTGTCTGATATACTTGGGAATTCATCTTCCCTTCAATGATTGCAAGCTGGTCAGGCTCTGATGCAGGAAAGCAGGCCCAATTATGATGTTTCCTCCACCATACTTTACAGTTGATATACTGTGTCCTTTCTACTCCAGATGTAGCGCTGTAGGTTTTTTTCCAAATAGTTCATCAGTCCAAAAAACATTTTGCCAATACTGCTGTGGAGTGTCAATGTGCTCTTTTACAAATTTCAGGCGTGCAGCAATGTTCATTTTAGTAAGCAGTAGCTTCCTTCGTGGTGTCCTGCTGTGGATACCCTGCTTGTTCAGATTATTAATATATAATTACTTGTGATTTCCACAATGAACTACACTAAAAAACAGTGACTGTTTTATTAAATGTGTTTTTGTTATTTTGTTTTTAATTCAGAAGGTGATGGGAGTCCAGGGCACTTCCAGCCTATGTCCTCTGCTGATGTCCTCGGTGGAGGTATTGTCATGGACAGTATAAAAAACAAATGCTAATAATGGGGTATTAAACCCCAACTCCTAAACACTGTACTATTTTGACTCTTTGCAGTTTTTGTTTATTTTATTGCTATAGTGAATGTGAATGATTATTGAATGCTTTTATTTGCTTAAATGTTTTGAGATTGACATTTGGATCGTTGACTTTTCTGCATCTAAAAATAAATTTTATGCAAGAAACATCTAATGTGTCCGTTACAGGTCCCAGGCGTGGTGACAACGGTAACAAAGAAAATAAGATCTGTAAAATAAAGGTAGAGTCTCTGAGAAAGAACGACAGGTACACTCGTGTCTTTTTCCAGATTGCGTCTAAAGGGGAACAGGAAGTTGGTCCGCTGTAGGGAGTGCGATCACAGTGTCGAAGGTTCCGCTTCCTTTTTTTCATTCCTTTACTCACCAATATTAACACATGGCTACATCTCATAAATATAAAATAAAGCCCTTAATTACTAGAGTATATATTTGTACAAATTAAACGATAAATAATGAACTGTCTTATCACTCAACAATAATACATACATACCCTAACCCTAACCTACCTACAAAATGTAAGTACAGATAATTCCATTACGTATGTACTATGTAGTTACATGTTATTACAGTTTGTTACACAGTGTATTACATTGTACTTAATAAGGTAGATACAATGCATCAAGTGTAATGTCAAAGTGTCCTAAAATTATATTTTAAAATTATTTTAAGAAATATGTAAAAAAAAAAAAGACTGTTGAAATTGTTTGAACAGAAGTAAACAGCATGCACTTAGCATATACTTTTGTCCTGATTAAATGTGAGTGAGAGGAGTAATTGTCATGCTGTCCTCCCTCACAACAGGTCCGACCTGTTTTACAGCTCCAACTCCAATCCATAAATGCTCCACACACTCCACCATGCACAAGCTTACACCACAGATTTTAAACGCACCCTGGACACAAACAGAACTCAGCACAATTCAAGGGTTTCTGGATCTTAATAGAAAGTCTGCTGTAGTTAAATTTTTGTGATTAAGAAGCTTTAGCTTTAGAAAATGCTGGACCTGACCTGAGTGGTTCTTTCTAAAATGAATGCGGGCCTCATCAAACAGAAGTGGCATCTGCCTGCGCTGCTGTTTGTGGCTGTTTTAATGAACTGTGAGTTGACTTTGAGTTTCTCTTTCTGTCATTATTAACATGTGCCTAGAGAACTTTACAGCTCAGTTTGACAGGTCTCACTGACAGCTGAAGACAGACATGTCAACAGATCTACAGCTCTAACACAAATGCAAAGATGGCAAAGGTTTTATAATCCTTTGTTATCAATATCTTTAGTTATTGTTTAAAATAATTACACATGTTGTTCTGTATGCGGTTATAATTTTGAATGTCTATTAACATGTTCATGGATAGAATAGAGGTGGCAGCTGGTGGTGATGTTGCGGGGAGGGGGTATTAGATGCCTTTATTTGTTTATTTTTTTGTTTATTTCTTTTTTTATTGTGACTGTGCATGTTAAAGAACATACATGAGACACAACCACATGAATGTAAACATGACAGATTGTAGCCTTAGGCTAATTTCAATCCATTGTCCCAAAATTCATACACCTGAGCAACATTAACACATTCATACACCAGACAAACATTCACACACATTCATACACCAGACCAACATTCACACATTCATACACCAGAGTAACATTAACGCACATTCATACACCAGAGTAACATTCTCACACATTCATACACCAGACCAACATTTACACACATTCATACACCAGAGTAACATTAACACATTCATACACCAGTGCAACATTCTCACACATTCATACACCAGAGTAACATTCACACACATTCATACACCAGAGCAACATTCACACACATTCATACACCAGAGCAACATTCTCACACGTTCATACACAAGAGCAACATTCAAACAGATTCATACACTAGAGCAAAATTCCCACATTCATATACCAGAGCAACATTCTCACACATTAATACACCAGAGTAACATTCACACACATTCATACACCAGAGCAACATTTATACACATTCATACACCAGAGTAACATTCTCACACATTCATGCACCAGAGCAACATTTATACACATTCATACGCCACTGTAACATTCACACACATTCATAGACCAGAGTAACATTAACACACATTCATACACCAGAGTAACATTCTCACAAATTCGTACGCCACTGTAACATTTACACACATTTATACTCTAGAGTAACATTCACACACATTCATACACCAGAGTAACATTAACACACATTCATACACCAGAGTAAACTTCTCACACATTTATACACCAGAGTAACATTAACACACATTCATACACCAGAGTAACATTTACACACATTAATACACCAGAGTAACATTTACACACATTAATACACCAGACCAACATTTTCACACATTCATACACCAGAGTAACATTCACACACATTCATACACCAGAGTAACATTCACACACATTCATACACCAGAGTAACATTCACACACATTCATACACCAGAGTAACATTCTCACACATTCATACACCAGAGTAACATTCTCACACATTCATACACCAGTGTAACATTCTCACACATTAATACACCAAACCAACATTCCCACACATTCATACACCAGAGTAACATTCTCACACATTCATACACCATAGCAACATTCACACATTCATACACCAGAGTAACATTCTCACACATTCATACACCATGGCAACATTCACACATTCATACACCAGAGTAACATTCACACACATTCATACACCAGAGCAACATTCACACATTCATGCACCAGAGTAACATTCTCACACATTCATACACCATAGCAACATTCACACATTCATACACCAGAGTAACATTCTCACACATTCATACACCATGGCAACATTCACACATTCATACACCAGAGTAACATTCTCACACATTCATACACCATAGCAACATTCACACATTCATACACCAGAGTAACATTCTCACACATTCATACACCATGGCAACATTCACACATTCATGCACCAGAGTAACATTCTCACACAATCATACACCAGAGCAACATTCTCACACATTCATACACCAGAGCAATAATAACACATTTATACACCAGAGTACCATTCTCACACATTCATACACCAGAGTAACATTTACACATTCATACACCAGAGTAACATTCTCACACACTCATACACCAGAGCAACATTCTCAAATATTCATACACTAGAGCAATAATAACATATTCGTACACCAGAGTAACATTCTTAAACATTTATACACCAGTGCAACATTTACACACGTTCATACACCAGAGCAACATTCTCACACGTTCATACACCAGAGCAACATTCTCACACGTTCATACACCAGAGTAACATTCACACACATTCATACACCAGAGCAACATTCTCACACATTTATACACCAGTGCAACATTCTCACACGTTCATACACCAGAGCAACATTCTCACACGTTCATACACCAGAGTAACATTCACACACATTGATACACCAGAGCAACATTCTCACACATTTATACACCAGAGCAACATTCTCACACATTAATACACAAAACCAACATTCTCACACATTCATACACCAGAGTAACATTCACACACAATCATACACCAGAGCAATAATAACACATTCATACACCAGAGTAACATTCTCACACATTTATACACCAGTGCAACATTTACACATGTTCATTCACCAGAACAACATTCTCACATGTTCATACACCAGAGTAACATTCACACACATTCATACACCAGAGCAACAGTCTCACACATTCATATACCAGAGAAACATTCACACATTCATACACCAGAGTAACATTCTCACACATTCATACACCAGAGTAACATTCTCACACATTCATACACCAGAAAAACATTCACACATTCATACACCCAAGTAATATTCTCACACATTCATACACCAGAGTAACATTCTCACCCATTCATACACCAGAGTAACATTCACACATTCATACACCGAAACAATAATCACACACATTCATACACCAGTGCAACATTCTCACACGTTCATACACCAGAGCATCATTCACACACATTCATACACCAGAGCAACATTCTCACACTTTCATACACCAGTGCAACATTTACACATGTTCATTCACCAGAGCAACATTCTCACATGTTCATACACCAGAGTAACATTCACACACATTCATACACCAGAGCAACAGTCTCACACATTCATATACCAGAGAAACATTCACACATTCATACACCAGAGTAACATTCTCACACATTCATACACCAGAGTAACCCATTCATACACCAGAGTAACATTCACACATTCATACACCGAAACAACAATCACACACATTCATACACCAGTGCAACATTCTCACACGTTCATACACAAGAGCATCATTCACACACATTCATACACCAGAGCAACATTCTCACACTTTCATACACCAGAGCAACATTCACACATTCATACACAAGAGTAACATTCTCACACATTCATACACCAGAGCAACATTCTCACACATTCATACACCAAAACAACATTCACACATTCATACACCAGAGTAACATTCACACACATTCATACACCAGAGCAACATTTTCATACATTCATACACCAGAGCAACATTCTCACACTTTCATAAACCAGAGTAACATTCACACACATTCATACACCAGAGCAACATTCTCACACGTTCATACACAAGAGCAACATTCACACACATTCATACACCAGAGCAACATTCTCACACATTCATACAACAGAGCAACATTCTCACACATTAATACACCAGAGTAACATTCACACACATTCATACACCAGAGCAACATTTATACACATTCATACACCAGAGCAACATTCACACACATTCATATACCAGAGCAACATTCTCACACATTCATACACCAGAGCAACATTTATAAACATTCATACGCCACTGTAACATTAACACACATTCATACTCTAGAGTAACATTCACACACATTTATACACCAGAGTAACATTAACACACATTCATACACCAGAGTAACATTCTCAAACATTTATACACCAGAGTAACATTAACACACATTCATACACCAGAATAACATTTACACACATTAATACACCAGACCAACATTTTCACACATTCATACACCAGAGTAACATTAACACACATTCATACACCAGAGTAACATTCTCACACATTTATACACCAGAGTAACATTCACACACATTCATACACCAGAGTAACATTCTCACACATTCATACACCAGAGTAACATTCTCACACAATCATACACCAGTGTAACATTCTCACACATTAATACACCAAACCAACATTCCCACACATTCATACACCAGAGTAACATTCACACACATTCATACACCAGAGTAACATTCTCACACATTCATACACCATAGCAATATTCACACATTCATACACCAGAGTAACATTCTCACACATTCATACACAATGGCAACATTCACACATTCATACAACAGAGTAACATTCTCACACATTCATACACCAGAGCAACATTCTCACACATTCATACACCAGAGCAACATTCACACACATTCATACACCAGAGCAACATTCACACACATTCATACACCAGTGTAACATTCTCACACATTAATACACCAAACTAACATTCTCACACATTCATACAATAGGGTAACATTCACACACATTCATACACCAGAGTAACATTCTCACACATTCATACACCAGAGCAACATTCACACGCATTCATACACCAGAGCAACATTCACACACATTCATACACCAGTGTAACATTCTCACACATTAATACACCAAACTAACATTCTCACACATTTATACAATAGGGTAACATTCACACACATTCATACACCAGAGTAACATTCTCACATATTCATGCACCAGAGTATCATTCTCACACATTCATACACCAGAGTAATATTCACACACATTCATACACCAGAGTATTATTCTCACATATTCATACAACAGTGTAACATTCTCACACATTAATACACCAAACCAACATTCTCACACATTCATACACCAGAGTAACATTCACACACATTCATACACCAGAGTAACATTCTCACACATTCATACACCAGAGAAACATTCACACATTCATACACCAGACCAACATTTACACACATTCATACACCAGACCAACATTTACACACATTCATACAAAAGAGTAACATTAACACATTCATACACAAGAGCAACATTCACACATTCATACACCAGAGTAACATTAATGCACATTCATACACCAGAGTAACATTCTCACACATTCATACACCAGACTAACATTCACACATTCATACACCAGAGTAACATTAACGCACATTCATACACCAGAGTAACATTCTCACACATTCATACACCAGTGTAACATTAACACACATTTATACACCAGAGTAACATTAACACACATTCATACACCAGAGCAACATTCACACATTCATACACCAGAGTAACATTAACACACATTCATACACCAGAGCAACATTAACACACAGTCATACACAAGAGTAACATTAACACACATTCATACACCAGAGCAACATTAACACACATTCATACACCAGAGTAACATTAACACACATTCATACACCAGAGCAACATTCACACATTCATACACCAGAGTAACATTAACACACATTCATACACCAGAGCAACATTAACACACATTCATACACCAGAGCAACATTAACACACATTCATACACCAGAGCAACATTCACACATTCATACACCAGAGTAACATTAACACACATTCATACACCAGAGCAACATTAACACACATTCATACACCAGAGCAACATTAACACACATTCATACACCAGAGCAACATTCACACATTCATACACCAGAGCAACATTAACACACATTCATACACCAGAGCAACATTAACACACATTTATACACCAGAGCAACATTCACACATTCATACACCAGAGTAACAATAACACACATTCATACACCAGAGCAACATTCACACATTCATTCACCAGAGTAACATTCACACACATTCATACACCAGAGCAATAATAACACATTCATACACCAGAGTAACATTCTCACACGTTTATACACCAAAGCAACATTCACACACATTCATACACCAGAGCAACATTCACACATTCATACACCAGAGTAACATTCACACACATTCATACACCAGAGCAACATTCACACACATTCATACACCAGAGCAACATTAACACACATTCATACACCAGAGCAACATTCACACATTCATACACCAGAGCAACATTAACACACATTCATACACCAGAGCAACATTAACACACATTTATACACCAGAGCAACATTCACACATTCATACACCAGAGTAACAATAACACACATTCATACACCAGAGCAACATTCACACATTCATTCACCAGAGTAACATTCACACACATTCATACACCAGAGCAATAATAACACATTCATACACCAGAGTAACATTCTCACACGTTTATACACCAAAGCAACATTCACACACATTCATACACCAGAGCAACATTCACACATTCATACACCAGAGTAACATTCACACACATTCATACACCAGAGCAACATTCACACACATTCATACATCAGAACAACATTCATACACATTCATACACCAGAGCAACATTCACACACATTCATACACCAGAGCAACATTCACACACATTCATACAGCAGAGTAACATTCACACACATTCATACAGCAGAGTAACATTCTCACACATTTATACACCAGAGCAACATTCTCACACATTCATACACCAGAGCAACATTCACACACATTCATACAGCAGAGTAATATTCTCACACATTCATACATCAGAGAAACATTCACACACATTCACACACCAGAGCAACATTCTGACACATTCATACACCAGAGCAACATTCACACAGCATTCTCACACATTCATACACCAGAGTAACATTAACACAATCATACACCAGTGCAACATTAACACATTCAACACCAGAGCAACATTAACACATTCATACACCTGTGCAACATTCACACACATATATACACCAGAGTAACATTAACACACATTCATACACCAGAGCAACATTCTCACACATTTATACACCAGAGCAACATTAACACATTCATATACCAGTGCTGTCACTGTAGGGTTAAGTGTCTTGCCCAAGGACACAACGAAAGTATGATCTTTGGGGAGAGCGAGAATCGAACAGCTAACCTACTGTGAAACAGATGATGATTTTAGAGTTGTATTCACAATAGGTGGTGCAGGTCATGTTGACATGTGAGGCTGTGAAAAAAATAGTGTTAAATAGTGTTTGAGCTTCAACTGCTGATATTAATTCAAATATTGTTTTTTTTTTTTTAAGGCAGAAATGTTTTTGTGGTTATTTTGGTGTTTTCCATTTTGTGTTATTCTGAAACTGTAATATGCACATTGAAAAAAATCCCTTTTGTAAAATCTCACAAGTGCTCCCTTCATTTTGACACCAGAGTTATTGAAATACACCTTGCAGTTACAGAGATACAGTCAATTTACTGTGGACATGTCCTTTTTGAGCAGACACACCAAAAAACAAATGAAACCAGCCCGAGGACAAGTCAGTTTCATAATGACAATATCGCTGAGTAGGGGACCAATGGGCTGATTACATCCATTTTTATTTACAATTATTTACAATTTTACATGGACTAGACGCAAGTGCCCCACGTGACAGAGTGGTAGTAAACACAGCGCGGTTTTTCAGCAATAACACGGCACTAAGCTCAAAAATACAAGAATTAAATAGACTGTGGCTGTGTCCTCTCCAATCTGTAGAGGACACGGCACCGGGGAGGCTGAGAAGTGTGGGCCTTCTGGAGTTGGAACACACTCTTCGGTCCCATTAAGGACCACCATTCTGGTCTACCAGTCCAGAGGTACTGTCCCAACCGCCATACGATCCAGAGACTTGAGTTACTCACCGAGGAGCTTTGTACAATTCCTTACATAAAATGGCCATATTGGACATTGAAGTTCAGATTTTAGCCACATGCTGCAAAGCAGAGATGGAAAGTAAAAAAAAATAAAAGTTAAATACAGCAAACCTGTCTAAAGCGAAATTCAATTGAGCTAAAAGCTACATTATTTTGACTAAGGTTTAAATGAAGAGCAGCAGCAGCATCACTTCCCCATTCAATTATTGTCTGTATATTATTGTATTGTCAAAAAACAGGTCTGGTTTTGATTTGCAGATGTGTATGTGCTTCCTGCTCCCAGTCAAGTCTCCATTAAGTCCATCAACATGAGACACACTCTAAGCTGGCTCCCCCTGCGGGAAAAATGTAACACTACAGCACTCTACTCAGTCGAGTATCAGGGGTAAGTTAAGAACTAAACCAGGAATAAAGCAGGAGTTTGTGAGTAATGTTTATTTTAGACTCGTTCATCACAGTTCAACAAGACACACTTTTATGTTAAAACATCATTCCTCACAGTATATTACTTATAGGTCTGTACTGCACTGCTCAGTGCTGTTTGTTTGATTTTAATTGTTTCTGTTCCTCAAAGTGTAATAAACATGGCACATTATAATTCACTGTGAGAGTAGGGCCCTGCTTCATAATGGACAAAAGATACTCATACATCTGATACTGAAACTAAAGTAGGTTTTTATTAAAGCAGAGTTTAGTGAAATGAAGCCCAGTTGAATCAGTCTGTTTCAAACAGAAGTGATATTAAAATGAGATGTGACCTCACTCTAAGACGGGTCCTGTGTGGTAGAAGCTTAGAACTGAGAGAGAACTCCGTTAAATACTTTTTTACTCATTTACAGTCAAATATTTCCAAATAGTGCTGGGAGCAGAAACTCACACTGCAATGAGTGCCGTACTTAAAATATCCAAGGAACTCAAACCAGAATAAAAAGCTCCAATACCAGTGAGTACTGAGTACTGGGATCAGTATCTGAACAAGTCCTTATGAGCCTAACATCTGCACAGTAAAACACCACATTACAACAGAGCCTCCACAGTTTGTCCACTATGAGCTCTCTCTGCTGTCCACTAGCCCTAAAACAAGGACTAAACCTGAACTAAACTAGGACTAATTCAGGTAAAATTCTGGACTACCTCAGGTCTAAACCAGGTCTCTGTTTTGCAGTGAGTTTGAGCAGTTGATGTCTAACGAGAGCTGGTTGAACGCTACTCAGTGTCAGCTGATTCATCTCAGCGAATGTGACGTCAGCTCTGACCTCGCCTCAGACTCGGACTATGTTCTCAGAGTCCGAGTTCACTGTGGCGATGTGCTGTCACCATGGAAACAGCTGACTCCGCCCTTCAATCGCAGAAACAGTAAGCACACTTATTTTATTACTTTTCTTTAAAGTTTACATGAGAGACCAGCCTTGAGAGACTCAGCAGACCCTCAGTGTGTGGATAATGGGCTCACAGCAAAATTCTTGTGTGAATGTTTTGCAGCGTTCCTGACGGAACCCGAACTAAAGGTGGATGTGGACAAAAGTGGGCTGCTGATGTCTTTTCATAATGTCCCCCCGATCTGCTCAGTTCGAGTGTCAATGTGGAAGAGAGGACACGAGGACCAGGTCTGACTCTCGTGTTACTCTAGCCTCGTTTCCACTAGAGTGGTACGGTGTGGGTCGGTCAGTACGGGTACCTTTCCATTACTAAAGGGGTACAAAACCTCTTCAAAAATCACAGCATACCACTTTGTGGATGTCTCGGCTTTGACCCAACAGTCAAATTCCAACAGAAGACTTAAATCATTGTATTTATTTTCTACTCTGCATTATAAAAGAAAAGGAAAAGGCTACATAACCCTCCAAATTGAGATTTTTGGAGATCACACTTGAAACAAAAGGGTTACGAAAGACTTCAGCATACAGCACGTTTACCTGGCCAACTGTGAAGGAAATGCATATGACAAATTATGACTATATAAACCATATCTTCAAGGGGGTGCACTATAAAATAAATTCTTTATTACTAGACCTGTAGGAAGCAAGACCGAACCGCCCCGTCTGTCCAGGTGTCATTTGACTGAGCCCCCTCCGTGGTCGGCCACAGCACGCGGTGGGGGGGAACGTCTCCAGTAGACATCTCAAAACCTGACTGATAGCCACCGCTCCTGGGGGGACTCGAAGGCCAATTAGTGGGGCAGAAGACCCCCGGGGGGGGCCCAGGGGTTTGGGGAAGCCCTGTCAGATGTTTCTTTGGCCACACGGGCTACCTGGTTGATCCTGCCAGTAGGCTATCCTTGTCTCAAAGGTTAAGCCATGCAAGTCTAAGTACACATGGCTGTGACAGTGAAACTGCGAATGGCTCATTAAATCAGTTATGGTTCCTTTGATCGCTCTACCGTTACTTGGATAACTGTGGCAATTCTAGAGTTAATACATGCCAACGAGCGCTGACCTCCGGGGATGCGTTCATTTATCAGATGCCTGTCCCAAAGTAATGGTACGGGGCGTGGTACGCCACATAACACACGCCGACACCACCCACCCCTGGCCCTATGCCTTGTCCGGGCAACCATCTGCGCACCTCTGTTGAGCAACTGTGAGGTCCTTTAGTACATAGCAGAGCAGAACCCTTGCTTTGATCTATTGAAAGTCAGCATTTGGCAGCTGGGTCCTTCCTCATACACAGAGTTATCCCCGTCAATGCGGAGAAAAAACCCCCCAGAAAAAATGCATTAGGGAGTGTCTAACCTCTGGTGTTAACGGCACTCCAGTGTCGTGCATGTTCACTGTGCGCCCGCTTGTACGAGCACGAACAAACAACAAAGAACAATCTGCCTCTCCACAAGTCGATGTTTACAGGCATAATGTTTACAGCAGAGCTTGGAGGTAAGAAAAGTTAACCTTCTGCAACTTTATTGTTTGACAAACTTTGAGCGTAAACTATGTTTGTCTCTCGAGTGCTGACACAGCAGTAAAGAGAACTCCTGAGACATGGCAGAGAAGACAACTACTAATGTCTGACAATGGCATGATTTCTTTGAAGCATTGTTCAACACAATACAGCACGAGAGCTAACTTTGCATGAGATATTATTGACTGCATATAACGTTTGCCTCAATTAGCATTAACATTACCTGAGCAGCTACATCGAGGCCCGCAGTCTCAGACAGGATACTGTATGTGTTACTATTACTATTATTTTGTCAAGTCTTTGTACAAATGTTGGAGCACTTCATTTTTATCAGTTCAACTAATGTTTAAACAGCTGCTCCACAGTAAAACTCATTAACCTCTTATTTTAGTGAATAAAATATGACTGAGTTTTACTTGTTTCTATCAACCATAACTGTATTAAATTAGTTTTGCATTAGGTTGAGACAACATACATGTAAACTCAATGTTTTATTTTGGCTTATCATTGTTTATTTTACTGTTAGTGTCATTCAGAAAACCTCCAACATGAAGTTTAGCACAATATAATGTATGTCATTTATTTTTATTGTTCCTCCTCCTGCGGAGGAGAGCTCTGACAGTGACTGAAGAAGGAGGACAGGCTGGAGGCTGAGCTGACTTCCTGGACAACAGAGGCAGGTAGGTCATATATCTACAGAAATGATCACACACCCAAATAAACCTCTGTAATCTAAACAATGCTTGTTCCATTTTCAGGCACAGTTACAGCTGCTGTCGCAGGAGGAGGAAGTTCAGATGGTTGTAACTCATCTGCAGGGGTTTTTTCTGGATGTGATGAAGAACAGATGAGGCCAGCTGAACCAAACAGTGCTCGTGGTGCACCTGCCTAAACTGCAGTCATGGAAACGGGTCTAAAAAACAAATGCTGCCAACAGGGTGTCTCAGCCCAACACACAGTGTTTTTTATACAGTGTTTATGTACAGACAGACATTCTTTCCTGCACATATTTAAAATAAAGAAATGCTGCATTGAACCACTGTCTTTTTGTTGCTGCTGTTAGTTTATGTGGTCGAGTCATGTCCTAGAGAGAGAGAGAGAGACAGAAAGCAAGAGAAAGAATGAAAATTGGTGTCCTTTTGACAATAATAACATTCATTTAATTACTTCACTATGGCATAATATACAGACATACAGATAGTGTTTGAGAGGTCACAGCATTGTAGATAAGAGATAACCCTAACCTTGCATTTCAATATTTTGGGTTTGCTCTTAAATTATCAACTTAAATTTGATAATTTGATAAAATTTTAAAAACAATACAAAATAACGTAAACTGTTTTAAATTAATCAGACATTTCATTCCAAACCAGGCAGCTCTGCTTTACATGCATATGGTCTTCTCACACACAGTCAGGTCTGTAATTATTGTGCAGGGTTCCCACACGTCCTGGAAAACCTGGAAAACCTGGAAAATGAAAGACCAATTTTCCAGTCCTGGAAAACACATGGAAAATGGGGAAAAAAGTAAAATGTCCTGGAAACGTTTGCGTTGTCCTGGAAAATAATTTTCCCTTCTTGTGGATGAACGCAAACGGGTTATTTTAAACATGAATATCTATTTTCAAGCAAGTACGCAATTTGACATCTCAGTACGCTGGTTTGCCCCTCTCAACTACGGACATTGTGAGTTCTGTGGCAAATGTGCACGTGCGGTACTCCTGTCTGACAACCAGTGTTGATTTCGTTAACGAAAACTATGATGAAAAATGTTCATTGACGACATTTTTTTCCCCTGACTAAGACAAGAAGATGAGAGACGACACCCACGTCATTAAACGATAACTGGGACTAATATGCAATATCGTTGACGAAATAAAACTATTTTTTTTAAACTTGACCAAAACCACTTGTTTTGCCGAATAAATGAGACAACACATTACATTCTGTTTTTACAAGCGTTCATGCTCACGGTTGCCAAATTTAAATAATTAATCCCCCAGGCAAAACTAACTAAAATATAAAATAAAATTAGTTTTCG
This sequence comes from Perccottus glenii, assembly GCA_024416835.2. Lineage (NCBI taxonomy): Eukaryota > Metazoa > Chordata > Actinopteri > Gobiiformes > Odontobutidae > Perccottus > Perccottus glenii. Next base: position 5,996,599 of record CM044557.2, read on the forward strand.
TCGTTGTCAATGTCTTTCATTTTTAACGCTATTTAAAACACGCAGCGTATTCATTCAGCTTTTTTTTCAGCATTTTCTTTATCTGCTCCCTCCGTCTCTCTGTTACGCATGCGTCTCTCACATGCGCGCACACACACACACACACACACACACACACACACACACTCATCAGTTTATGCCATTATGTATACCAGATAGGTAATGTGCCTTGGTGCGAGCAGATGCAAGTCATTTAGAAGTCCTGATAATAGTTAATATTTTCTAACGTTAGTGACTGATTGTGAATACAGTTTGACTGTGAGAGTTTGGACTTTTAAACTGATATCAGCAAGTAAAATAGCAGTGTATGAACTAAAGTAGTAAATAACTTCTGTTTTAGTAGTGTGGCATTGCAAGTAGAGGAAAGCAGATGGCATTGTGTGAAAGACAACAATTTTTGCACAACTATAATACAGATATAACGGAATAGGTACAATATCACATCTGTTTCAAAATATATCTCGATGTGATAATATTGCTATATCGCCCAGCCTTAGTTGTGATGACTTGATTCGCACTGTAGCAGCTGAAAAAGTCTTGAAAATGTCCTGGAAAAGTCCTGGAAAATCATTTCAAGAAAAGAGTGGGAACCCTGTTGTGACATCGAAACAATTCTAATCTTTTTGGCTCTATACACCACCACAAAGGATTTGAAATGAAACAAACAAGATGTGCTTTAACTGCAGACTTTTATCTTTAATTTGAGGTATTTACATCTAAATCAGGTGAATGTAGGAATTACAACAGTTTATGTGCCTCCTACTTTTTAAGGGACCAAAAGTAATGGGACAGATTAACAATCATAACTTTCACTTTCTAATACTTGGTTACAAATCCTTTTCAGTCAATTAAAGCCTGAAGTCTGGAACACATAGACATCACCAGACGCTGGGTTTCATCCCTGGTGATGCTCTGTCAGGCCTCTACTGCAACTGTCTTCAGTTCCTGTTTGTTCTTGGGACATTTTCCCTTCAGTCTTGTCTTCAGAAAGTGAAATACATGCTCAATCAGATTCAGGTCAGGTGATTGACTTGGCCATTGCATAACATTCCACTTCTTTCCCTTAAAAGACTCTTTGGTTGCTTTCGCAGAATGCTTCAGGTCATAGTCCATCTGCACTGTGAAGCACCGTCCAATGAGTTCTGAAGCATTTGGCTGAATATGAGCAGATAATATTGCCTGAAACACTTCAGAATTCATCCTGCTTTTGTCAGCAGTCACATCATCAATAAATACAAGAGAACCAGTTCCATTGGCAGACATACATGCCCACGACATGACACTACCACCACATGCTTCACTGATGAGGTGCTATGGATCATGAGCAGTTCCTTTCCTTCTCCAGACTCTTCTCTTTACATCACTCTGGTACAAGTTGATCTTGGTCTCATTGGTCCATAGGATGTTGTTCCAGAACTGTGAAGGCTTTTTTAGATGTTGTTTGGCAAACTCTAATCTGGCCTTCCTGTTTTTGAGGCTCACCTATGGTTTACATCTTGTGTTGAACCCTCTGTATTCACTCTGGTCAAGTCTTCTCTTGAGTGTTGACTTTGACACTCATACACCTACCTCCTGGAGAGTGTTCTTGATCTGGACAACTGTTGTGAAGGGTGTTTTCTTCACCAGGGAAAGAATTCTTCAGTCATCCACCACAGTTGTTTTCTGTGGTCTTCCGGGTCTTTTGGTGTTGCTGAGCTCACCGGTGCGTTCTTTCTTTTTAAGGATGTTCACAACAGTTGATTTGGCCACACATAAAGTTGTTGCTCTCTCTCTGATGGGTTTGTTTTGTTTTTTCAGCCTAATGATGGCTTGCTTCACTGATAGTGACAGCTCTTTGGATCTCATATTGAGAGATGACAGCAACAGTTTCCAGTTTTTATTCCCAAAGCAGATCTCAGCTCTTTGATTTGACTCTCGTCTTAGAACAATAGAACAGTTTTGTCTTTTTGGTGGCACTTGATAAAACCTCTTTTTTGGTCTAAAGCAGAGTCAGTGTTTCAGGTGCACTGGAAGCCTATCTGTTACTTGTGTTCGCAGGATTCATTTACAACTTTGTCGCTAGGGTTGCTTAGTTTAGTTATGCCGGCAAATCAGGAAGTCAGAACCAGGTAAACAAGCTTTGATCCCGAACCCTTCTCATTTAATTGACTGTACAGGCTTACGGAAGCAACTGTGGAGAATTCAGATTTATTTATTCTACACATCAAGTTTTAACTTTCGTAATGTACCTTTTAAAGTGTTGAGCCTAAGCGTGGCTACAGCTTGGACTCCTCCACGGGGGACCAAGGGAACATCTCCATGCGCATGGGCAGAAAATGAAATGTGTTTGGAGCACCAGAGCAGGGTTAGTATTGGGCCTGTGTAACCCAGGCTGGGGAGGCCTGAGGCTGGGAAGAGTAGCAGAGGTTGTGCGCCTGGTGCTGGTGGGCTGCAGCTCTAAGTCTTGCATGGAGAACCATAAAACTGTACCAGAGGCACAGTTTTATGATTTTGGAGTCCCAAATGTGCAAAACTCCTGCTGGCTCGGGGTTTGGCGAAGAGATTAGAGATGGCTTAAATGTGGGTTCCCAGGTGTGAGAGGTGTGCTGGGTTCTCAAAGGTCATACTTGGCCATTTTTCTCGTTTTACTTTGGCATTTCATGATGCAGAGACTAGCTGGAAGAAGAGTGCAAAGCAAGCCGCTCTGTTGCTTCGGCGGTGAGACATGAATAATGCAGAGCTGGATCTGTTCCCTGTTGAATGGGAGGGCAGCTAAGGACAGTTCAAGTGCCATAGAGGGGTATTTTATCTATTTTTTCCCACCCCTAAAGACCAGGACCTGGTTCAGATTCTAGCCAGAAATAGGCGGCAAGACAAGCTGCGCTGTTGCCTCTGGAGCGAGATGAGGGAGGGCTGGAGCTGGTATATACTACCTGTTGAAGGGGCAAGGTGCAATAGAGGCAAGTAAAGTGTGTGTTACACTTCAGCCCAGTACAAAGCAACAAAATGTTTGCAGTTTAGGTCTAACCAGAAGTGCAATAGCAAGGGCAAGATATCAGTATTTGCATGTATAAATAAGTTAGTATTGTAGAAGTAATGTTTAGGTAGATATGTACTATGAACATCAGTGTTGGTCATCTTACTTCAAAAAAGTAATTAGTTACAGTTACAAATTACTTCTCCCAAAAAGTAATTGAGTAGTAATTCAGTTACCACATTGTAAAAGTAACTCAGTTACTCAGCAAAGTAACTGAAGTTATTCTTTATGTTCTATAAGGGTATTACGTTCTATAACAGCTTAAATTTCAAAGATGTTTAAATTAACTGATTGAAGAATAAAAACATTATATATAGTATTTTAGAACATTTGGTATTTATTTCAACTCAATAGATGCAGTCTGCCATATGTTATGCATAGAAATAAAAACATGTAAAAAATAAATAGTAAAAATACAATTCAATGGCAAAATTAAGTCACACAAATGTAAACTTGTGTAAAAAGAAACAAAGGGAGACCTGGCCATTAAGTCTGTACCTGTAAATTATTGCACAATAAACAGAACACAATCCAACTCTCTCTGTAGATTAACATGTTCTTCATTCTCAAAGAAAATGAATAATACATTAATCTATTCTAAAATACTCCTCATCTAAAAACTAAACCAGTGGTTGTTGCTGACTGTGGTGTCGTGTGTAAGAAAGAAGCCAATTCGTTTATGAAAACCGTTGAACAATTTATCAGAACGTGTGCATAATTGTTAAGTCAGTACAAACATAGCCGCATGAGCACATCTCAGTAACACTCTTCTTCTCTTCTCCATATCCATCTCTCTAGCGCATGTACACCCTCTAGCGGCATGGAACAAGTATTACAGAACATAACATTTCCTCTCTCTGTAAAACAGTACATTCTCCTTAGTAAGTAACAGTAAGAAAATGTGACACAACCTGAACAATAACAAGCATTTTCATTCACTATTAGAATTTGTTATCTTAGCAGTATGTGAAGCTACATGACTTAATTATAACCCTTGAACGTAGTCAGTTGCATAACTATGTTAAGGCATAACATAGTCCTTGTGCCAGTTAGGTTTGTATCTAGCACGTGGTTGTTTTGGAGACTCTGGGGTGGCGCGTTTTTCAGGAGAAGCACCATTGTTTGAGTCATTTTCAACGGCTGGAGGACAGTAGGCAAGGTGAGTAGCATTCCAAACTTTTCCATCACTCAACAAGAACGAATGTGCACCTACATTTTTTTTCACAGTCTCTGGAGCAGTGAATCTTGGATGTGCTTTTGGAACATGTTGAGGTTTCCTTACCCTCACTCTCTCACCAGGCCGAAAAGACGGTACCCGTGCACCACGTTTGGAGTCAGTGTAGCGCTGCATTTTGGTTTGTCTTTTTTTAACAGTGTCTCGAGCAAACACATGCATTGCTGAAGTGTTTGGTGGCAATGGCAGAATGTCTAGTTTAGTGCGCATTTTCCGGTTATACAGAAGTTCATACGGAGATGTAGCAGTGGTAGCATGTGGTGTTGCACGGTAAACTTGAAGCCAGTTTGTAACAGTGTGTTTCCATGGTTGTGACTGTTGGATGGCAGTTTGAATGCAGGATCTGAGAGCACGGTGAAATCTTTCAATGGCACCATTTGCAGCTGGATAGTAGACAGATGTTTTGCTGTGCGATATGCCTCGTGACTGAAGGAATGAGGCAAAAGCTGCAGAGGTAAATTGTGTACCATTGTCTGTTACTATATTTTCAGGATCGCCATGTCGACTGAAAACTGAAGACAGAAAGTGAACAACATCTTCTGTAGTGGCAGTACGTGAAAAGGCAAGTTCAGGCCACTTTGAATAATAGTCAGTGAGAGTGATAGCAAAGCGGCAGTCTCAAAAGGTCCAACTATGTCAAGTCCAAGTTTTCTCCATGGACCATCAGGTAGTGGCACAGGTTGGAGTGGAGCAGGCCGTGCACAAGCCGTTTTATCATTGCACTGACAGAGAATACATGAGGATATTGCTGCATGTACTTGAGTGTCTATTCCAGGCCACCAGTAGAGGTCTCTCAGGCGCTGTTTTGTGCAGACAATTCCTTGGTGACTTTCATGAGCCAGTAAGATCAAGTTTTGACGTAATGAAAGTGGTGCAATAAGCCTGGAACCACGAAGGATGTAGTCATCTTTAGTTGAAAGTTCATCTCTTATTTTGTAGTAAGGTGCAAGCGTGACATTTATGGCTTTAATAGTAGCAGGCCAACCTTTCAGAATTTGTGCACGCAAAGCAGACAGTTCGGGGCAAGTAGCACAAGCAGTGTCAAATTCAACTACAGGCAGAGATGACAGTGTAGCAGATATTTGTGCAACCATGTCAGGTTCAGTATCAGGTTCAATGTCTGTGGACAAGGGCAAAGGAAGGCGTGAAAGACAGTCGGCAGTGTAGTTTTGTGAACCTGGTCTGTATACAACATTGTAATCAAAGCAGAGCAGACGCGCAGACCAGCGGGCAATGCGCATTCCAGCACGTCCCATACCTTTTGTACTGAGCAGGGTCGTCAAGGCTTGGTGGTCTGTGCGGAGAGTAAAGCGTCGTCCCCATAAGTAAGTTCTCCATTTTTCTGTAGCCCACACACATGCCAAAGCTTCTTTCTCGACTGTGGAGTATTTACGTTCTGTACAGGTAAGCGTCACGTGGCGAAAGCAACTGTTTTTCTGTGTTGTCAGGTTGAACTTGAGTGAAAACAGCTCCTAAACCATAGTCACTCGCATCAGTGGAAATGACTACAGGTAAAGCAGGGTCAAACAGTGTAAGTGCGGGGCTGTTAACAAGTAATTTTTTTACTTCCTCAAAACTGTTCTGTGCCTCAGCAGTCCATATAAAAGATTCTTTGTTGATGGCACATTCTCTCATTGGAGCTACAACTGTTGCAAAGTTAGGCAAGAACTTTGAATACCATGAAACGAGTCCGAGGAATGACCTGAGAGTAGCAGCATCTGAAGGAGAAGGAGCTTTAGTTACTGCATCAATGTGTTCCTGGTCTGGAAGAATGCCATCTGCACTAATGACGTGACCTAAGAAGCGTAAGCAGTGTTTTCTGTAATGGCACTTGTTGTCATTCAACACCAGTCCAGCGTCTTTCAGCTTGCATAGGACTGTGTCCAAGTTGTGGTCATGCTCATGTAGAGTTTTACCGTAGACAATGAGATCATCCAAATAGTTTTGGACACCAGGAGTATCTTTAAGGACTTCAGCCATCATTTTTTGAAATGCAGAAGGGGCTGATGCAAGTCCATACGGCACTCTACAAAATCTGAAAAGTCCGTCGTGTGTAATAAAAGCAGTAAGGTCTTTGCTTTCTTCATGAAGAGGTAGTTGATAGTAAGCATTGGCCAGATCTATTGTAGAGAAGACTTTGGCACCATGTAGGTTTGTGAATAGCTCATCTACATGAGGTAACGGGTAGCAGTCTGTAATCACAGCTTTATTTGGTTCACGTAAGTCTGTACACATCCTTATTCCACCCGTTTTACGTCCAGTCACAACAATTGGCGAAACCCAGGGAGAAGCATCGATTCTTTCAATCACTCCTGCTTTCAGAAGACGATTGAGCTCGGCTGAAACAGAAGCTCTTACTGCAAAGGGCAGGCGTCGCAGTTTTTGTCTCACTGGTTTAACAGTAGGGTCCAGTTTTACCTTATGAACAAAGTTTTTCACACAGCCTATTTCAGGAGCCGGCACGTTCAGAATACGTGCAGATTCTGTACTCATCACAGGAAAAGGGTGGTTATCTTGTGGTGGCAGGACAGTGTCACCTTTAATGCATAAGTCCAGAGCTTTTATCAGATCTCTTCCTAGTATAGGTGTACCTCTTTTGACTACGTAGAAGGTCCCTGTGGATGATGCCTTTCCTCTACTCACTTTCACACGGAGGCAACCCAGCACTGGAATTCTTCGCTTTGTGTATGTTACGAGTTGTACTTCAGGACGCTGGAGTGCTGTGTCACTGAAGTATTTCTCATAGGTGTGGTAGGGCATAATAGACACTGCAGATCCTGAATCCACTACAAGATTCAATTCAATGTTTGAAGAGGTAGCAGTGCAAGCGGAAATACCACAGCGTATTTTCTTTGGTGCATGGCCAGCGTCTCTTACAGCACGGTGACTGTTGATAAGCGTATCTCATGCACATCTCTTGTCTTAGCAGAACGGCAAACACGAGCATAATGACCAATTTTTGAACAAAACTTACATTTTGCCTTGGCGGCAGGACACTGTGGATAGCTTGCCAGGTGTTTATCTGAGCCACACCTGAAACAGCTCTGAGCAGGTGAAGCGGTAATGTCTGTAGGCTTACTTGTGCGCCTGTTGAACTGACTTTTCTTTTTAGGCCTATAAGGATGCTGTTGTACTGCTTGTACTGGCGCTGGTTGGTCTGTTACCATAGTTTTAGCTTGATGAGCAGCAGATTCCAGTTGTGTAGCAAGTGTGATTGCTTTATCCAAGGTCAAATCAGGTTCAAGCAAAAGTCTCTCTCTGATGCGGGAGGTACTCACATGTTCGATTAGTTGGTCACGGATCATTTCGTCCATCTTATCCTCAAAACCGCATTTTGAAGCAAGATCACGTAAAGCAGCCAAATATTGCACAATACTTTCATGTGGTGCTTGTTTTCTTTTTCTGAATGCATGTCTTTCCACCACGACATTTACTTTTGGGGTAAAGTATTTTCCCAAAGCAGTGGCAGTCGCCATTGTATCACCTGTGTCTGGCAAGGAGTAGAACAAACGTTGTCCCTCGGCTCCCAAACAGTGTAGTAAAGTGGCTCGTTTGCGCCCTTCAGGCCAGGCATTTCCCGTTGCATTTATTACCAGCAAGTAATTGTTAAACATTCGCATCCACATCTCGAACGGCATGGTCGGCTCTCCCGGACACGGCAAAAGAAAGACGGGCGGTGGTGCGTTAGCAGACATGTTGGCTTCAGACTTCTGAAGAAAAACTGAACAAACTCACGGCAGGTTCACTCGCCAATTTGTGGTGTCGTGTAAGAAAGAAGCCAATTCGTTTATGAAAACCGTTGAACAATTTATCAGAACGTGTGCATAATTGTTAAGTCAGTACAAACATAGCCGCATGAGCACATCTCAGTAACACTCTTCTTCTCTTCTCCATATCCATCTCTCTAGCGCATGTACACCCTCTAGCGGCATGGAACAAGTATTACAGAACATAACACTGACACATAAAATCGAGCGTTGCTTGTTTTAACAGTGGCTCTGTCTCCTTCACTGGAACTCACGCAGCTGCCTTTGGGGTTAGCAGCAGCAACAAGTGTCGTGTTAGCATGTGTTGATGTGAGGGGCTTCAGAAGATTTGAGTTACTTGAGGCAGACGTGGATAAAGTCTTTTTTCCTGGACATAGCATGTTACAGAAACATTCTTGCCTTGTCACCAGACACAGAAACAAACTCGTCCATAAAAAACGGCTTAAAGTCAGCATATTCACAAGGTTTATCCGACAAGGCTGGCTGGTTAACGTGGCTCACAGTTTTAATCACAGTGACTAACTGGCCACTGTCCAGGGTGTACCCCGCCTCAGGCCCAAAGCTGCTGGGATAGGCTCCAGTCACCCGCGACCCCTAACGGGACAAAGCGGTAGAAAATGAATGAATAATTGAACAGTTTTAATCAGGGCTACTGGTTTACTGTTCTTTTTCACTGGACAGCTAGAAACAATATGCCCTTTATTTTTACAATAAAAGCACATCACATCAATAGCTTTTGTGTCACGCTCCTTATTTCTCGCGTCATAATTAGACCCAAAACTTTTACCAGACTCCGCTGTTGTAGACACAGCTTTCAAGTCATCCCTGCCATTACCATAACCAAAGCGGTCAAATCTGTTAAAGCCAATAGGGCGCTCCACAAAACCCGATCTGTGCGTTAACACGTACTCGTCCACGAGCACCGCAGCTTTAGCCACGTCCATGACTTTATTTTCATTTACATGTGTTGTTATTCTTTCAGGGAGACAGTTTTTAAAATCCTCCATCAATATTAGCTGCTTGAGCTGATCAAAGTCTTTCACATTTTGTGATGAGCACCACCGATCAAAGATAATTTCCTTTTCTCTGACAAACTCAACATGAGTCTGATGCCAACAAATTATCTTTTGAACACTTATGAAATACCTCCAAAGTGGGCGCTTCAATAAACTCACCCAGATTAAATGACATCCTTACACCTGGAATCTACGCAGCCAAACAACAAAAGGCTAACGCACAGACAAAGCTTTAACCACACAACAAACCACAAGGTCCTTTTCATTTACTGCTCAAACGCTTACAAAAACATACTCTACTCTTGTGCCACACAAAATCCAAAATGCCACAACACGTTACCCACAAATCTCTACTAGGCAAACTACAAAAGGTAACTTCTCAAATGGGCAGCACAACTACGATAAGGTTTTGGTTTTTAACGAGCCCCCATAAATATGTTACGGCCCAAACATATTTAAAAGAGGACACAGGAGGCAAAACAGTTCATTTCAAAAATTGTTTTTATTCATTTATTTTTTTTTACTGTTAAGCTTTTGTTTTATCTTGATGTTTTACTCTGTAGAGTTAGTAAAAAAAAAACAAAATCCAAAACCCTCCCGTGCCCAAAAAAGACTGAAAAGTATCAAAGAAAAGGTGGACCTGGTGAGCCGGCCAAACAGAACATAAAGGAAGAAGCGACCCGGGCCAACCCTGTACAGGGCCGTAGAAGCCGGTGCCAACTCCTCTACCACCCTACACAACACAAACCCCCATTACTAACCTGAACAAAATAAAGAACGAGAAATCAGACAGCCGGTCCCATCAGGCCAAACAAAAACAAGGCTAGGCTAACAAGAACTACAGAGCATGGAGCAAGCCGGCAGCGCTCACCAGCTGCCACCGAACAGCTGAGGCGGAAGCAAGAGCAACCGAGCGAGCCTACTCAGGTGACTTATATACTCTAATGAGCCTGAAAAAACATCTAAACATCTAAAAATATTTAAACTATGAAAACCACCTAATACAAAAGATACAAAGTTGTTTCCGGTTTGAAGGGTGTCTTTTCCAGACGGCATGTTTCAGCTCCTTCCAAAGATGCTCAATAGGATTGAGGTCAGGGCTCATAGAAGGCCACTTTAGAATAGTCCAATGTTTTCCTCTTAACCATTCTTGGGTGTTTTTAGCTGTGTTTTGGGTCATTGTCCTGTTGCAAGACCCATGACCTGCGACTGAGACCAAGCTGTCTGACACTGGCCAGCACATTTCTCTCTAGAATCCCTTGATAGTCTTCAGATTTCATTGTACCCTGCGCAGATTCAAGACACCCTGTGCCAGATGCAGCAAAGCAGCCCCAGAACATAACAGAGCCTCCTCCATGTTTGACAGTAGGGACAGTGTTCTTTTCTAGATTTGCTTCATTTTTCCGTCTGTGAACATAGAGCTGATGTGCCTTGGCAAAAAGTTCCATTTTTGTCTCATCTGTCCATAGGACATTCTCCCAGAAGCTTTGTGGCTTGTCAACCTGTAGTTTGGCATATTCCAGTCTAGCTTTTTTATGATTTGTTTTCAACAATGGTGTCCTCCTTGGTCGTCTCCCATGTAGTCCACTTTGGCTCAAACAACGACGGATGGTGCGATCTGACACTGATGTTCCTTGAGCATGGAGTTCACCTTGGATCTCTTTAGAAGTCTTTCTGGGCTCTTTGTTACCATTCGGATTATCCGTCTCTTTGATTTGTCATCAATTTTCCTCCTGCGCCACGTCCAGGAGGTTGGCTACAGTCCCATGGATCTTAAATTTCTGAATAATATGTGCAACTGTAGTCACAGGAACATCTAGCTGCTTGGAGATGGTCTTATAGCCTTTACCTTTATCATGCTTGTCTATAATTTTCTTTCTATTCTCCTGCGACAACTCTTACCTTCGCTTCCTCTGGTCCATGTTGAGTGTGGTACACACCATGTCACCAGACAACACAGTGACTACCTGAAGCCCTATAAATAGGCCCACTGACTGATTACAAGATTGTACACACCTGTGATGCTAATTAGTGCACACACCTTGAATTAACATGTCCATTTGGTCACATTATTTACAGTCTTTTCTAGGGGTACCATCAATTTTGTCCAGGTGTGTAAGTAAAGTGCAGTAGTGCATGTGTGAACAGTAGGTACTGTAAATGAACAGTTGGCAGTGCAAATAGTTCAAGTAAACATAAATGATATGTATAGACAGTCCGGGGGGGCAGTATATAAGGGGCAGTGGGATCAGCGGGGAGCAGAGTTCAATAAAGAGACAGCTCTGGGAAAAAAACTGTTCTTCAGTCTGTGGTCCTGGTTTTGAAGCACCTGAAACACCTGCCGGAGGGAGAAAGTGAGAACAGTCTATGGATGGGATGAGAGGAGTCCTTATGGATGCAGAGAAGCTACGAGAGAGTGATCTTTTTTCCTTTTTGGGACAGTACCACCAGACGTTCATTTGCAGAGCGCATCTGGTAGGAACGTAGGATTGTATTAGTGAGTGAAGATATGAGGGCCAAGAGCAGGCGTCAACAGGGAGCCAGTGTAACCCAATGAAGAGAGAAGTTACGTGTGCTCTCTTCAACAAGCCCTGTAGACAGATGCAAGGATAGGAAATCTTTCATTTCAAATACACATACATCGTTCCACTTATGAAACCTGGATTGTTTTGAGGATAAATCCTGATGAGCATAATGTTTAGTCTCAAGGTTCCAAAAATTGTCAGTCAAAAAAAGGGACAGAAAATTGATGGGATCATATCTCTCTCCCCTGTATAACCAGTACGTTCATCAAAATGCTTCTTCCACCCCTGATAAACTTCCAGATCTTTTATGTGTTCCCAGCCATTATCATCAGCAATAGGCCTGTAGCTATAGTCTGTCCCTCAGCATCCGCCTCTCAGCTGTATTTCATAATAAAGTTTATTTATGTAGCACATTTCATATGACAAGCATAGACTCAATGCAAAAAAAGGGTGTTCTCCCCCGAAGTCTATGCAAATAGAACCACTGCTTTATTGCACATGTTCTTGTCTCACAATTTCTACTTTCACCAACGTAGAACCGTGTCGCAGTTCTTCAACTTAAAAGCTTAAAGGGTTAATTACTGTCAATGCCTCCAGGTTTTTTAAAGTCTGTTTCAAACACATTTTATATCTCAACTTTTGTGGCACTTCTGGGACGTCACCGTTTCCAGGACAGAAACCAGCACAAAGGAAAGGGGTCCCTGTACCAAACTGACCCATACCCTACCTATCCTCATCTCTGATCCTATAACTCGGTCCTGGTGCGTTTCAGACCTGGTCAGATATAATAAGTCAATCATTATCCATGAGGAACGTTACTTTGTTACAGCAGTTTCACACGAAACATTCGTCAACAGCAAAAGATAAAAATAAGATTACATTAAAACAATACAAAAATACAAATCATATTACAAATGTAACAGATTTACATACTTCTAAAGATAATATCTACTATATAGATTATGGAAGAAGAGAATTCAGAAATAAAAGGTAAACAACAATATTTACCCTTTGTTAAAAAAAGAGAAAATAAACCAGACTTGCTAAAAAAACAAATTTTCTCAGTAATCTTTTTTTAAAAGGCACATAAGCCTCTCTCTCAGTGCCATCTTGGCTTTGAATGGTTTAGTCCTATTTCAGTTCTGGTTTAGACCTTGATCAGACCCAGTTTAGTCCTTGATAAGTTTTGATTGATAGTTCTTCTGTCTCTTGCAGGTGCTGCTGAAAGTGGTTCACTCTAAACAGTTTCTGTGGGAGGTCCCCGGTCTGCTGGAAGGTGAGGAGTACTGCGTCCAAGCTCAGACTGAGCTGCCCTCCGGACAGAAGAGCCCCCCTACAGACCCCCACTGTGTCTTCTTCCCAGGTCCTACTTTAGTCCTGGTTTCGGTGCAGAAGGAATTTAAACCCACTCTTAGTTTAGTCATAATTTAGTCTTTTTATTTTATTTTTTCTATTGTTAACTCCCAGGTCAGTGCCTGGTTTAGTCCGACTGAATGAATGGATGAATGAATGAATAGTCCTAAATGTTGGTCTTAGTTTAGTCCACGTTTGTTTTTGGATTTAGATCTGGTTTGACATAACTTTAGTCAAGGTCAGTGCAATCCTTCTTTAGTTCTTCAGACCTGGCTTAGTCATGGTCCTTAGTCCTACTTTAGTCTTGGTTTAGTTCTGTGTTTATCTGTGATTTACGTAGACCTGTTTTAGTTCTAGTCTACTCCTGGTTTTCCTGTTGAACCTGAGGTCTTCTTTCAGGGCTTGGAGAGTTGTGGAAAAAGCCAACCACAATGGTGTTTGCGGTCGTGATCTCGGTGGGATTTCTGTGTGCTGTCTTCTGGTACATCGTCCATTGTCAGCCACAAACCTGCCACAGGTTCTTCCAGAAGGAGCCGCTGCCGCGCTCCCTGGTCAGTAGCACTTGTCTCTCTGTCCCTCTCCCACCCCAGCTCAGTGGAGACACAAACCTGCCAACCTGCCCTGTACCACTTTAGACTTCAGGTGGACTTAAGTTCTAAATAAAAACAAAAAAAATGATTGACTTAGACTTTAAGACTGAAGAGTTTAAGCCCGTTAATCCTTGTGTGGAGACACTATTGTAACGCTTATAAGGCTAACTAACGCTACTAAACCAGTGACCAGAAGTAGATTTGAGAGAGCCATAGAGTGTGTAAATGAAAGACAAAATAAGATATAAATAATAGAAGTATCAATCACAAAATAGGTAATAATATCCAAACATTTCAAATAACCACTGGGAAACTTTATCTGAGTTAATTGGGTCCATTGCTTAAGGTCAATGTGAGTCATTTGTTTTGTTAAAAAGAAGAGCAAAGTCTTTCAAATTTCCTTCAAAAGTTCAAACAGGAACAAAGATGTGACTGCACATGGTCATAAAAATCCAAATTAAATTCACAAAGTTAAAGAAATTAACTAGCTATAAGTTATAGATTAGGAAATTACCAGTACAATTTAATTTAAAATAGTTACAAATTGCAATACAGTTCAAATATCAATTATTTATAAATGATAATATAATGATAATTATAATGATAATATTTAAGTAAAGTGCACTTTGGTTTAAATTAAATTAGCATAAAGGCTAATAATTAAAATATATCAAAATCCTTTACATAAAAAAATAGTTGTGCAACAGATTCTATACAAGTTTGAAATATATAGCTATGTTCATTCAAATTACAATGTAAAAACCATCATAGCCACCAGAGCGTGTGCTCAGAAGAACAAAAACAGACACCAAATTGGAGTCCTGAAGATGCCCTTTAATTCGGCTGAAATAGAACTTAAATTTTAATCAATAATCTTCTCTACAGAGTACTGATGTTAGCAGTATAAAACATAAACTGACTCACCGCTGGGCTTTTCATGAAAGTAGAATAGTGAGGATTTTAGTCGCCAACAATAAGCACGGCCACAGTGAGCAGCAGCGGGGGAGCAGGAAGTGACATGGGCACCAGGTATTATCCCCCCCGGTTCACAGGAGCAGTAATCAAGGATGGGATGGGCCTATTTAGAAATTTGCTTTGTTTTTCCTTGGCGGGACATATATGATATGATATGTTTGCAGGAGGAATGGGATGCTCAGATCCCAATGCAAACTCCGGAGGAGCAGCTGGAGTTGCAGATAGTCTTGCCTAATGCCTGAAGACCAAACACCATCTCCTCCATGGACACACCATAACACATGTCAGCATAGAGCCTACTGAGGTCAAACAGCTCCAAGGACACCATAACACATGTCAGCATAGAGCCTACTGAGGTCAAACAGCTCCAAGGACACCATAACACATGTCAGCATAGAGCCTACTGAGGTCAAACAGCTCCAAGGACACCATAACACATGTCAGCATAGAGCCTACTGAGGTCAAACAGCTCCAAGGACACCATAACACATGTCAACATAGAGCCTCCTGAGGTCAAACAGCTCCAAGGACACCATAACACATGTCAGCATAGAGCCTCCTGAGGTCAAACAGCTCCAAGGACACCATAACACATGTCAGCATAGAGCCTACTGAGGTCAAACAGCTCCAAGGACACCATAACACATGTCAGCATAGAGCCTCCTGAGGTCAAACAGCTCCAAGGACAATGGCACAATGACAGACTTTATGAAGAAAACAGGTTTTGGCTGTCTTCACACTTTGAGGGGTGCAATGTTTACAATCACATTGTTTAAAAAAAAAAAGAAAGTAACCTGTTTTAGCACCCTGTTGCTTGTGACTTATATTTTGTGATCTATTTTCATAATGTTTTTTTATTATTATTTATTTGTCAGAGACCTGTATTTACACTGATCTCACCAGAGAAGCTTTAAACTCTACAGTCCTTGGACAGGTGCGCACAAAATTGAAAAAATGGTTCAAATGAATGCTGGATTAAACCCACTGCACAGGCTTATGTCTCTGTACTTGTGCTAAAGTGTTATATTTTCATACTTTTTATTGTTAAATTAATCCATTACATTTGTGTTGTCATTTGAAAGTATATAAAAGTATTCCTGTTTACATACTTTAATATTTGTGTAAAATAGTGATTAGATTTAGATTTTCTTTTTGAATTGAGAATGGGGTAGGCTGACTAGGAGTTGTTATTAGATGGACCATGCAAAGAACAGTGAAATGAAACTGATTTATGTGAATCCTTGAACGAGCCACAGACATGTGAGAATGAGTTTTAAGTGAAATGTCACTTTCTGACGTCTGTTCACATGAAAGAAATACTTTTGTTGAAGCTGCAGCAGTTAAATGAAACAATGCTAACGAACCACTTTTTCACGACGTTTATTCCTATAATAATTTTCATCCTCTAATGTTTTATTCTGTTTCTTGCATAACATAAATATAAACAGTTTCCAAAAACCTGCGTGTGCATGCGTAAAGAGTCTAAGCAGCAGATGCTCAGTGGTAGAGCGGTCGTCCTTCAACCAGAAGGTAGGAGGTTCGATTCCCGCTCTCGCCACACTTCACACTGTCGTTGTGTCCTTGGGCAAGACGCTTAACCCACCTTGCCTCCAGTGACTGTAACACTGGTATTTAGAAGCTTTGGATAAAAGCGTCAGCTAAATGAAATTAAAATGAAATGAACTAACCAGGGTTTTAGTGGAACCTGTGTCATATTGAGTCTTTTACTTGAAAGAAACATATGTGCAGAAATGTAGAAATGAAGTGTACCATTATGTTGACCTACTACACTCCTGTGGCATTAGACATTAACATGGTTATAAATGTTCATTATCATTTTACCGGACACTCACCACACACACTCTGTGAAGTGTGGTGTACTGTAAATGTCTTTCTATTTTATCCCTACTGACCGCTGAATGATCCCTTCGCATTGTGTTTGTGGGCACCGCGGCCATCTTTAGTTGACTTGTATTATTCTTCTTTGCTATGGCGAGTAGCTATTGTGGTAATTTGGCAGCGATGTTCTATTTGTTTCAGTGTTTAGCTCTATTCTGAGCTCTTTTCTATTGTATACACTTGATTTTGTGTTTACTCTTGCCTCTGCTGGTGCAGACTGCATGCAGCTTACAGTTCTGTGTTCAGCATTTACGATCCTAACACGCAAATATAGATGTGTGTCCTTCAGATCAAATCGATAGGTTCTGTGTCTGTTGTTGCTGAAACCGATGGAATTTCAAGGTTATGAAGATCTTACAATCAATGTTTGTGTGTACGGGAAAAACAGGTCCAACTCCGTCTTCACACATTCTTCAGATTGGTAGTGTATAACTAAGAGCCATTTTTTCCCTAGAATATGTCTTTGGCCAAGACCGATCAGTGTTTACAAGGTCTGTTCCCACTGGAGGGCAAACACTTTCTTGACAGCTTTGATGGAACTGGTGGCTACTTTACGTATTTTAGTGGTACGTGTTTTCCGTGTGCGGGGGGATCTTTTTCTCTTGCTTATTGGAGAATTCACTACTTGCGAGCTTAGTTACATCAGCTACGGTAATGTTCTTTGCAGATGTCTTCAAAAAAAAGGCTTAACTATTTTAAATGCTGTGCTAAAAAGTGGTGCTACCATTCTAAACAAACTCCAGAACACACCACCCACACCATTTCCATACTGAGTCCTGCTTCCCATTAAACCGGGCAGTTCTTCACCTGCCTGGTTCATATAGTGCGACATGTACCTAGAGTTGTTGCTGGTGTACGAGGTGAACGTGTGCCATTTTTAGAAAAACTAAAATGCAGCTTCACAATCACTTTGCCGAACAAAAAGGGAAGTACACTGGACTTTTTTAAAAGAGATTTCTACATCGTCTATGACTTTGAGAGAGACTTTGTGGTGTGGCTTGTTGTAAGTCAAAGTGGACATGATGCATGCCTCGTCTGATACATTTATACACCGGAGGAGAGGAGCATGGCTGTCACCCATCAGTTATATTATAGTCCACAATGTCACTATAAATAAATATATTGTTTCTACCGCCATAATTATCAGCAACGTGTTTCCAATAAACTGTTTCAGGCGGGATTATGAACAGGTTTAAACCCTAGTCTTTCAGCTAGGCGTCCGTTAAAAGCTAGACTGAAGCCTTTGGCACCTATCACATAAACCCTATTAATAATGTTGTATTGCAGGTTTATGCACAATGTTACTGGACTGTGCATATATCTGGAATTTAATTCTTTGATTATCAAATCGTTAAATTCAACTAAAAGAGTTATTGTCACAATCTGCTCTGATTTGTAATCACAAACAACCACTCACCACTTTGTGTAATCACAAAGACCAACCTCTTATGGTTCAGCTTTGCCTTAAAATGCCATATCTTGTTTGAACACACATGTGCTGACGCATTACTCAGTAGAGTAACAGAAATCTGTTCTTCCTGTCCACCTTTAGGTTTTTGTCTGTATCCTTGCAGGTACTCAGGAGTTACATTTCTCTGGCCACCCCAGCCACTTTACAAACACCTGGCTTATAGCCCCTGATCCTTTTCTGGACAGTATTTTCTCAATTTTACTTTCTCATTTTTAATAATTACTTGTTAAACACATCCATCTCCTTGTCTTTATTCAGTGCGGGGGTTGTCTTTATTGATCTATAATAAGAATATGATTATTATAAGCATTAACAAGGCCCTGACAACATCTACATATTTTATAATTTGAAAATCATCCGATGTTAAATACCGCCACATTCGTGTCTTTAAAGTTCTGTTGAACCACTCTACAACACTTGCCTTGGTCTCATTGTGTTAAAAGTGTGCAATCTTATGCAGACTCATGTTGAAAATGCTCATTATAAAACTCTGTACTGCCTGTCGTGGCGGCACAACCCCCAAACCCGGTGGTGGACACCGGAAGTAAGGGACGCCGTCAAGCTGAAGAAGGACCTTCATCTGCAGCTCATTGTTTTCTTTGGTGCAATGAATTCACATAATTCACTCATGGTCAAGACAGTAAGTTATTTGGAGTCGTTCCTCTTATTTGGTTAGCTATAGTTAGCATCCCCTTTTACTAGCACGCTATTGTTATTTAGCATTAGACAACTGAAAACAAAACAACACAATATATTATATGTGTGTCACAGTTTGGGCCTATTTGCTCCACAGCCTGTTCCTCTTAAATTTTCCTTCCTGGCTCCAGTCTACAATCTATACAGTATATGTACTCACTCTGCCTTCTTCTATCACTGCTATATTGTTCTTCTTCATCAAATGACAGACTCTCAACCGCTTATTCTTCGGACTGATCTTCTTCTACCATCCCAACCTGTTCCTGACTCTGCTTCCTGTTATCTTCTGTTCCTGTTTGCTCTGCCTTTCTGGGTCTCGGTGCATCCGGTGGAGCCTCCTCTACAAGGTCCTTCTACTGTTCTAGTGATCTCCTGCTACAATAAAGGATTGTAACTGTACCATATCTGTGCGCTGCATTTGAGTCCAGAAAAAAAAAACCACAGCATTACAATATGGTCTGCCTATGGTTACTCTTCCCCCAACGTTGTCACATTCGTGTCACAGTTTTTCTCTGCGGGCTCTCAATAAAACATTGAAGAAAAGGTTAAAGCAAAAGCATCTGGACTCAGTTTTCAAGGTGAAGACGTTTGGTCTCTAATTCAAAAAGACTTTATCAAATGGTAAGAGAGCTAGGCTTATATCTCTAGAGGGAGGGGTTTGACCTGAAACTAAACTGGATAATACCAGGCTGTTTTGGTCTCATAGTCGTTAGCTATGAAAGGACAGTGAGACTCCTGATGTGAGAGTCGTTAAACCTGGGATCAAACCCACACAACCTTCTTGTTGCTGTGAGGTAGTGTGTTAGGAAACAAATACAGACAGCAACATCACACATCAGTTCAGACAAGGTGTGTGTGGACACAAGCATATATTTTAAAAACCTTTACAACATGCTGTATACCATTTACATCTAAAAAGTCTGGATATAGAAGAATTGTCAACAGGGAACTGATTCTTATGTGTTCATTGCTCAAATCACATGGGCTTTTGGATTTTGTAATGAGCAGAATTAATCTGTGGAAACAAAATACAAGAGTTGCAAGTTTATGAACTAATTAAAGTTTTTATCACTTTATGTATCCTCTGTCCTCTCCTTTCTCCTCTCTCCAGTCCTGTCTCCTCTGTCGTCCTAAATGAGTGGTGGGACATCTGGGTCATCCACAAATCCGTCTGAAACCCTGGTCTTTGATTGGTCGGATCTCTTCCTTGTCATCTCCAGTGGCCCTTCACCTTCTCCCACATGACGTACAATGTTGGTGAGGTCAATGTTTTTGCTGGGGTCCACCTCCAGTTTCTCATGAACCGCTCCACTTCTGCAGACACAGAGCAGAAAAGAAAGTGTAAATGGACAAGCGTAGCAAGTCTGGAGTATTTTCTCTTGTAAAGTTTGTCAAGACAGTACCTGGTCTTGTCCTCAGAGCTACTCTTTGGATGTAGGACAGGAGCTGTTTTCTTTGTCACTTTGATTTCACCTTGAGCCTGAGAGGAGACACAGATTTGTTTTTTAGGGTAAGAAGGCATCTGAATTCAATTTTGAAAAATCTTTGTCCAGATGCGTTTGTCTTCACCCTGGATTCTCCACAGACATAGATTTTCACCAGATGTCAAAAGTATCACTTTTTTATCGACTAGTCATTCATTGAGCAAGATGTTGAGCATTGAGCTGTGAATTAAAGAGCTTGAGCGGTGCCTCCCAGTGGCCACATGCTCACACTATAGACATGGAGCAATAATGTTTGGAGTGTCTAATGTTTGGGTTCAAACCTATGTCCAGATGCCTTCTTTAAAACCTTTTTTTGAATACGTCTTGGAGACTGAGAACCTTCACAGACATTTTTAAGTGGAAATGAGTTACAAATGGTAGAAACATAACACTGTTAAAAAGCTAAACTCGCAGCTGGGTAAAGTTAAGCTGGGATTCTTTTGTTTTTTTGAAAGTTTGGGTTTCCAGAAAACGTCAGTTAACAAATAATCAATAAATATCAAGTCGAAAGAATGACCTTGGGCATGGTGAGGAGCAGGTGTCCGGTGGTCTGTGATCTCTTAGCAGTGGAACTGTCAGGCTTCACTTCAGCAGGAAGAACCATCTGAAACACCTGTGACCATACCATAAAAAACAGGGACATTAATGATCTGTAACTAGATCTATAAGCTCAAAAAACGTGCGCCTTTGCTTCATTTTAGATCTAAAAATCCACATTTGTAATAAAATGTTTTTTAAAACAATGTCTGACATTACATATTTACCTTTCCTTTAATGATAACTCTGGCGAGGTTTGGCTGAACATCGACATCTATCAGCAAAGTGTCCAAGTGTCTGAGAGAGTAAAAATAAAGTTTTTAAATAATAATCTCACACAGTACTACAATATGGAGCACTAAGTTCCAATGAAATGAAATTAAATAATGAAATGAAATAAATCCTTATATAATTTATTAAATGTGTTATTAATGAATTAAATATGCCATTAATTTACTAAAATGGGAAACAAATATATAAATAGTAAATTAAATGTGTCATTAATTTTTTTTTTATTTAACATAAAACATATATAATTATTTTACTCTTTATTTAATTATTTTATGGTCCTGTGATGCAGTGCCACAATAAATTAATGTAATCTGTCAACTTCACCCATCAAACTCATTTGGACGGGGCTAACGCTGACCTAGTGTTATCTGCTGGGGCTCAGCCATTGGTGTTTTCCGGACTGACCAGCGTCAGGCTCATCGGTAACTTACAAAAAAACTAAAAATGTTTTATTGAGTCAGCCCTGCGACTAACTGGCCATTGACCAGTGTGTACCCTGCCTTAGGGATAGGCTACAGTCAAACGGGACAAACTAGAAGAAAATGAATGAATTAATGTTTTATTGAGCGAGGGTTAGTTGAGAGGCAATATTGACAGAGCATTTGAGCCATGGAGAGAGCTGAGATCTGAATCTGATTATTATGCATAACTAAAGTGTAACTAAACCCCTGGTCAGAGCCTAACTCCACCCACTCACAAAATTTGAAAAATGCTGGAAAAGTGGGCAGAGCCCAGCAGAGACAGAGGGGAAGAACCGAGGGCGGAGCTCAGCGGGGGTGTGAACCGGAGACCCGCAGTGACGGATTAATTGACAGCAGCTGTCAGACTCGCAAAGATGTAGACTTGAAGGAAGCTAGTAGCTTTGCTACGGAGCGGTCCTTCTAAGTGGAGGACATTTCTGTGCACACAGGGCTAGAGCCTTATCAGTTTGTGCCACTGGCTCAAACCGCGGTCTCAACAACTCCCAAAGTTAAAGAGAGAAGTCTTGCAGCACAAGAGAGAATGGAGCCAGTGATAAAACGTTAGCATTGTCTAATTTAGGCTAATGCTTAGCAAATGCTAACAAAGTTTCAGAAATTGCAAACCTATGCATTTAGTTTGATTTTGGTAATTAGTGTTAATTACACAAAACAGAGATTTCAAGTCTCCCTCTACAACTGTTAAAAAACTCTTGTCTTGCAGCTCACTGGTCCTGGGAGAGAATGTGTTAGAGATACTCAAGGTATAGCAATGAAATAAGACCAGTGTCAAGTCCAGTTAATTTAATAAGTATTATGCAAAAAAGACACAACTCTAACCAAATATATTTACATCCAAAACAAAGTAGTGATAAACATTGTTTCTCATGTTGTAGGTAATGCACAGGTGTGACAGGTTGGTGAGTCGGCTTCATAACAGTCCATCCAGACTTTGAGGCAGTAACACTAAACCCCTGTGTTACAGGCTCTAACACTTGTAATGTAGTGTTAAACTTATCTTCAGCTTTTTGGTGAGACACTTCACATTCATACGAGGCAATGTGGGTTAAGTGTCTTGCCCAAGGACACAACGACAGTATGAATTGTGGGGAGAGCAGGAATCGAACCGCCTACCTTCCGGTTGAAGGATGACCGCTCTGCCACTGAGCCACATCCACATAATATATAATATAATAATTATACTGTATATATATATATATATATATATATATATATATATATATATAAGAATAATATAATAATCTTTATTTTTAAATAGTGCTTTTCCACCTACTGTAGTAGGTGGTAGGCTGGCACTTGTGGTGTAATATTTTATATGTCATGTGTTTTAAACTATGTAGACCCAGTTAGTTATTCATTTAAACATTTAATATAAAAGACAAATTCTAATGTCAGACACACACACAGGAAGGGCCAGATAAAAACGCAGGTGTCTGCGGGAGGAGACAGAGCCGGGCAAGGAGTAGCTCAAGGCCAGGCCGAATGACATCAGGCGGAGCCTTGCACAATGATATCAGTACTTTACCTTTCTGATATCAAAACTGTATAAAAGCTTATGTCTACTGTTCAAATGTTAGTAGAGCTTGGGGTATACTCTGCTCGGGTCATTATTTGTTGTGTTGGTTGTGAAACAATAAAGACTCTATGGCATGGAAATCTGGTGTTGCGTTCACAACTTATTCCATACAAATAGTGGCAAAGACTGAGGGGTCAGTTTTGACACTACAATTGGAGCCAGCAGCCAGGAGAGGACCTGTGGAACGAGTGACTCTCTTTCTGCCTGACCACCCGGAGAAAGCATCCCAGGCGCTGAAGACCATCGAGGTGAGACCTTTTCACTTTTTACTTTTGAGCGGTTAGGTGTCTGTGGTGCAGCTTGGGGGGGCATCAGGTAGAGAGAGACCACTCTAAAAACCTCACCTCAAAAGAACCTAGAGGATTTTATTAGGGACTATTTATAAATCATTTCTGTCCATTGAATGCAGGCTAAGAAAAACACCGCTTGTGTCTTGTAGGGGAATTTAGAGATTTTATCTGGAAGCACATTCTAAATATGGTGTAGTCTGTACGTCAGGGAAGAAATCGATTAAAGGGAGTATTTCTATCTTTGGGTATAATCTAAATAAGGTGAACGTAGAAATAACTCTGAGGAAGAAGTTGGTACGCAAGAGGAAAAATTGTGAGGCTAATTCTATCTGCAGATTATACGCGTTAGAACACCGTTTATATCCCGGAGAAGGAATTGTTAAGAGACGGTCTAATTCTTAGCGCAAAAGGATATAGAGACGTCTAAAGTAAACAGAGCCTGGCAGAGTGCGCAGGGGTCTGAAAAGGAACGAGGCCTGAGAGGAGACAGAGGTCTCCAGAAGAGTTAGCACCTAAATTCATGCGATTTTCCAGCTGAGTTTAAGTATAGTTGAAGAAAAAAAAAAAAAAAGGAGTAACAGACGAAATACCTAATATAAA
The DNA here is from genome assembly GCA_024416835.2 of Perccottus glenii. Lineage (NCBI taxonomy): Eukaryota > Metazoa > Chordata > Actinopteri > Gobiiformes > Odontobutidae > Perccottus > Perccottus glenii. The sequence continues at coordinate 6,020,437 of CM044557.2, forward strand.
AAGGAGAAAAATTTAGTTTAGAGGCCTGCTTTAATAAGGGGTAACACGCTGTCCAAGTCGACTGGACTAAATATAGCGTTGTTGACTGCCAGAAACGTAAGTTTAAATTACCTTAGTGGGAAGGAAAATAGTTAGCGTCCCTTTTCTATCTTAAAAGTTCAGCTAGGGGCTGAAATTGAGATAAAAGACGTGCGACTAAGCGACACAAAAACCCGCTGATGTGTTTAGTTAACTCTGGATAAGAGAGGCTAAACAGAGGAGCCGCGGCGTGTGGACTAGTCAGGAGTGTATGAGAGTGTGTGTGTGTGTGTACGGAAGCCCTAGGGAGAAGTAAATGCAGACGTTGATAAGACTTAGAGCTTTAAAAGTGAAGGAAAATAGGTTAAACAATTGAAATAATATTGTTAAAAGGAGAACTAAAAGAGGTGAAGAAGAAATTAAGAACAATAATAATAGAAAGTTAACAAAAGAGCGCTGAGGAAAAATTAATAGGGATATAGTTAATTAAAATTGAATAAATTCACCAAAAGGAGTTAATACAATTATAAGAACAAGGAAAAAGGTTAGAGCTTAAACACTAATAAAAAATTTAAGGAAAAATAGCCGACAGCAAATCAGAATTAAAATAGTTAGAGCTGTGCTTTAAATCTAACCATAAAGGAACAATAAAAGTACTACAAATTAATCTGGCCAAAGAAATAATTAGTGAGAAATAAAAGTAAAGTAAAGTAAGTAATTAGAGGTTTACGCTAAAACCGGAATAGATAAAAAACGAGTTAAATTAGCCGTAAATATAACTCAATTTAAAAGCCGTGCGGAGAATTACAAATATAAAGAGACGGTGGTCTCAAGAAAGTCTGAATTAATCTCAAAGTAGGTCTAGTTGTAGTGTGTTCTAGAAGCATTACAATTATTCTATTAAAGAGACATTTAGAATTTCTAGCAACATCACAAATCCACGGCTGCCATCGCCGCTGTTAAAAAAATTACGGTGGAAAAGACAGGAGACCTATGCTTAATTAATAGGTCTCAAGAGAATTAAAACAGAGAAAATATTCTTGACATCCGACAGAAACCAGCAAAACCAGAACCTACAGAAACCCTATACTAATAAAATAATTTAAAAGGGTCAAAGTAATATATTATCCAAAGCGGTGTCAGGATGGGGGCTAAGAACACGAAGGATACAACCACTCTGACTCCATTGGAAATAATCATTAGACAAAAACCCCAACATGAAAAACGAATTAGACATTATATGAGAAAGTGGCATCAAAGAACACAGAACACTTTACAGTGGCCCCTTACGGGAAGTTTTGATCTAACTCGCTGTAATGAAATGGAAAGTAACATAAGACATTACAAGGCAAATGATGACAGTGATAAACGAGAAGGGAAACGAACTAAAGAGAGAGAAACATTGGCATGGTTTAGAATAGAGGCAAAGAAAAAAATACTTCAGGAAAGGTCCGCACAAACAGCTGAAACAGGGTCTAAAATTGTTGTTAAGCCTTGTACCGAGCCTACAGCTCCTCCGCTTTATGCCGAAATTGCTGGGCAATACCCAATAAAAGAAATATCTGAGAAAATGGACGGTGAAATAACTGGTAAATTTAAACTAGCTTTAACTAAACCAAGACGGGGAACTCTAGGCAGAGGGCATGACAGCGACTCCGACAGCGCTTCTCATGCAGACAGCTCCTCCGAGCAGAGTGATGAGGAGGGAAAATATGCAAATGCGCACTCACGTCGTAAAAAGCCAAGAGACACCCGTGACACTAAGAGAATTAAAAGAAAGGAATATGAAGAATTAAATGAACAAAAGGGAAGTCAGTCCCGACAAGATAGACATGACTACAAGCAACTAACAGTCGCAGAGAGATTTCTAAACCAAAAAAATAAGAGTGAGGAGGAAAATTCCTCTGAAGATGGCCATTCTTTAAACCAGACCCCGAAAGTATCATTCTATGAATCAAACCAGACTTCACATAGTCCAGAGGATTATAGAAGAATACTTAGAGAAAAAAGAGAAGATTATGGAATTAAACAATTATCAGAGAAAGAACAGAGTTTAAGAGAGAGACTGAAGGCAAGCTTATCTGAAGAATTTACAGCCTTAAGCGTCAAATCACCTGTCGTAAAACCTAAAAAAAGCAAGGGAGTGGGGGAAGAGGAGTCAGACCAGCTGCAGAGACGAGCCGAAAAGAGAATAAATCTGCTTGAAAAAACACTAGCAGAAATAGAGCATGATCCTAGCAGAGAAGGCATGAAACTCCGCAGCCGACAGTTAACAACCCCTCCCCCTCCGGAGAATGAAGATTTAGGAACAGGAATATTTCCTATACTGACAAAAGGCCGCAATGAGCCACAGTATATTCCTTGGTCATTTACAGACATGGTTGGTTTGGCTAATGGACTTCCTGATTTATCACAAGGTGCGAATAAATTCATTTTTTCTTTAGAGGAAAAGACGGCTGGAGCCCGCTTAGCTCTTGGGGACATTAAAGCATTGATCATGTATCTGGCAGGGAAGCATATAACTGAAGAATTGTTCACAGCAGCTGAGTTGCCACTGGTTGTACAAGGGAATCAGGCCGACCACATAGGCTTCAACGGACACAGAGCCAGAATATGGGCAGAGCTCCGTCAAATATTCCCAGAACGACTAGACCCATCTAAACTGGAGTCAGAAAAGTTAAATGACACAGAGTGTCCATCAAAATTCCTGTTTACGTTTCAAAGAGATGGAGAGATGAAACAGGAAGTGCCTGGAACTTAAACGAAACCACACAAAGCCTTTTCAAAGTGATGGTTAAAAAGGCAATGCCTCCTGAAGTCCAAACTAAACTGGACTCAGTAGTAGGATTAATGAAAATGGAGTGGACTTTGTTAAGCTGAACATGTTATACATCATGTGGAAGCTTGCAGGAGAGAAAGGAAAATAGAAGAAGAAGCGAGCAAAAGTTTAATGAATAAACTAACTCAGCTGCAAGTGAACGACTTGACCAACAGAAATAAAAAAGAAAAAGGGAAATTACAAGCTCCTATAATAACTTCTGAAAATTATCAGCAGATGCAGCAGACGCAGACGCAGCAGCAGCAGCAGGCGAGGCGCAGCAGCAGCAGCGTCCAGCCGCAGCCAGGGAGCTGAATAACTCTTTTGTCTCCCGATATCCAATAGCAGGTCAAATGTCACCACAACCAGCCAATTGGACACAAGACGGGAGGCCATGGGGAGTACGAGGACGGCCCACACAAAGAAGCAGATATGGACAAAGAAACAGACCTACGCAACGTCCTGTGAGTACAGACTTTGATTCAGCCGGCAGGCCATTAAGCACAGGAGCAAGGCAGAGACCTGAAGGGTGCTGGATCTGTGGCCAGATGGGGCACATGCAATGGGAGTGTCCAAACGGCCCAATGACAAGACAAGGGAGGATGTACTAGTGGTGCCCGGAGAACAAGAGAGAGGAGAAAATTATCCCAGTTGTATCTAATAAATCACATGATGAGCCAATAATTACAGTAACAATACAAGACAATGACTATCAATTTATGGTTGACACAGGAGCAACCTACTCTTGTATTGGAAAAGAAGGAAGAGATATACCATTATCAGATACAAATGTAAAGACAGTGGGATTCTCCGGGAAAACACAAATTATTCCTCTCACAAAGAAAGTACAACTGAATGTAGCAGGAAGGACTTTGAGAACAGCATTATTGTATTCCAAAACTACACCAATTAACATTTTGGGAAGAAGATGTTCATGTGTACTGAAGGCTAGTATCACATGTACACAAGGAGTGTCTCCAGGTGGATTTCCGATGACACGGAGAATAAAATGATGTCTGCCACGGCCGTGATAGACACAAAAGTGACAGTTAAGCCTGTTGTGTATTGGCTGAGATGGCCCAGAAACTCCCAGCTCGAACATAACTGGCTGAAATGGAAATTCAGGATTGAGAGACAATTTAAGGACTTTCAGGTGCCAAAGACGACACTACACTGTACACTGATGTATGATGAAAATCAAGACAATATGGATTATGAGGACAATTGGCAAGAACACATGGCTGGTAAAAGTTTTCCTGTTACAAGTCATTATATATATATTGGCAGGCAGGGAGCTGTAGCAGTACCGCTTATTACCCCACTTGAAACTTGGTTTCTGATCACGGACTCTAGTCCTCATGTCACCTTAATGCTGGCAGGGGGAGTGGAGTCATGTGCACTCAAACCAATGGTAAAGGCTGTAATGTGCGTTACTAATTGGCTATCTACCAAAATTAAAGAGGTTGATGTCTCAGAAGATTATCAATATTTCAGAATTAGAATAGAAGCCTGTGACACAGTCCAGGCCGAAAGAGTAATTGTAGACAGAACCACTTCAAAACAATTAGTATTATCAGAAAGACATAATGTCTTGTTAGAACAGGTACCAGCTGAACTCTGGTCTAAAAGCAAAACAGATGTAGGGCTAGTTAAGTCATCACCCCAATACAAATACGCATTAAACCTGGAAGTGTATTGCCAAGAATAAAACAATACCCCCTAAGTCAACACGCAATTGAAGGAATAAGGCCGACAATTGAAGGGCTACTAGATGCAGGAGTATTGATTGAATTAAAGGGTCCCTGTAATACACCAATTTTTCCAATAAAGAAACCACATTCACCTGATTATAGGTTGGTACATGATTTAAGAGCAATTAATGCAATTATTGAGGATGAAAGACCCATTGTACCTGACCCCTGTCTAATAATGTCTAACATTCCAGCGGATGCAGAGTGGTTCACAGTTATCGATTTGTGTTCAGCTTTTTTCAGCATTCCTATACATCCTGATTCACGCTATCTGTTCTGCTTTACTTTTTATGACCGAGATGGGAGAGAAAGGAGCCTGTCCTACAGCCGACTGCCACAAGGCCTAAAGTTGTCCCCATCAAAATTCAACCAGGCGCTGACTCATGACCTGCAAAGTTTGAACGTCGTGAGTACAGTAATCCAATATGTAGACGATCTGCTAATATGTAGCCCTAATCGGGAACAGTGTGAAAAAGATTCTATCACTGTGTTACAAACTTTAGCACATGGAGGACACAAAGTTAGTAAAGAAAATTACAATTTTGTCAACCTGAGGTGGAATATTTAGGTCGTGTCCTTAGTGGGAATAAGAGAAAAATTGCTCCGTCTCATATAGAGGCTATAACAAAGGCGCCAAAACCACAAACTGTGGGACAGATGATGACATTCTTAGGCACAGCTGGCTATAGTAGACCATGGATTTGTGATTTTGCACAATTAGTTTCACCATTAAGAGGTCTCATGAAATGCAGGTCAGGGTGATAATCGGGCTCGATTAAACTGGACTGAAGAAGCTGACAGAGCATTCTCTGCATTAAAAGACAGCATGCAAAAAGCTCCAGCACTTGGAAATCCTGATTATAAAAAAATGTTTCATTTATATGTAGCAGAGAGAGATGGCTATTCATCTGCAGTACTTATGCAAAACAGTGCAGTGGGCAAACAGCCTATAGCTTATTACAGCTCAAAATTAGATAGCATTGAAGAAGGTTTAGCACCGTGTTACAGATCATTAGCATCAGCTGTAACTGCATTTAAAAGGCTTCAGTGATAACAATGGGTTTTCCAATTACTATGTACACCACGCATCAGTTGCACGCATTGTTGACTAGTCCTAAATTCGTGTTGACACAGGCTAGAAAAACGGGGTATGAAGTAATTCTGTCAGCCCCTGAATTAATAATACAACGCTGTAATACAGTCAACCCGGCTACCAAAATGATAACACCTTTAGATGGAGAACAGCATGACTGTGTAAAATCAACAGATGAATTTCTAAAGCCACGGAAAGAAATGTATAATCAGCCTATTGAAGCAGATTTGACACTATTTGTAGATGGATCTTGTTTCCGAGACGAAAAGGGAATGCATGCAGGTTATGGCATCGCACAACTTAATACAGACAATACGTTTACAACAGTACAGGCTACAAGAGTTCCACAGCCATGTTCAGCTCAATTAGCTGAAATAAAAGCACTGACCGAAGCATGTAAACTAGCTAAAGGCTTAAAAGTAAACATTTATACAGATTCACAGTATGGTTATGGAGTTGTGCATTTACATGCAAAAACATGGGAACAGCGGGGGTTTCAGAAAGCTGATGGGACGCCTGTGATACACAAGGAGGCAATAACTGATCTATTAGCAGCAATAAAGTTGCCAGCCAAGCTCGCTGTCATGAAATGCGCCGCTCATCAGCGAGCTAAGAACTTATTAAGTCAAGGCAATAACTTAGCAGATAAATTAGCAAAGAATGCAGCTTCGGGAGTGTGTCAAGGTTCAGTGTTAACGAAAATAGATAATGGGCCATTAATGAGCTTGGACACCATCAGCACAGAGCAGGAGAAAGCAGGGCTGTATGAGAAAGCTGAGTGGGAGAGGAGAGGCGCCATAAAAACAACCTCGGCAGGATCTGACATGGTTTTATGGAGGAGTGTGCAAGGAAAGTTGGTCTTACCGACCTCCCTGGTGAGAACTGTCATTGAACAAGCCCACGGGCCAGATCATACATCAAGGGCAGAGGTTTTGAAGAAAATTCAGATAACATGGTGGACACCTCTCCTTGCCCCCACAGTAGATCGTGTGTTAAAGGAGTGTCAGGTCTGTAATTTTCACAACATAAAGAAAGTCTTTGTAACCCCTCTTGGGCACATACCAACAGTGTCAGGTCCTTTTGTTCACTTGTACATGGACCACATAGATATGAATGAAAGAATAAGAGGATTCAGATACATATTGGTTGTTGTTGACAGGTTCAGTAGATGGATAGAGGCGGTACCGACACGAAAGCCTGACACTAAGTCAGCTGCTAATTTTCTGTGTAAAGAAGTCTTTCCTAGGTTCATGCCCGCGGAGATTGTCGTCTGATAATGGAACTGCCTTTGCATCAGCAGTGATGCGTCAAGCAATGGCAAAGCTTGGGATAAAGCAAAAGTTTGGCTGTGTGTACCATCCACGGGCACAAGGGACAGTCGAAAGGGCCAACGGTACACTAAAAAGTAAATTGGCTAAAATAATAGCAGACAGTCACAATAAGATTAATTGGGTGGAGGCATTACCTCTGGCCCTGATGAGCATGAGGTCACAAGCCAATAGACTAACACATCTCACACCACACGAGATGCTGACAGGTAGGCCATTCCCGGTCCCGAACTATAATGGACCTGGGAGGATCCACCTGTGGAACAATGTGAGAAAGGACTTTTAAACTACCTACAACATTTAACAGAAATCCATAAAGTCATATTTCAACAGGTCAAAGCAGCTGGAGAAAGCACTGCTGAAATAGACATCCCTACAAAACGTCAAGCCTGGTGACTGGGTGTACATCAAAGTGGTCAGACGGAAGTGGGCAGAACCTAGGTGGTCAGGTCCATACCAAGTGCTGCTGGCCACAGAAAACGCTGTAAGAGTTGCTGGGAAGAAAGTCTGGTACCATTTATCGTGTTGTCGACCAGCGGAAGCTCCATTCCAGGTACAGACAATTAAAACTTTTTTGAAAGAAGGGGCACAAGCCACCGAGGAGCAAAGCAAAGATCAGATAAATACTGGAAAGCCATTGATAAGAAGACGTTCTCAAAGACTCAGAGACAAGCAGGTAAAGACTGTGAGCAGGGCAGAGGCCCATCTGGGAGAGAATACTCCCATAGACTTGGATACTAGCTCTAAAGCAGTTGTCTGTGATCCTGAATTAGAGGATCAAAGAGGGGAGGAAGGAACATTTCTGATCAAAAAAACCCCAGGATGATGATACCAAAGAAACGGAGCCATCGCTGCCTAATCACTGTAAATTATGAGACAGAAGGAGGGGACGAAATAGGATGGCTTAATTGGAGGACAAAGCTTTTTCTCATGACCATAGTAATAGGCTTGACAATAGTAGGACTGAATAACACCACAATAAATAATGTAAAAGACAAGACAGAAATTGAATTAGAACAAAGGAAATGTGCACTTGCACTAAGTTTACATGCAGCTGAAGCAGAAGAATTACCATTAGGAAACAGGCTAAATGTAACCTATGCAAGATCAAACATGCTAAATCAAACTTGGGTCACAGGACCAAATAAAACAATCACTCATGGTAAATCAGAATTCAGGCAGTGCAGGAGAGAGGGAGCTCTCACCTTAGAAATAGAATGTACACAGGATCAGTGCATTGATGTAAAGAAAGGGCTTAACATAAACAAAGAGATGGCTAGGGAACTAATAACAGTTAAAATGGAACACAGGGAGAAAAGAGAGGTTAAACCATCACATCAAAATGAAGAGATGACAAGAATTGCTCAATATGATAAAAATTTGTTTTATCAATGGATGAAGTTCTCAGCTAGACAGATCACAAGGAAAGATTGCATTACATGTTACAATTCTAAAAGAGTACCCACAATTCGACCAATTCCAGGAGTTAATACAGATGCATGTGAATCAAAAGGAACGTGTTTTGCTATGTGTGCAGTAGAACTAGCAAGTGGTGTTAGAGGAAGTTGGACAGATGATGTAAATATATGTCCAAGAACAATAAAATCTGAGGTAGAAGCATGGATACCGCCTGTACTTGACATGTCTAAGGGAATAATACATCCGCTTTTGTATCGCACGAGGTTACTCAATTAGAACAGCCATGTGGTCTAATGCCTCAATGGATCAGAGAATTCACTGTGAATATCAGAAGTTGCCAGTTCGTTATAGACCAGGTTATGCAACTGTGGCTAGACTGTATATATGTAAAACAACTGAGAGAGCTGCTATTAAGTGTGAGCAAGTTATTGAAGATGGAAGACATTTAAGAGTTATACGCAATAACACCTTTATTACGCAATATGGGCTGCCCATGCTAGCAGGGGGAACACAGCCTTTGGCAGATATATTCTGGTTATGCGATGATATGAGTAGTATAAAAGTTACTTTACCTAATAATTGGACTGGTATTTGTGCACCAATTATGTTAACAAGTCAGGTGGTGGTAATAGAGTTAGAAAAATTTAATAAGAATAGCAAAAGTAGTATTAGACAGGCCAGAAGCACAGAAGGAAAATGGGAAAAAGACTCAGGAGTTTATATCTTGTGGAATCAACAACCAGGGGGAATTCCTGAGCAGCATAAAGCCATCTCAGAAGCATGGATCATTTCTGGGGAGACATTTGGGTGGTTACCATGGGTAGGGCAGGCCGCTAACGCTGCGAGCGCTGCACGCAATAGCAGGTGGATTAATTACTTATGGTACAATCAACAAAGATTTATAAATTGGACAATAGATGCAATTGAAGGTTTAGGTCAACAGGTGCATGCCACATCATTAATGACATTACAAAATAGATTTGTTTTGGATGGAATGCTAGCAGAAGAACAAGGTGTTTGTGAAGTGATAGATGGAGAATGTTGCACAGCTATTCCAATGCACACAGCTGATGAAGGCAACCTTACCAAGGCTTTAAAAAATTTGAAATTATTAAGAAATGAGCATGTGTTAGGTTCTAATTGGAATACAAAGCCCAAAGGATTAGAGGATTTTACAAATTGGATAAGTCAGTTAACATGGCCAAAGTTATTTCAAATAGTAGGATTAGCAATTGCAGGGATTTTATTAATAGCTATGGTTGTTCTGTGCTGTGCATTGCCGTTTATTAAATTAATAATCAACCGAGCTACGAACATATTTGCCGGACAGTTTCCAATGTATACGGGAGATAATTTACAACTAAAGGACATAGAGGAGGAAGAACCAATTTATGAAGAGACGAATAACCGGTGGGAAGTAGTGTATCAAGAATAATGGTTGGGGAAAAGAAACGGAAACGAAGGGGACGGACAAAAGGCTTAGATTCAGGACAGTTTAACGACGAATTGCAAGAGGTTCTAAATGAATTACCTTATGGGCCAATTTTAATTAACAAATCAAAAACGCATGTACAATATCTTGCAGTATCAGTGCAGTCACGAGGTTACCCTTTACCTACACCCCCAGTAGAATTACGAATAGAGTCAATAACTTGTAAAAAATGGATGAAACATGTTTTTACTTTGCCAACAGGATTAATTGTAGAGAGGGATGAAGTTTATTTGAGGTATAAATATGATATGGTTAATTCTGCTGCAGGTGTATGTATTCCTTTGTTCACAAAAACAAAACTAGAAATAGTGACGTTAAAATTAGGACTGGACATTTTATTTAGTACACATATACATCTGAAAAGACAGGGCAGAATGCACATTGAAAACATGACAAAGGACCTGAGGAAGAGATATGATGAATATACTGATGTATTGAGAATATTATTAAGAGGACAGTGAAATTTATACAAAGACTATTCTGCTGAACAGGATTCGTGGTATGAGATGCTAACACTGTGACTTTTTCAGAAGAATAATGTCTTACCAATCAGAAACCGAAGAAAGAGGAAGTGGGCGGACCAATGGTACACTGGAATTCGAGGACACGCCTTGGAACTCCCCATCTACGTCATTGAGGCTCTCCAACATCTCCGGAGAGCTTCCCAGTGAGTCAGCCGAGAGGCCCACGGTGTATCAGGCTCTCCCAGCTCCAGGGAGGTCAGAGCAAAGCAGTGAGAGCAATGAATATCTGGGTAACCAGCCATGGGGTCGGAGCCAGAGGGAGACATCGGAAGGAGGACGACGCGCTCGGTGGGCGAGAGGACCAGTTGCAGAGGTGCATCCAGTGAGGAGGCAGGGCAGCGAGGACGAAACTGGACGAAGTTTGGAGCAGTGCCGCTGGGACCAGAGTTACCGGAAGTCGACTATGCGTCGGACGAGGGGTCTACGGAACCAGTATTGGCAGCAGAGGTGGTGCGAAGGATGCTGACGGATGAAGAAATTCTTGAACGAATCGAGCAACAACTAGTCATCTACAGAGATCAGATGGCCGCACGAGCAGGCTTCATTGTGGAGAACAATGAAAGCGGAAGTGACGTAGGTGCACAGGACAGTGTGCCTGCTGTGAGGAGGGCCGGTGATAGAATGGAGGTGGCCCCCATAGCACTTACAAGAGAGGGGAGACGGCGTGTACGTATGGTACGCCGTGAGCGTCGCATACGGCGAAGACAGAGAGGGATTCGAAGAGTTGTCTGGACACTTGGACAATTACACCGGACTGCAGCAGGTATTCAGAGTGAGGTTTTGCGTGCTTTGAATACCATGCAGTCTGAGATATGGCAAAGTCGAGTGCGTCTTATGGACTTGAACGTACAAAGAGATAGCGGAGATTCTGATTGACTCTCAGTTCTACTATACAAGGACTGGGAGTAACTGCATTTTTTTACACTTTTGTACTCATAAGCATATTTTTGTATGAGTAAATATATATTTTTGCATGCTTCACCAATGTTCATTTTTTTACACTTTTGTACTCATAAGCATATTTTTGTATGAGTAAATATATATTTTTGCATGCTTCACCAATGTTCATTTTATTACACCTTTGTACTCATATTATTATATTTTTGTATGAGTAAAAATATATTTTTGCATGCTTCACCAGTGTTATGATTTTGTACTCATACAAGTATTATGAGTAATTATATATTGTTATATTTTATGCTGTAACAGTGTTAAGTGAAGGTACGACAAGTTAACCATATGCTATTATGGTAGGAAGAAGGGGGATCTACTTGGAATTGTTTGAGCTGAATAAGTATAATTTGGATCCATGTGTTGTGTTGTAATGCACATGTGTTATGAACCAGTTGTAATGTTTAGCAAAGACGAGACCTAGAGGTCTCGAAGAGGGGATATGTGGTGTAATATTTTATATGTCATGTGTTTTAAACTATGTAGACCCAGTTAGTTATTCATTTAAACATTTAATATAAAAGACAAATTCTAATGTCAGACACACACACAGGAAGGGCCAGATAAAAACGCAGGTGTCTGCGGGAGGAGACAGAGCCGGGCAAGGAGTAGCTCAAGGCCAGGCCGAAATGACATCAGGCCGGAGCCTTGCACAATGATATCAGTACTTTACTGATATCAAAACTGTATAAAAGCTTATGTCTACTGTTCAAATGTTAGCAGAGCTTGGGGTATACTCTGCTCGGGTCGTTTGTTGTGTTGGTTGTGAAACAATAAAGACTCTATGGCATGGAAATCTGGTGTTGCGTTCACAACTTATTCCATACAAATAGTGGCAAAGACTGAGGGGTCAGTTTTGACACTACACACTCAAAGCGCTTTAAATACATTAAGCTATTTACCAGTGTTACAGAACACTCACTGGAGGCAATGTAGGTTAAGTGTCTTGCCCAAGGACACAACAACAGTATGTGGGGGAGAGCGGGATGTTATGGGATGTTTCGAGCGGGGATCGAACCGCCCACCCGCCGGTCGAAGGACAGCCGCTCTACCCACTGAGCTACGTGCTAAGTGCTGCATCTTTGCTACAAGTCCAGCAGAGTGTTATGAGAAATAACAAACGGAACGGAACTAGCAACATGACAAAATTGATTAAATACCTTTAGCTTTACTGGTAAGAAACTCACCTCAAGACGCCGCTGCAGTGGGGTAAATCCATGCAGAAGCAGCGTTAGATATTTTTCAGCGGGAGCTGTTTTGAGAAGCAGATTTCCACCTCCATTGCGTTGGAGAAGCAATCCCACTTAAAATGCCCGCTGCAAACTCCAGCTCTCAACAGCTGTGTGCTAGTTGTTAGCTGTGTCTTTTTTTGCTGCTCAGTGACGTTTTGCTGTTGTATTATGTGCCTTTCATTGACAGACCAGCCAAGAAGCATGGCTCTACGTTTTTGGGTGTGTGGTGTAATATTTTATATGTTATGTGTTTTAAACTATGTAGACCCAGTTAGTTATTCATTTAAACATATTAATATAAAAGAGAAAACCTAATGTCAGACACACACACAGGAAGGACCAGATAAAGACGCAGGTGTCTGTTATCGGAGGAGACGGCGCTGAGGTGGAGTAGCCCTCAAGGACGTACAGAAATGACATCAGGGAGTTAATGAGGAGAATCCCAGAGCCTTGCACAATGTTATCAGAAAGAGTTATTACTTTACTGATATCAAAACTGTATAAAAGCTTATGTCTACTGTTCAATCTTTAGTAGAGCTGGGGAAAGTCTACTCGGGTCGTTTATTGTGTTGGTTGTGAACAATAAAGACTCTATGGCATTGGATCTGGTGTTGCGTTCATAACTTATTCCATACAATAGTGCCAAAGACTGAGAGGTCAGTTTTGACACTACAGGTGAGTAAAATTCAAATTGTATATTTTTGCATCTTTATTAACAGCTTATATTAAGAGCAAAGCTAACAAACATTACGGCTATTACTATAGCAGTTAAAACCAGTTACAGAAAAGGAATATTTCTAGATTCATGTTAGATCTGTGAAAGTGCACTCTCATATAAAGATGTGGTGGCATAATTTTAACTTTTCATGAAGACAGTAAAATTTCTAAAATGCAAGTAGTTAATCTAAAGCCAGGGCATTAGAAATGAGCCTGTAGTTATATCTATGAACCAGGGGGGCGGAGCGTGTAAAAGTGACTCAGTCAGGGTTTTTACTGGCGCATGGGAGTCTAGGATGAAATTGAGGTTGCTTTTGTAAAATAGGGTCAGTAACAGCCATAAGGTCAGTGACTGGTGAATGGGGAGGGGGGGAAAGGTGCTGAAGGTGCAAGCTGAGGGAGTCAATATTCCTGATGTTCCTGAAGGTGATATGGTGTTGTTACTTGGTGAGGGGAGATGACAGAACAAGTTCCATGGTGATGGCTCAGTGATCGGAGACCCCAGGCCATTTCAAGGTTGAGAGTGGGTTTTTTGAGGTGGGGTTCGATAAGGGCTGTTTTTAGGGCGGATGGGACATGGCTGATTTGGAGTGAGAGGTTTATATTAGTTATTTGTAGACGGATGAAATGAGTAGGGGGGAGGGGAGCGGGTCCAGGGTGCATGTGAATGGTATAGTTTAATAATATAATAATAATAAGAAGAATTAAAGCCGCAAGCGGCGATAAAGGCCCTCGCCTCCCTTGAGACCGCGGGGACACATGCACTCGGAGGATTGCATTTCGTGCTTTAAAGCGTAAACTTCACGGTAATGTCAAATAACCGGGCCTGTGCTACTGCTGGGGCCTGCTACACCACCTTGTAATTTAGAGTTAAAGGTCTCCACAATCTCTGGTTTTCCTGGGAGCTGTCTGAACCTTTGAAAATAATAGATTATGCTTGGGCTAAGGCGAGAAAAACAAAGTACTGGCTGGAGATTTGAGATGACTCAGGAATCGCTGCACCCCCCTGTTTAAAAAGGCAAAATGTAAATATAACTTGTCTAAAAGTACAAGGTTACAAGTTCCAAAGGATTCTGAGGAGTTTTCTAAGACTCTAGTCTTGGCTCTGGAGGGGCCTGTCTAGATGATACTCACCAAATTTGGAGCTGTTTAGATGAAAAGCCTTTAGACACAAGGGGTGCAATTTAGGTGGTCACGCATTCCACCCAACATAGTAGATTTCCTGTTGAGTTTACGGTATGGCTGTAATAAACTTTTCTGTTTGCCCTGAGGTGTCCTATGGATATACCAAGTTTCATTTTTCTACGTTGGAAAAAAGTTACTTTCACTTTTCATAGGCCCAATGTATTTTGACTTTTCTAGGGGTCGCCACTGAGTCATTTTTCATATTTTTATTTCGGCGACTTCAAATACATACATTTTTCGCCGAGCTTGAAGTCTGGGACCAATAAAAATGACTTTTCGTGCATGTTCACTGGGTCAAATTTAGGATCATATTGTCACAAGAAAAAAATAAATAAATAAAAATAAAAATCCGAGCAAAAATAATAGGCCCTCCCGGTCATCACCGGCTCGGGCCTAATAATTCGAGTAAAAATAATAATTTTGACCTCCTGCTGCGTGGTGAGGGAGAGGTGAGATAGGTGAGGTGGAGTGTATGTAACAGGGCTGTTATTTATTGGAGGGGAGCTGTTAGGTGGTAGAGAGAAACAGATATTATTATTTTGGATGTGAAGAAGTCAATGAACCTGTTACACTGATCTGGTAAGTGGTTATTATTTGAGAAGTTTTGGGGTTTGAGAAGGTTATTTATGAATAGGAAAATAAAAGTTTTGAGTTTCCGGGGCTATTGTTAATAATTTTTGAGTAGTGGCCTGGACCCTGGCCCCCCTCAGTAGCGTCCATCTCCATCCCACCCAGGGTTTCTGCAGGGTTTAATCAGTCAAATTTAAGACTTTTTATGACCATTATGATTTGAATTTATGACCTACACAAACTACGATAAATAACTTCAGTCATTAAAAATCCTTTCAGAAGTCTTTATTATTGACTTTCATTGAAAGTAGCAAGTTTTATTATGTAAAGAGTAATTCTATTATTTCTTACTTAAGATTAAGAAACTGAAGCCTTCGCCTTCTTTTTCTTGAGTATCAAGAACACAGAAACACTTAACAATTGTAACATTGTAAAGTAACATTGTAAATTAACAATTATTCTATGGCATTACTTTCCAAAATAAAAAGTCAGTCAGTCAGTGTCTGTCAGCATTTTTCTCAGTTCGTCTCCCTTAATGTTGAAAAAAAATTGTCCAGCTGTTTCTTCTTGCTTGTGTGATTTAAGCTTTCATCAAACATGAGAACATAAGGCCCAGAGACCTTGGTCTTTTTTTTATATAATCAGCCAAGCCAAACCGGGTGATGTATGAGGTCTTATCTTTCCCGCACGTAAATGTTTTGGCTATGTCAGACTCTGGGAACATTGTTCGGAAAAGTTCGGCAATATCCTCGTTCCCATTGTACGACTGGTGTTTGGTCACAGTATTTAACACCCACAGGACCTCTGCCTTTAGTGTGGAGGTTGATCCGAAACCACTGTGTGGCACTGGATGCGACAGAAACGGAATCCCGCGCTGTACTTGGACCGGGTAACGTTTGTGACGGAGCCGAACAAAACTGACGGATCGCACGCACTCGCTGCAGGCTTTTCCGACTTTGCAGGCGACTTCAAGGCTTTTATGCCTAAACTAGACATCTCCAACGTCTTCTTACACAGAGTACAATAGGCTTGATACCGATTATTTGCGACGGGCTTAAGCCAGCTACTAAACGCACCGTCTTCGAGCCACAGATCATTAAACGTACATTTACCCATTGTGATCAATTAAACTAAGCAGTGACAGTATGATATATTCGGAGTATGATATTCCGGAGTTCGCGCGGTTTCTGGGAAGTCCTTCTGACAAGTCTGTATGCTGCGCATGGACCTTGTAGTTCTGGAGCTGTGATACCAGTGTGATACCACCCAGATTCCTCACACAGAACTACAACAGGCAAAACAAATTAATGCCATTGCACTGGCGCATTTTGATGGAAGAACAAATTAATGGACGAGCATATCAATTTAAGACGTGACTAAATGTTTTTTATGACTTTGTATGGAAAAACCGGACGTTTTTATGACTTTTTATGGCCTTAAATTCTTATTGTTAAATTTATGACTTTTTATGACTTTTTATGACCCCGCGGAAACCCTGCCACCTATGCCCTGGTCCCACCCAGTAGCCATTCCATCTTCAGCTTCACCAATGAGATTTTGACTGCCCTGAACCCCACAGTAGCATCAACACCTGCACCTCCTTCATCCAGTTCCCAGATTCACCAATGGGATTTTCAGGCAATTTTGATGGAATCTGGAAGTAAAATGGTACCCCTTACGCCTAGGTCACAGGTACTGTAATCCACTTAGTTCCAAAGAACCCCTGTCAATCCCCCGCAACATCCTCCCAGACCCGCTCCAAAAGCCTTGACTAGCATCAAGGCTGCTATCAGTGATTAGGAAACTGAGGACCTCTGCTGTTACAGGACTTTTCGACATATTAAACCACTTATCAAACTGAGACCCTGGGAGAGAACACTCCCCCCTAGCTCCATAGCTACAGTCAGAAGTTGCAGATTGGATAAGAGAATGACAGATTGTCTAATCAGACAAAAATAATTAAAATCCCCTGCAAATAGATAATGTCAGGTCCTGCTCAAACAGATTTGAAACTTGCAGTGTTCAGTGTCAAGTGGTCATGATTTTATAACTTTGAATAAGCTTAATTTTATGTTTTTAAGCAATACTGGAAATACAGTTCTTATTGAATTCACTCCATCAAATTTCACATTTATATCCAAAATGCGGGAAAACATAAAGGGTATGTGGTATGTGTAAGTGAGGTTTTCTCCATCTATATTGGCCGGGGCGGCAGTAGCTCAGTGGGTAGAGCGGTCGCCCTTCAACCGGAAGGTAGGTGGTTCGATTCCCGCTCTCCCCACAGTTCATGTTGTTGTGTCCTTGGGCAAGACACTTAACCCACTTTGCCTCCAGTCGCTGTAACACTGGTAATTACATTAGAACAAGGTAAGTCGCTTTGGATAAAAGCGTCAGCTAAATGAATAAATGGAAATATTATATGTAGTTCTTTACAAAGCGCCCTAACATGGTCATGATTTTATTGATGAGTTACTGAAATGCTTTTGGTTGTCTGCACAGATTTTGAACAAATAATGTGCATGTGGATAATGTTTGTGACAGAACTGTCAAAGAACTACTTCTTTTACTTTTAGTCTTTGTTACATAAGAGAGGTCACACTCTGGACCTGGTCATTACTAAGGGTGTTCATATTTCAGATGTCACTGTGATTGATGTTGCTTGATGTTACTTGAATGGATAACACATTTTACACCGATTAATGACAGAACAGTTGAAAAAAAACTCCAATTTGAGTTCATCCACCTGCTGCCTCACTTTTTTACCCACTAGATTTCTAAAATCTGTACTAAGCAGTTTGTTACCACAACTCACTGATATAGTCAATAATTCCTTACAGTCTGGAACTCTGCTGTCATCAAGCCTGTTCTAAAGAAGATAAGTCTTGATGCTACAGTGCTCAACAACTATTGGCCCATATCAAACCTGCCATTTTTAGGGACCCCTATTATTCAATTATTATTCATGCTCCCTTTAGGCCAATTATAACTAATTATGCAATCAACACTCAGATTTACATTTCACTCACAGCAGGTGAAAATCAACCGATCCATTCACTGTGTCACTGCATTGAACAGATTGACATGTGGATGCAAAATAATTTTCTCCAACTGAACAGAAACAAGACTGAACTAATCATCTTTGGGCCACAGAAACAAAGAGAAAGTGTCAGCAGTCACCTCGAGTCTCTTTCTCTAAAATCTAAAAACCAGGTTAGAAATCTAGGGGTCATCATGGACTCAGACTTGAATTTCCACAGTCACATTAAGTCAATTACATCATCTGCATTTTATCACCTTAAAAACATTTCCAGAGTCAAAGGGATGGTGTCTCAACCAGACTTAGAGAAACCTATCCATGCTTTTATCTCCAGCAAGTTAGATTACTGTAACGGCCTGCTCACTGGTCTCTCAAAACGAGGGTTAAGACAGCTGCAGCTTATTCAGAACGCTGCTGCTCGGGTTCTAACCAAAACCAGGAAGTACAACCACATTACGCCAGTTTTAAAATCTCTGCACTGGCTTCCTGTTGCTCAGAGAATAGACTTTAAAACAGCACTTCTGGTTTACAAGTCTCTAAATGGTTTAGCACCAGAATATATCTCTGACATGCTAGTTACTTATGAACCTTCTCAGACTCTGAGAACATCTGGGACAGGCCTTCTGCTCGTGCCCAGAGTTATAATGCTACGTTCACACCAAACGCGAATTGCGCAAATAAATCGTGCTATTCGCGCGTAGTTGGACGCTTGAACATTTTGAGTTTACTCGCTTCATTCGTGCGTGAAATTTGCGTCATAGGAGGGGCTTCTGCCAGGCGGGTTGTCTTCCGGTCTTGTTGAAGAATGGTTGAGATGGGTTTTGTCGAGAAAGTAGCAGTGCTCTATTTACTTTGGAGGACTGAAAAACGGTGTGAACCCGTTCGGCGCTGTGCGGGGGTCCATCGGATGCTTCAGAGGCGGACCCAGCTCCGTAAGTTTCACAAACTTCTCCAGGAGCTGCGCCTGGTTGACGGCCGCTTTCAGCGGTACTTCCCACTGACCCGGCCCCAGTTCAATGACCTGTTGTCCCGGGTCGGTGCGAGGATTTCCCGCAGGACAGCAACTACTGACGCTCTATTCAAGTCTGTCCATGTCTCCAGTCAATATTTGGTGTGATTATGAGTAATTAATATGTGGACAACTACAGTCTTCTGAACAGTTATCAGTACAGTCAATATAGTATTATGTCTATAAAATCGTATTTAGAATTGTATTTATAACAGTGTGTTGTATCTCTTATTTGTTTTTATTTCTTTAATAAATGGAGCCAGCCTCCAAAAAGAATCTATGACTCATGGCTTGTTTCTCATTAATACTACAACACTGGTCCAATCATAAATAACTGTTTTCTTACTGTACTATTGTAGATGTGTTTGCAATAGAATATAATAAAAATGAACAAATGTTTACCATAAGTAAGCTAGTCTTATAATACTGAACATTATAAACTTTCTTCTATTTATTCTAAATAAATCAGTCTGAAATATTGAAATGTTTGTGACAAACACATCAAAACCTTTGGTCATTATATAAAACATTTATTTAAAAAAAATGGAATTATGAAACTATACACAAAACTTAATGCACTATTTCTGAGCAGGAATAATAGAATCCTAAAGTGAAGGAGAGGAGAACAGAGAGAGTCTGGTTTATTTCCTGCTGTGACAGCTGCATCATTTTAAAAACTATACACTGGGTTCCAAATGAAGCAGAACTGTGCTGCTTTCATAGATTAATGTATGTATTTGAAATTTACCAAATTGTTTCGTCCAAGACAGTAACTTCTGCAGAGAAGGAACCAGACTCAAGAGAAGATCCTCTGAACCTGGAGCTGGAGCTACAGCATGTGTTCTGAGAGCTTCTGAACTGGGTCTTCTCCTGGGGTCTTCTCTTTGGTTGCTCTGTATTAAATGACACATGAAAAAGGCAGAAAAACATTATCAACTCATTAACAAAGCACCAGGCTTGTGTTTGTATCTGAAAGTAAGAGGCTATGAGGGCTTACTGTAAATGATTGTATATGATATGTATTTATTGCCTGTACACACCTGTGGATACAGCAGCAGATGTGGATGGGGCAGGGGAAGCTGCAGCAGCAGGTTTTCGCAGGGGTGCCCATGCTCATTGGCATCAAAAGTCAGCTCTGTCATGACAATATATATAATATACATATTATATTATTAAATTATAATACAAGTTAACATTTGAACATTACACCAGTCACAAACAACACATATCCTCTATAAACTCGGCGGTGGAAAACTAGTTATAAAGTACGGCAAATTAGCTCAGGCTTTAGCTAGCTAGTTGGGTCAATATATACGACTCTAAAGAATTAAAAGGCGTTTTTTTGCAACTTACCAGAGTTTCCGACCCCCTCACTCACTTTCCTTCGAGCAAGAACTTTTAAGATTCCTGGCTCTGAAAAATGACGAAGATGTTTCGTATTCCACAGGCTGCCCCGATAACTTCGTCCTCCATTGTTGTTTTGGATTTCTGCCTCTACGGTCCGCCTCTGTTTGTAGCACGTCACTACTAGAGCAAGCTCCTGATTGGTTAACGCGCCGAGAATTTTCGCCAAAGTTCAGATTTTTCAACTTGCGCGTTTAGCGCGTCAAACGCGCCGCCTCATCCGCGCGAATCGCGTCATTCGCGCGAATCGCGTCATTCGCGCTGCCTCATTCGCGCGAATCGCGACGCAGGCCTTCCACGCGCGTCTAATCGCGTCTTTGCATTGACTTAACATGTAAATCACTCGCGTTTAACGCATAATTCGCGTTTGGTGTGAATGCACCTTTAGAACTAAACAAGGTGAAGCAGAGTTTAAGTTTCATGCAGCAAAAATCTGGAACAGCCTCAACTTTAATAATGTTCAAGGGGAGGTTAAAAACCTTCCTCTTTAGCTCCGCCTACATTTAGTAAAGACAACGGAAAGTGTTTTTTTTTATCTGCACTCCTGAGGAGAAAACAATAAAAATAAATGGCATACAGTCAGGTCCATAAATATTAGGATATTGACATAATTCTAATCTTTTTGGCTCTATACACCACCAGATTGGATTTAAAATAAAACAAACAAGATGTGCTTTAACTGCAGACTTTTAGCTTTAATTTGAGGGAATTTACATCTAAATCAGGTGAACGGTGTAGGAATTACAACAGTTTGTATTTGTGCCTCCCACTTTTTTAAAGGAACAAAAAGTAATGGGACAGATTAACAATCTGTTAGATCCACTCCGTCTCTCTCAGGGATCCGCTCCACTTTCCTTCTCTCTCCTTCATCTCATCACTGCTACCTGTGATGAGAAGTAACCTATTACCATCAGTGAGGTATTTAAACCTCTCCTGTCCACCTCTTCCGTCAGCATACTTTGTGTGAATGTTTCCAGCGTTTGTTCCAGCTCTTGTTTCAGCCCTTGCTCCAGCCTTTGCTCCAAGTCTCAGGTTTGGACTTCAACTCTCAGCCCAGCTTCCCAGCTTGGTCCCAGTCATCGGCTCCAGGCTTCGGCGCAGCTCCACGGCTCACTCCAACTCTCAGCCCAGCTCTCCAGCTTGATCCCCGTCACCGGCTCGGCTCCAATCCTCATTGCCACTCTACAGCTCCACTCCAGATCTGGGTCCAGCTCCTCGGCTTGGTTCCAGTTCAGGACTCACTTCAGACATCAGCGAAGTTACTCAGCACGGACTACAGACTCAGATCCCATATCCAGCTTCCTATCACTATCTGTACTTTAATAAAGTATCACTTACCTTCACTGTCTTGTGCGCACTTGAGTCCTCATTCCCGCATTACAGAACGATCTGGCCAAGATGGACTCAGCCAAAGCAGAGAAAGTAATAAATCGATTTACCCTCATTGAAGAAACTCTCCAAAATCATGAAGCCAAAATAAACACTATTTCCGCCGGGTTCCAGCGGATTGTGTCTCAACAGGAGGACGCATTCCAGGCCATGTCAAATCAGATCCATCTCCTGACTTCTCAGCTATCGAGTATTCGAAGACCACAGAGAGTCGGGCCTCCGTCCACCTTCAGATCCTGTTTCCCCGGTGGTTCAACCGATTCCGGTCCAGGAGCCTCGGGTCGGGATTCCAGAACGTTACTCCGGAGAGGCAGGCGGTTGTAATCCCTTTCTGGTCAACTGTTCAATTCTGTTTGCTCTGCAACCCCACACATTTGCCACAGAAAGAGCCAAGGTGGCATTTGTCATTAATCACCTGACGGGGCGCGCACGTCTCTGGGGAACCGCAGAGTGGGAGAGAGGTACTCCAGCCTGTTCTAGTTTCCAATCCTTATCTACTGAACTCCGGAAGGTGTTTGACGCTGAGGATCAGGAGGCGCGGCCAGGGTCTTTTCAGCTAAAACAGGGATCTCGTTCAGTGGCGGATTATTCTATTGACTTTCGGACGCTTGCTCGGCAGAGTGGATTTAACGCTACTGCACAGTATCAGGCTTTCCTTCTCGGGTTGGCCGAGCACACGAAAGATGAGCTTGCCTCTCGGGAGCTTCCAGTAGACTTGGATGATTTAATCCGTATGTCAATCCGGGTTGATCAGAGGGTCCGAGCTCGTCGAGGGGAGCGGGCTACCCGGAGTTCTCTTTACCTTCCTCTTGACGCCCAGCGACCACAGCTCTCTGTATCCACAACAGATTCCAGTTCCACAACAGATTCCAGTGAACCCATGCAAATTGGCCGCTCTCATCTCACTCCTGAGGAGAAGCTACGGCATCGAAGGAGGAACTTTGTATGTATTGTGGGGGTTCGGGCCATGTTGCATTGGTCTGTCCGTTAAAAGGACAGGCTCAGCAGTAGCTGGAGGAGTACTGTTGAGTCTTACAGAGGGTCTCTCCATCAATCGCCCACTTGTCCATGTCCAGCTGCTGCTTCCTGGGGGGCCACAGACTTTAACTACATTCATTGACTCTGGGGCAGACGGCAGTTTTATGGACGAGACCTTGGCATTTCAGTTGGGGTTGTCACGAGTTCCTCTACCCAAACCAGTTCTTGCACGGGCCCTGGATGGACACCTCCTGGGTACTGTGACCCACCGGACCAGTCCCGTGACTCTATTGATCTCTGGGAACCATCAAGAAACACTCGGATTTTTCCTAATTCAGTCTTCGGAGATTCCATTAATTTTGGGCTACCCCTGGTTGCGACACCATAATCCTCACATTGATTGGGACACTGGGGCAATACTGGGGTGGAGTCATTCTTGTCACTCTGTTTGTCTTCAGTCAGCGGGATTACCCAACCCACTACCTGGTACACCTGTATCCTCTCTGCCGGCCAACGTTCCCGGGGAGTACCAGAATTATAAGGAGGCCTTTAATAAAGCCAAAGCCACAGCCTTACCCCCGCATCGGCCATATGACTGTGCTATTGACTTGCTTCCTGGCACCTCACCTCCTAGAGGCCGATTATATTCATTATCCGCTCCTGAAAGAGAGGCCATGGATCTTTACATTAAAGATGCGTTGGCAGCCGGAATAATAAGACTTTCTTCATCACCAGCGGGGGCGGGGTTTTTCTTTGTGGGGAAGAAAGACAAGACTCTCCGACCCTGCATTGATTACCGTGTACTTAATGAGATTACCATAAAGAACAGGTATCCGCTTCCCCTTCTGACCTCCGCCTTTGAACTTCTGGAGGGGGCAACGGTGTTTTCCAAATTGGATCTTCGCAACGCATACCACCTGGTTTGTATCCGAGAGGGGGATGAATAGAAGACAGCATTTAACACCTCGTCAGGCCATTATGAATATCTGGTGATGCCCTTTGGACTGACTAATGCTCCCGCCGTTTTCCAGAACCTGGTTAATGATGTGTTGCAAACATGCTCGACAGGTTCGTATTTGTCTATCTGGATGATATCCTTATCTTTTCCAAGAATCACAAGGAGCATGTTCATCATGTCCAGTCAGTCCTTCAACGCCTGCTGGAGAATTCGCTTTTTGTCAAGGCTGAAAAATGCGAATTTCACGTACATTGTTACATACATACACGGTTACATTGTCGCCCAGGGTAAGATTCAGATGGACCCTTTCAAGGTGTCGGTAGTATTGGATTGGCCATCTCCGTGCAGTCGAAAGCAACTGCAACGCTTCTTGGGGTTTGCCAACTTCTATAGACGTTTCATCCGTGGCTATAGTACCTTGGCGGCTCCTATGACAGCACTTACCTCTAGTCCGTTCATCTGGTCCAGCGAAGCCGATTCAGCATTCCGGGACCTGAAGCTTCGTTTTTCTTCAGCTCCAGTGCTTATCATCCCAAACTCTGGTAGTCAGTTTGTCGTAGAGGTGGATGCTTCCGACGTGGGAATAGGCGCAGTTCTGACCCAACGTTCCACTTCAGACCAGAAATTACACCCGTGTGCCTATTTGTCTCGTCGCCTGTCTCCCGCTGAACAGAACTACGACATAGGTAATAGGGAGCTGCTGGCGGTTAAGCTAGCCTTGGAGGAATGGCGGCACTGGCTGGAGGGAGCCGAACAACATTTCTTGTGTGGACTGACCACAAGAATTTGGAATATATCCGGTCAGCCAAACGCCTGACATCTCGTCAAGCTCGTTGGTCGTTGTTCTTTACTCGTTTTAATTTTGTTTTGTCATTTCGACCAGGGTCCCGGAATCAGAAACCTGATGCCCTTTCTCGGTAATTCCAGAAGGAGGAGACCTCTTCTGAGGTGAACTCCATCTTACCTCCATCCCAGCTGGTAGCAGCCGTCACCTGGCCCATTGAAGAGCGCGTCAAAACAGCCTTGAACACCATGACTGTCCCCAGTTCCTGTCCAGAGGGAAAACTATTTGTTCCTGCGGGTCTGCGGTCGGAGGTTCTTCAGTGGGTCCATTCGTCTCGACTCGCTTGCCATCCCGGGATACGGCGGACACTCTCTTTTCTCCAACGACGATTCTGGTGGCCTAAGGAGGAAGAGGATGTTCGGGTGTTTGTCACGGCATGTCCTGTCTGCAGCCAGCAGAAGCCTCTCATCATGCTCCATCTGGGCTCCTTCGGCCACTTCCGGTTCCCAGACGACCCTGGTCTCATATGTCCCTGGATTTCGTTACTGGTCTTCCGGAATCTAATGGCAACACGGTGATCCTTTCCATCATTGACCGTTTCTCAAAGATGGCTCACCTCATAGCTCTGCCTAAGTTGCCCTCAGCAAAAGAGACGGCAGAACTTGTACTCCAGAATGTCTTCCGGATCCATGGACTACCAATGGACATTGTGTCTGACCGGGGACCCCAGTTTACGTCTACAGTTTGGCGGGAGTTTTGCTCTCTTTTAGGGGCTACAGTCAGTTTGTCCTCTGGATTTCACCCGCAGTCCAATGGACAGACGGAACGGTTGAACCAGGAGATGGAGTCGGCCTTAAAGGTGTGTGGCTGGACAAACACCATCCTCCTGGTCCTCTCAGCTGTTGTGGGTGGAGTACGCCCACAACTCCTTGACGAGCTCGGCTACTGGAATATCTCCTTTCCAGTGCGTCTACGGGTTCCAGCCACCACTATTCCCTCCCCAGGAGAGGGAGGCTAATGTTCCGTCTGTCCAAGCCCTCATCCGACGTTGCAGAGGGACATGGAACAGGGCTCGTGCGGCTCTCCTGCGAGCTTCCACCCAGTATTCGACAGCGGCCAATCGCCACCGCAAGCAGAGTCCCCAGTACAAGGTAGGGGACCGGGTCTGGCTCTCCACCAGAGACATTCCTCTCAGAGTGGAGTCGAAGAAATTGGCTCCACGATTCATTGGTCCCTTCACTATAGTGAGGATCATCAACCCGGTGGCGTTAAGGTTGAAGCTTCCTCGGTCTAGGATCAAGCCCCTTCGGGAGAGTCCTCTGGTTTACGGCTCACTCCAACTATCAGCCCAGCTCCCCAGCTTGGTCCCAGTCACCGGCTCGGCTCCAGGCTTCGGCGCAGCTCCACGGCTCACTCCAACTCTCAGCCCAGCTCGGTCTCCAGTCACCGGTTCGGCACCAGGTCTCGGTTCAGCTTTACGGCTCAACTCCAACTCTCAGCCCATCTCTCCAGCTTGATCCCCGTCACCGGCTCGGCTCCAATCCTCATTGCCACTCTACAGCTCCACTCCAGATCTGGGTCCAGCTCCTCGGCTTGGTTCCAGTTCAGGACTTCACTTCAGCCATCAGCGAAGTTACTCAGCACGGACTACAGACTTAAATCCCATATCCAGCTTCCTATCACTATCTGTACTTTAATAAAGTATCACTTACCTTCACTGTCTTGTGCGCATTTGAGTCCTCAGTCCCGCATTACACAATCATAAATCAAACTTTCACTTTTTAATACTGGTACTGGTTACAAATCCTTTGCAGTCAATTACAGCCTGAAGTCTGGAACACATAGACATCACCAGATGCTGGGTTTCATACCTGGTGATGCTCTGCCAGGCCTCTACTGCAACTGTCTTCAGTTCCTGCTTGTTCTTGGGACATTATCCCTTCAGTCTTGTCTTCAGCTCAATCAGATTCAGGTCAGGTGATTGACTTGGCCATTGCATAACATTCCACTTCTTTCCCTTAAAAAACTCTTTGGTTGCTTTCGCAGAATGCTTCTGGTCATTGTCCATCTGCACTGTGAAGCACCGTCCAATGAGTTCTGAAGCATTTGGCTGAATATGAACAGATAATATTGCCTGAAACACTTCATCCTGCTGCTTTTGTCAGCAGTCACATCATCAATAAATACAAGAGAACCAGTTCCATTGGCAGACATACATGGCCACACCATGACACTACCACCACATGCTTCACTGATGAGGTGCTATGCTTTGGATCATGAGCAGTTCCTTTCCTTCTCCAGACTCTTCTCTTCCCATCACTCTGGTACAAGTTGATCTTGGTCTCATCGGTCCATAGGATGTTGTTCCAGAACTGTGAAGGCTTTTTTAGATGTTGTTTGACAAACTCTAATCTGGCCTTCCTGTTTTTGAGGCTCACCAATGGTTTACATCTTGTGTTGTTTTCTGTGGTCTTTTGGTGTTGCTGAGCTCACCGGTGCAACACTTTCCAAATGCAAAAAGCACACTTGAACTGAACTTTGAACCTTTTATCTGCTCCTTGTAAATGGGATAATAAGGGAATAACACACCCCTGGCCATGGAACAGCTGAGCAGCCAATTGTCCCATTACTTTTGGTCCCTTAAAAAGTGGGAGGCACATAAACAAACTGTTGTAATTCCTACACCGTTCACCTGGTTTGGATGTAAATACCTCACATTAAAGCTAAAGGTCTGCAGTTAAAGCACATCTTGTTTCATTTTAAATCCATTGTGGTGGTGTATAGAGCCAAAAAGAATAGAACTGTGTCGATGTCCCAATATGTATGGACCTGACTGTATATCATATTGTGCTTAACTTCATGTTGGAGGTATTCTGAATGGCACAAACACTGAAATAAACAATGGTAAGCTGAAATAATACAGCAAGGTTACATTTATGTTGTCTGTACATAATGCAAAACGGTTTAGTGCAGTTATGGTCATATTCTACAATAAATAAGAGGTCAGTGAGGTTGTTTTACTGTGGAGCTTGTTACGGCGGTGTTGCACAAGGAGCAGTGCAGCTGCAGTTTAATTAGTTAAAGACTCGACAAAATAACAGTAACACATGTACAGTATCCTGTCCGATTTTAATTCAAACGTTAGCCGTTATCCTGCTGAGACTCCTGTTAACACTGTGAGCCTTGGTGAAAGCTATACGAGTTATCGATGTAGCTGCTCAGCTAACAATAGCTATTTTAGACAAACGTTACATGCAGTCAATAATATTTCATGCGATGTTCTACATTTACATTTACTCATATTCATTTAGCTGACACTTTTATCCAAAGCGACTTACATTGTTCTAAAGTAATTACCAGTGTTACAGCCACTGGAGGTAAGGTGGGTTAAGTGTCTTGCCCAAGGACACAACGACAGTATGAACTGTGGGGAGAGTGGGAATCGAACCGCCTACCTTCCGGTTGAAGGACGACCGCTCTACCCACTGAGCTACTGCCGCCCTCGTTCTACAGCTTCTACACCGTTCTACAGCTTTACAAATATATAAATAAAAACTATATATATATAAAAATATATATATATATATATATATATAAAATCAGATAATATCTGGCATGAAAATCGAGATATGAAATTTTGTCCATATCGTTCAGCCCTACAGACATGTACGACTAAATTGTTTGCCCTTATTTTTTAATAATAATTATCCAGATCATAATGTATTATTTGCCACTTGCGCTTGGTGAGCAACCGTGCTGACAGAGAGGACCTGTTTCCATCAGAGCGAGGGGAGTGTGTCTGAAAGAGTAGAGCACGAGTTAGACCCTACTCTGTGATCGAGGAAACTGCGAGGGCACTCGAGGGTGGAGTGGAAGTTGGGAGGGAGATAATTCGGAAAGGCCCTAGCTCTCCACCAATCCATAATCTGGGATTGATTTGCCGCACAGTGTTACTAATCAGGTGTTAGAGCCCACCCACTGATTTTGATGGATGATGCTGACAGATAAATAATTGAAATAATGAAATAGTATGAAATAATTATACATGTTTTTTTTTTTTATCAAATCAATAAATGACACATTTAATTATGTATTTATGGTCTGCTCTAGAGCATAATGTAGTGTGGACAAGACATACATGATACTGTCAAGCCAGTTATTGTTTCTGTCCTTAACAAAGCCGTGTTTCTCACCGGTAAACAGCCAGGTCCAAGACAATAGTGTTATTCTCTTCATCTTCAGTTAAACTGAAGTCCAGCCTGAAGAAAGCACACAGACTAGCATTTAAGAAGTACAGCATTTAGAGAAATAAAACTGACTGGAGGACCTGCAGCTTTTTTAGGATCAACACCCACTAAAGGGCTCTGTCTCCAACTGCACATCTTTTAAGTTTCACTGTGAACGAGGGGTTACTCTTCCCTTTGTATGTCAGGTAAACACATAAATAACTTATGTAACTGTATTTTACCCTCAAACTATTAATTCATAAGGGTTCTCACTTGGGTTCATTGGCATTCAGGACTCGGCCTTCAGCAGTGATCAGAGTCCGGGGAGGCTTTGGATTCTTCTCTTTGTATCTGCAGCAAAAAACAAATCACATTTGAACTATTACAAATGTTTGTGTTTTTTTAAGGAAGATGTGAAGTATCTGGTCTCACTTCTGCTGAGCCCTCCGTTTCTCCTCCAGATGTCTGTGAGCCTCCATCCGAGACTCGGGGCTAAACGAACACGGTGTCTGCCAAAAGTCCACATCAACTTGGTCCTCCTCATTTGAAACAGGTAACTTTTGGTTCTGCTTCTCTTGAATCTTCTTGATGTCAGCTCTAAGCACACACACATTTTGAGAAATAATAAACTGAGATAAAATGAGAAAAAAAAAGTCAAAGAAGAACTCAAATATAAACTGCTTAACCATTGTCTTTGCAAATTTCTTAAGATCTACAGACTGTAGATGCAGTAGAACAGACTGTAGTAAAATCGTGTGTCTGGTACCTATAGCTTTGATAAGCGCCGCCAAGTATCTGCCGCTTCAGCGTTGTGCACTTTACTCCTGCTGAGCGGGGATATACAGTACATTTAAATCCTGGAGGAGCAAACTGGAGCTGACGGGGTTTTACTTTTGTGTGGAACTACAGCTTCAGTTGCAGTAAGTTACCCTGGTTGAGTAATGATTTATGGAAATTGATGAGAACCAGAGATTCTGCATTAAATAAATACTTAAAAACAGGGCTCATAATGGGCTACTTAATATACAATGGACTCCGTAATACAGTAATTTATCTGTTAAGAAAAGCTAGGGCAACATTTTTTCTGGATGTAATTAAACAAGCCAAAAGGGAACTCAAAACAGACAAACTGACTGGTAGAGAGCAACCTAAATGTGGGAATATAGAGCTCAAAATAGATGGGATATGCTGCAAATCACTTCAATATTTACTTCTCGAACTCAGTAAATGATATTACGCAGAAAACCTCTGATTTTCTGAGCCCTCATGCCCTATCTGTTATTCCATTTAACAGCGATGCCTTATATTTCAGAGGTATTAACATAGAGTCTTTATCAAATTCAAAAGCCAAAGACTACCAGGGACTTGATAGCTCTATGATTAAAAGGCATAAAGATATATTAACACCATCTATAATGTACACTGTTAATAAATCAATTGAAGAAAATGTGTTGCTCAATGTCTTCAAAACAGCGGTCATAACCCTGGTTCATAAATCAGGTAGGAAAAATTAAGTAACTACAAACCTATTAGCATATTACCTGTACTCTAAAGAAAGCCATAGCAGAGCAACTGACAGATCACTTTAACATTTCTTACATTCTATGCAGTTTGGTTTCTGAAGAAATATTTCCACAGAAACCGCCTGCTGCTACCTGACAGGAAATAGAAGAGGTAGCCCGGACAGAGGGGGCATAGTGGGAGGCGAGTTTCTGTATTTACGGAAAGCCTTTCACATGGTAAACCCCTCTGTCCTTATGTTCAAGCTTTCACGGTTAAATCTATCTGTTAATGTGCTGCAATGGTTACAATTGTATCTTTCAGATTGTGTACAATGTGTAAGAACAAACAATAAGCTATAATCCCTGCACAACAGGGGTCCCACAAAGGTCAATTTTGGGGCCTTTGTTGTTTAGTGTTTACATAAACGACCTTCCGGCTGTGTTCAAAGAGACAGACGTCATCATGTGCGCAGATGATGCAGACATCGATGTACATGGTAGGGATATAGACCAAGTGGCCTCAAAATTGACCACAATTAAAGTAATTAATGATTGGCTAAATTCCTCCTGCCTAACTCTAAACATTAAGAAAACCATTGGAATGTATTTTACCAAGATTAATAAACATAATACTGTTTATTAATATAATATATAACATAATATACCTAAGTCTAATATTTATGTAAATATGGGGCGGCAGTGGCTCAGTGGTAGAGCGGTTGTCCTTCAACCAGTTCATACTGTTGTTGTGTCCTTGGGCAAGACACTTAACCCCCCTTGCCTCCAGTGGTGGTCCAGTTGTAACACTGGTGAATGGAACCTTAATGTAAGTCGCTTTAAATGAAAGTGTCAACTGAAAATGTAAATGTAACACTGGTGAATGTAAGTCGCTTTGGATAAAAGCGTCTGCTAAATGACTAAATGTAAATGTAACAAAATTAGATACTGTATCTGAAACAAAATATTTAGGACTTCATTTGGACCAAAGGTCACTGCAGGTCATGAAGCCTCAATGATGTATTTTTATGCCATGATCCTTCCACACATCAACTTACTTTATCTCCTGCTGGTCTCAGGCCAATGAGGCCAATGATTTTACAGCGAAACACAGCGATATACCTCCGTCCACCAGAGGGCAGGCTCCAAAAGCAGAAATATAAGGAGAAACCCAATGGCGACTTTACAAGAGTAAAACTCATGTTTACAGCCTGGTACAAAAGATGGCTCCGGTCTCTAGAGCTAAGTTTTTATTACATGACAACTCTGGGGGTGAATTTTTGAAAATTACGTTGGTTTATGCTATCTAAAAACTATTGTTTTACTATGGAGTAAAACCCGAAAAGCCCGGATGTAACGGTCATTTTATTGCCCATTCGTAATGACAATATTGGTGAATAGGGGACCAATGGGCGGATATCATCCATAATTATACTATCTATGGGCCACACTCACACCCCCAGATCCCCCCATAATCAGGCATTAAAAAGGTACTGGACAAAAAATCTTTTCACTATCATCACTACAATATCCTCAGCAATTGACAATCAAATACTAAACTTAAATCTCCTGGTCCATAGCCTACAGAAACTGTCATTCCTGAAACATGCTCTTCATTTGCACAATCAGCCTTTTCATTTAAAACTATAGCAAACAATGGAACCAGCTTCCCAACAGTCTGAAGCTGTCTGTAGATTTTTACACCTTATCACAAAATCTAAAATATATTCTTGATAATCAGCTTTGCCAGCATTAGATGAACTAATGTAATTACTCACTATGTTGTGTATATTTATACAGTGTGTAATAAAATGCACTGTATAAATATTGTATTTGTAGATGTTTTATTGATAAATTGAGATTAGATTTTTTTTAGATGCTAAAATAAAGTATAAACATTTAACTTATAACCTATTGTAAATTGATGCTGTATTTTGTAATATTTTAACTTTGTGCACCTGCCCAGGGACTGCAGATGGAAAGTAGCTTGTAGCTAAATCTGGTGCAAGGCATCTCTAATATACACTGTAGATGTGCAGTAGAACAGTGTAGATGTGCAGTAGAACAGTGTAGATGTGCAGTAGAACAGACTGTAGATGTGCAGTAGAACACTGTAGATGTGCAGTAGAACAATGTAGATGTGCAATAGAACAATGTAGATGTGCAGTAGAACACTGTAGATGTGCAGTAGAACAGACTGTAGATGTGCAGTAGAACAGAATGTAGATGTGCAGTAGAACAATGTAGATGTGCAATAGAACAATGTAGATGTGCAGTAGAACACTGTAGATGTGCAGTAGAACAGTGTAGATGTGCAGTAGAACAGTGTAGATGTGCAGTAGAACACTGTAGATGTGCAGTAGAACACTGTAGATGTGCAGTAGAACAGTGTAGATGTGCAGTAGAACACTGTAGATGTGCAGTAGAACAGACTGTAGATGTGCAGTAGTACAGACTGTAGATGTGCAGTAGAACACTGTAGATGTGCAGTAGAACACTGTAGATGTGCAGTAGTACTCTGTAGATGTGCAGTAGAACACTGTAAATGTGCAGTAGAACACTGTAGATGTGCAGTAGAACAGTGTAGATGTGCAGTAGAACAGTGTAGATGTGCAGTAGAACACTGTAGATGTGCAGTAGAACAGACTGTAGATGTGCAGTAGTACAGACTGTAGATGTGCAGTAGAACACTGTAGATGTGCAGTAGAACACTGTAGATGTGCAGTAGAACACTGTAGATGTGCAGTAGAACAGTGTAGATGTGCAGTAGTACTCTGTAGATGTGCAGTAGAACACTGTAGATGTGCAGTAGAACAGTGTAGATGTGCAGTAGAACAGTGTAGATGTGCAGTAGTACTCTGTAGATGTGCAGTAGAACACTGTAGATGTGCAGTAGAACACTGTAGATGTGCAGTAGTACTCTGTAGATGTGCAGTAGAACACTGTAGATGTGCAGTAGAACAGTGTAGATGTGCAGTAGAACAGTGTAGATGTGCAGTAGAACACTGTAGATGTGCAGTAGAACAGACTGTAGATGTGCAGTAGTACAGACTGTAGATGTGCAGTAGAACACTGTAGATGTGCAGTAGAACACTGTAGATGTGCAGTAGAACACTGTAGATGTGCAGTAGAACACTGTAGATGTGCAGTAGTACTCTGTAGATGTGCAGTAGAACAGTGTAGATGTGCAGTAGAACAGTGTAGATGTGCAGTAGTACAGACTGTAGATGTGCAGTAGAACACTGTAGATGTGCAGTAGAACAATGTAGATGTGCAATAGAACAATGTAGATGTGCAGTAGAACACTGTAGATGTGCAGTAGAACACTGTAGATGTGCAGTAGAACAGTGTAGATGTGCAGTAGAACAGTGTAGATGTGCAGTAGTACAGACTGTAGATGTGCAGTAGAACAGTGTAGATGTGCAGTAGAACAGTGTAGATGTGCAGTAGAACACTGTAGATGTGCAGTAGAACAGTGTAGATGTGCAGTAGTACAGACTGTAGATGTGCAGTAGAACAGTGTAGATGTGCAGTAGAACAGTGTAGATGTGCAGTAGTACACTGTAGATGTGCAGTAGAACAGTGTAGATGTGCAGTAGAACAGTGTAGATGTGCAGTAGAACAGACTGTAGATGTGCAGTAGTACAGACTGTAGATGTGCAGTAGAACACTGTAAATGTGCAGTAGAACACTGTAGATGTGCAGTAGAACACTGTAGATGTGCAGTAGAACAGTGTAGATGTGCAGTAGTACAGACTGTAGATGTGCAGTAGAACACTGTAGATGTGCAGTAGAACAGTGTAGATGTGCAGTAGAACACTGTAGATGTGCAGTAGAACACTGTAAATGTGCAGTAGAACAGACTGTAGATGTGCAGTAGAACACTGTAGATGTGCAGTAGAACAGTGTAGATGTGCAGTAGAACACTGTAGATGTGCAGTAGAACAGTGTAGATGTGCAGTAGAACAGTGTAGATGTGCAGTAGAACACTGTAGATGTGCAGTAGAACAGTGTAGATGTGCAGTAGAACACTGTAGATGTGCAGTAGAACAGTGTAGATGTGCAGTAGAACACTGTAGATGTGCAGTAGAACACTGTAGATGTGCAGTAGAACAGTGTAGATGTGCAGTAGAACAGTGTAGATGTGCAGTAGAACACTGTAGATGTGCAGTAGAACAGTGTAGATGTGCAGTAGAACAGTGTAGATGTGCAGTAGAACACTGTAGATGTGCAGTAGAACAGTGTAGATGTGCAGTAGAACAGTGTAGATGTGCAGTAGAACAGTGTAGATGTGCAGTAGAACAGTGTAGATGTGCAGTAGAACACTGTAGATGTACAGTAGAACAGTGTAGATGTGCAGTAGAACACTGTAGATGTGCAGTAGAACACTGTAGATGTGCAGTAGAACAGACTGTACAGTGCCTTGCGAAAGTATTCAGCCCCCTTGAACTTTGCGACCTTTTGCCACATTTCAGGCTTAAAACATAAAGATATGAAACTGTAATTTTTTGTGAAGAATCAACAACAAGTGGGACACAATCATGAAGTGGAATGCAATTTATTGGATATTTCAAACTTTTTTAACAAATAAAAAACTGAAAAATTGTGCATGCAAAATTATTCAGCCCCTTTAACTTAATACTTTGTAGCGTCACCTTTTGCTGCGATTACAGCTGTAAGTCTCTTGGGGTATGTCTCTATCAGTTTTGCACATCGAGAGACTGAACTTTTCGTCTCAGTGAGGTTGGATGGAGAGCATTTGTGAACAGCAGTTTTCAGTTCTTTCCACAGATTCTCGATTGGATTCAGGTCTGGACTTTGACTTGGCCATTCTAACACCTGGATATGTTTATTTGTGAACCATTCCATTGTAGATTTTGCTTTATGTTTTGGATCATTGTCTTGTTGGAAGACAAATCTCCGTCCCAGTCTCAGGTCTTTTGCAGACTCCATCAGGTTTTCTTCCAGAATGGCCCTGTATTTGGCTCCATCCATCTTCCCATCAATTTTAACCATCTTCCCTGTCCCTGCTGAAGAAAAGCAGGCCCAAACCATGATGCTGCCACCACCATGTTTGACAGTGGGGATGGTGTGTTCAGGGTGATGAGCTGTGTTGCTTTTACGCCAAACATAACGTTTTGCATTGTTGCCAAAAAGTCTGGTGTGTTCCTTGTTCTTCATGATGCTCTCTGTGCTTTAAACTGACCTCTGAGACTATCACAGTGCAGGTGCATTTATACAGAGACTTGATTACACACAGGTGGATTCCATTTATCATCATTAGTCATTTAGGTCAACATTGGATCATTCAGAGATCCTCACTGAACTTCTGGAGACAGTTTGCTGCACTGAAAGTAAAGGGGCTGAAGAATTTTGCACGCCCAATTTTTCAGTTTTTTATTTTTTAAAATAGTTTGAAATATCCAATAAATTAGCCTGAAATGCCTGAAATGTGGCAAAAGGTCGCAAAGTTCAAGGGGGATGAATACTGTAGATGTGCAGTAGAACAGACTGTTCTACACAATATAACTGAATATTCTTAATCTACTTAATCTATTTGAAGAAAACATGGAATGATACGGTAAAGAAAGAGAGTTAATAAAAAGTAATACAGAAATATACCCCATGGTTTTGTCAGAAATCCTTCCAGACTGCTTATTGCTTCTGTGGACAGAATTGATCTCAAAAAACCTTAACCTGGGTTCAGCTTAGTCCAGACTGAGACCACCTCTTTTTATTGGACCAAAGACCAGCTGTGTGGTCCAAACCTTGGTCTGAATGTTGTAAAAAAAAAAAAAACTAGGTGCATTTTGTGTCAGAACTCTTTAAATTAAACCGAAACCAAGCAATCAGACATTCTTATTTTTATCTTCAAAAAAAAAAAAACATTTTGACATTGGCTGAATTTCACAAGCCTTTTTTCACTCGGATTGTTGGGGTGTGTGACAGGGTTTAAGGGGTTTGACTGACTGTGTGTTGTTGATGTCTGTGTCCCTGTCAAAGCCTAGTTCCCTCTCCTGGCTCCTTGTGTCCTTCCTATGTGCCTCGTCCTTCTCTCGCTGTCTCTTCCGCAGATACTCCTGCTCCTGTTGGTGAACGCTGACCCTGACCTGCTCAAGTCCTTGAGCTGCTCTGATTCGCTCTGAATGACTGATCTCCATTCCATCCAGACACTGGCATAAAGGAAAAAAAAGAAAGTTACATACAAAAAATGCAATCAAGAAATCAGTCAGATCCTTACAGTTGTGCTCAAAAGGTTTTTTTTTTCTGAGAATATGAATGATAACACTGAAAACTTATGTTCACTCATAATTATAGATTGAGTGAAGCCATTTATTGTCAAACAATTGTGTTTTCCATTTATAAATCATAATGAGAACAGAAACTACCCAAATGACCCTAATCAAAAGTTTAAAAGTAAATAAGTAAGTTTCAGATAACACCGTGTATTGCAACCTTTATTCAATGACAGCTTGAAGTCTTTTGTGGTCGTTGTGGATGAAGTTTTTTATTTTCTCAGATGGTAAAGCTGCCCATTCTTCTTGGCAAATTCAAATTCTTTGAGATCTCCTCAGAGTGGCTCAATGATACTGAGGTCAAGAGACTGAGGTCAGTCCAGAACCTTCTCTTTCTGCTGCTGTAGACAATGACAGGTCGACTTGTGCTTTGGATCGTTGTCATGTTGGAACGTCCAAGTATGTCTCATGGGCAGCTTCCGGGCTGATGAATGCAAATTTTCCTCCAGAGCAAAGTTTTTGTGTCATCATTCATATTCTCTCTCTGCCCGGGTATGTAAACTTATGAGCACAACTGTAGGTTCTGGTGTGACCAAATGAAAAAGTAAGTGCCACAAGTGGAACTTAGTCTTGAGCAGTAGTGGGCAAACTAAGGCCGGGAGGAAACATGCGGCTTTTTGGGCTGTTTA
The DNA here is from genome assembly GCA_024416835.2 of Perccottus glenii. Taxonomy (NCBI): domain Eukaryota; kingdom Metazoa; phylum Chordata; class Actinopteri; order Gobiiformes; family Odontobutidae; genus Perccottus; species Perccottus glenii. The sequence continues at coordinate 6,057,744 of CM044557.2, forward strand.
ATCCGACCTGCCACGCATTTACTAATAATTTATTGATAATTTCATGAAACAATTGCATATGTTTCCGTCAACATTTTGTAGTGATCAGTTGATTGAAATTGCTACATGTTTAACTAAAAACATTCAAGATATTTTAGTCTTTTCTTTTTTATTTAATTTTTTACTAATTTTCACTTTTCTATAAATGATCTACATTACATCCTAAATGAAAGCACTCTTCTGAAAGCCCTTGAGCATTGGCTTCACCTTGAGTTGGGGGAGGGCAGCCACCACGTACTGCCTGTAGCCCTCAAACTCGCAGCAGGGGTTTCCCACCAGGAATAGCTCTCTCAGATGGATGTTGTGCTTGAGAGACTCAGCGCTGCTCAGATGACCAACAAAGTTTACAGTGAGGTCCAGCTTTTGCAGGGACTCACACCCTAAACAAATACATATAACCCTTTATAGACCAGCTCAGGTTAAGGTACTGTGGTTTTTCTGTTCCGATACTGACCTTCAAGGTTTTCAATCACTTCGATGTTGTTTAGAGCCAGGTTCAGATATTCCAGTTTCTTCAAACGACCAACATTCTCTGCAGAGCCATTACACAGAATTACAAACACAGAATTGTGTCATTCTGTAAGAGAATGTTCACTGCTTTAGGTGTTTCATACAAATAACTTTTGGAGTGCACCCATAAGTTCTTATAATAACTAAACAAAGGTATTCTATTCTAATTGTAATTCTAATCTTAATGCACATTGAATCTAGTAATGTGTAAGGTTTTGGGTCAACAAGTGGGTTCAGACAGCCAGGGAGGATTCAAGCCCTAGTTTAGTGTCCAGAAGCAATAGTGCAAATCTATTGTGAACATTGTAAACAGATAGAATCAGTCAAATATTAATTGAAATTACAGAAATAACGCTAGAGACAGATGTGATATGTACAGGACGCTATAAGAAATCTATTTATAGAGCGGTGGATTGTAAAAATGCATAAAATAATTTCAGTATCAATATTCTTCAGTTTATTGGTGCATTCACTATCAACTTCTCTTTTTGGATTATGTCTGTGGCCCTGCTGCTCATAAAGTGAGGTGAGGAAAACAGCTAATCTCACCAATTTTAGGAATGAGGTTGTTCTGTAGATAGAGTATCCTGAGCTCTCGGCACCAGTGACCCAGGTGCTCTATCTTCTCAATGTCCTGCTGATGGAGAGAGACCTCCTCCAGAGAGAAGATCTCACACTCATTATGTTCGGCCCGCCGCCGCACCAGCTCCTCTGTGACTAAAGAGAGAGAGAGACCAGTGGTATAAGTGAAAAATTATTTTAATAATCTAATCCTATTTGGGTTTGATAATCTTTTTATATTGTGAGTTTATATCTTGGAACAAGGCCTTCTGGAGTAAGAGTTAAACTTCAACACATAAGTCTCCAGTTGTGTAAGGTTCTAAGTGCAACGCCACATGTAGTTTTGCCATTTATAACTGTTTAAGATCAGCAGTTCTGGGAGTTTGAGGAGTATATTTTACTTTGCCTTTTGTCCTGTAAGCATAAGGAATGTGGGCTGAGCTTGGCCGCTGCACCACTACTTGTGTATGAAAGGTAGAAATGTTCCAAAATGCGTGCGCATGTAGACTGAGATCTGAGGACTTGTAAAATACGATTTAAGAACTTTTACCAAAAAATTTGAAGATGTGGGTTAAAATATTAACTTGAAATAAATATTCATGCTAACATTTATACACTTTTTTTTCTCATGCCTTCACATTTGTCTTACAACTTCAACTCTGTGAGTACAGCCTCTCAACCCATCTGTTACAACTCTACAAACGTACCAGTCTGCTGCTTCGACTGTTCGAACATTTCTTGCAGCACGTGTGTCTCAAAAGACATTTGCACTTGTAGAGCAGGGGGTGGAGACTGAGTTAATGGATGGACCAATAAAGGAGTTGTCGGACCCGTGGACGCATTCGCAGCTGTGCAAGTAACGCCGCAAACTTAGGTCTTTTTTGACCTAATATCACACAGAAGAAGAAAACAAACAGATGACTTCTAATGGTAAGTGTCAGTGTTGTTTTCATCTGATGAATCACATGTTTCTGTAGTTACATGACAATCCCATAAAATATGAAAAAAACGACCAAGGACTGTTACGTCGCCCAGTATGGCGCAACCTGGGCCCCACCCTGGAGCCAGGCCCGGGGTTGAGGCTCATATGCAAGCGCCTGGTGGTCGGGTCTTTTCCCACGGGACCCGGCCGGAATCAGGCGAGATAAATGTTGTATGCAGAATTAAGATTTAATAAGATTTATTTTAAGGACCCTGCTGTTATTTTCTGGACAAAAGCTGCAAAATTTTACTTGGAAAAATCAATTGGTTTCCAGAGGTGTAAAGTACTTTGTTACTGTACTTAAGTATTTTTTTGGCTACTTTGTACTTGTACTGAGTATCAAAAATATAAGCAACTTTTACTCTTTACTCAACTACATTTTTGATTGAATACTTGTACTCTTTACTCCACTACATTTGAACTGACTCTTACCATTACTCGCTACATTCTGTTTGTGCACGTCAAGTCGACTTTGTTGCTTGCAAGCTTATTTCTTGGGTGTAAGAGGCGATACCACCATCTGCAGGCTATTGAAGGTACTGGATTCTTTTTGCCTAAATGCGTTACTCCGTTGTGAACGTACATTAGCAGCCTGCCGAACGCTCCATGGCTGCGGCCACTGATGAAGCCGAAGTCAGCTCTTCATGCAGTTTGTTTTGTTTTGTTTGTCCATTTTACTGAAAATACCTTTTTTGAAAATGTTTTACGTATGCCTTTTTTGAGCACTTGAGTTTGACTTGGACGACTTGTTTAATCTGTGTTTTTATTCTGCCATATTGAAATATTGAGGTGTTCAATTGCTTTTCAATATTAGGAAGTGAAACCTCATAAATAAACTTTTTTTTTCACTGACTTACAATATTTCTTTGTGTTGAGGTCTAGTGCATCTTTGAGCCAACATTCAGTACGAGTAAATCACTTAAGTACTTTTAAAATGGAATACTTTAAGACTTTTACTCAAGTCGTATTTAAATTGGTGACTTGTAACTTGTAGTGGAGTAATTTGTACAGTAAGGTATCTTTACTTTTACTCAAGTGTGGCTTTCAGGTACTCTTTACACCTCTGTGCGAATGCTCCCACCGTTCGACCGAGATGGTACATAAAAGGTAATCATAGCAATCAACCTTTTTAGTAACGTAACGTTTTACGGAGCCGTAACTTTTAGCTAACAATAAGGTTTAGGTTAGCTAGGTTAACCAACTCTAGTTAGTTATGATGAAGCTAGCAAACGGACGTATGGTAAAGTTGCTAGTACTTCTTTAAAAAACAAAAATCAATGATCACTTTTGTTTTGGATATATGTTATAATAAACATTTACCATCTAATTTATAGTTTTACTCCTGTGGTCTTGTAGTAACGTTATTGTAATTTTGTTTTAATCGTAGCAAAACTTACTGTGAACCATGCTCCTCTCTGTTGTTAAGCGTTGCCATGGAAACAGTTAGTAAAGGAAACAGGTGAAAAACACAGGAGGTGTGTTCGAGATGAACGGCGCCTTGCCTGGACTGTGAGCGGACAAAAACGGCTGCCTTAAAGTCGGACAGTTAATAGACGAGACCAGTCCAAAGTACAAATCTCGCGTGTGCTGAGAGTATTTGCTCAATAAAACTACATTTAATGAACGTTTTAAAAGCATTATGTTTGAAAAGACGAATCCATCTCATCCATCTGTGTGTTCTCTATATTTGATAAACGCTTAAACAATTTTCACTGGTTTGTAGGCAGCTATTTGTCTAAAATGAATAAAGGTGCGAATGGAGGAAAGGGGGCAGTGAAGTGTCAGCGCTCAGGTCCAATCAGCTGTCACTGCTCACGCTGACAGGACATCATTTGCTCATACACTCAGACCTTGTAGTCCACGTAGGCAAGCACGGTTGGTAAAAAATAACTGCGGCCGCCTGGCTCAAAAACTGTCCGCCTTGGTCTCACGAAACTACTGTTGCGGCCATTCGGACACTAAACTAACCGGCATACACTGCGCAGTGCGCACCGATAGATCGGCTGTATTATTGAAAAAACACAGATTTCACATTTTCACAAAGATAGACTGTAGCAGCACCGAGTTCGAAACGTGGCAAGTGCCAGTTAAGCTTTTACTTCGTCGTTTGACGTGTGAAATACATTTTACAAAGTTCAAACAGCATTACACTTCTACTGCATAATCTACATTGCCTTTCCTTGGATGGATTAAGAGAGTTTTATTGAAAAAAAAAAACAATGTCTTCAAACCTGTTACCATGTGTGCATAATTCTCTTGACAAAAGAAAATCAAAAATACATTATTATAAACTTTTTTACTATGGGGCGTTTACAGTACGCTTCTCTTTTACTGTGAAAGGTCGCGGTTTCCGGTCGTTGCTAGGGACACGCAGAGGCACTTCATGCGAGAAAACAATAACAGAGCGGCTTCCTCTGAGAAACAAAGCCCCGCAGACACGTTTTTAACCCAAAAAAAGAGGAACCTACCAGCGGTAAACCTGACCATATTTTACGTTTGTGGTCGTTAGGGAGGATTTTTATTCCTAGCCCTTGCCGTCCACTGAGATGACGACGCACGAGGCGTTCCGCGCGCAGCTGGCGTCTATCATGGCGGCGGTGACGGAGATCTGCGAGCTGCTGGATGACAGCTACGCCGCGCTGCAGGTGGAGCTCTGCCGCAGCCACAAAGAGAACGAAGCCCTGCGAAACAAACTGGAGCTCATCGAGACCATCGTGGCCCGTGGAGGTTACCGAGAAAACGTGGTGGTGTTTGGCGGCAGAGAGGAGCGCTACGGCGGTGAGTTTAGACAAATAAAGTCATTATGTGTCAGTACAAAGTTAACCTGATTTAATATTAGTGCAGACATCCCAACCTGCAAAAGTCCCCAAAAAAAGGAGGACAAGGATATGACATTTCACCACAGAACATGACTTTACTTGTATACCGAAATGCAGCTGAATATAACAGAACAATGAAGTAACTATAACATGTTGTGGTCCCTAAAAGATATAAAAGCATAAAATATTATCTCAACTCAACTCAACATGCCTTTTGCAATCATTTAACCCGCCATGAGCAATGCTGAAGTCGCTGTTACAAATAGTGCAGCGAGCAAGACTGTCATTATGTTTGACACTTTTAAAACAGGGGTACACTCAGTGGTAGAGTGGTCGTCCTTCAACCGGAAGGTAGGCGGTTCGATTCCCACTCTCCCCACAGTTCATACTGTCGTTGTGTCCTTGGGCAAGACACTTAACCCTCCTTGCTTCCAGTGACTGTAACACTGGTAATTACAATCTCAATGTAAGTCGCTTTGGATAAAAGCGTCAGCTAAATGAATAAATGTAAATGTAACTGATTAATTTGGTTTGGGAGAAGAGATAAAAGCCCGCCCACACTGAAAATTGATTGGTTGATTTGCGGAAACAGGCCAATCAGGATGCTCTCTGTCTTACAAGCGCTTCGCACACACGCGCACAAACACACACACACACACACACTAGCACACACACGCACACTAGCGCACACTAGCACACACACTAGCACACAGACACACACACACACACGCACACACACACACTAGCACACACACGCACACTAGCACACACACGCACACTAGCACACACACGCACACTAGCACGCACACTAGCACGCACACTAGCACACACACGCACACTAGCACACACACTAGCACACACACGCACACACACTAGCACACAGACACGCACGCACACACACACTAGCACACTAGCACACACACTAGCACACACACTAGCACACACACTAGCACACACACGCACACTAGCACACACACGCACACTAGCACACACACGCACACACACACGCACACTAGCACACACACGCACACTAGCACACACACGCACACTAGCACGCACACTAGCACACACACACACACACACTAGCACACACACTAGCACACAGACACGCACACACACACACTAGCACACACACTAGCACACACACACACACACACACACACACACACTAGCACACACACACACACACACACACACTAGCACACACACTAGCACACAGACACGCACACACACACACTAGCACACACACTAGCACACACACACACACACACTAGCACACACACACACCACACACACTAGCACACACACACTAGCACACACACTAGCACACACACACACACTAGCACACACACGCACACTAGCACACACACGCACACTAGCACGCACACTAGCACACACACGCACACTAGCACGCACACTAGCACACACACACACACACACACTAGCACACACACTAGCACACAGACACGCACGCACACACACACTAGCACACTAGCACACACACTAGCACACACACTAGCACACACACTAGCACACACACTAGCACACACACTAGCACACACACTAGCACACACAGACACACACACACGCACACACAGACACACACACACGCACACACACTAGCACACACACACTAGCACACACACACTAGCACACACACTAGCACACACACTAGCACACACAGACACACACTAGCACACACACACACACTAGCACACACACACACACACACACAGACACACTAGCACACACACGCAGACACAGACACACACTAGCACACACACACTAGCACACACACACTAGCACACACACACACACACACTAGCACACAGACACACACTCAGCACACACACACACACACACACACACTATCACGCACACACAGACACACTAGCACACACATGCACACTGGCCCACACACGCACACTAGCACACACACACACACTAGCACACACACGCACACTAGCACACACCCACACTAGCACACACACACACACACTAGCACACACACTAGCACACACACACACACTAGCACACACCCACACTAGCACACACACTAGCACACACACTAGCACACACACGCACACTAGCACACACCCACACTAGCACACACACTAGCACACACACGCACACTAGCACACACCCACACTAGCACACACACTAGCACACACACGCACACTAGCACACACACGCACACTAGCACACACACACGCACACTAGCACACAGACGCACACTAGCACACAGACGCACACTAGCACACACACACACTAGCACACACACTAGCACACAGACACGCACGCACACACACACTAGCACACTAGCACACACACTAGCACACACACTAGCACACACACTAGCACACACTAGCACACACGCACACAGACACACACACACGCACACACAGACACACACTAGCACACACACACTAGCACACACACTAGCACACACACTAGCACACACAGACACACACTAGCACACACACACACACTAGCACACACACTAGCACACACACACACACAGACACACACTAGCACACACACACTAGCACACACACTAGCACACACACTAGCACACACACACTAGCACACACACTAGCACACACACACTAGCACACAGACACACACTAGCACACACACACACACACACACACACTATCACGCACACACAGACACACACTAGCACACACATGCACACTGGCACACACACGCACACTAGCACACACACACACACTAGCACACACACGCACACTAGCACACACACGCACACTAGCACACACACGCACACTAGCACACACCCACACTAGCACACACACCCACACTAGCACACACACACACACTAGCACACACACTAGCACACACACACACACTAGCACACACACACACACTAGCACACACCCACACTAGCACACACACTAGCACACACACTAGCACACACACGCACACTAGCACACACCCACACTAGCACACACACTAGCACACACACGCACACTAGCACACACCCACACTAGCACACACACTAGCACACACACGCACACTAGCACACACACGCACACTAGCACACACACACGCACACTAGCACACAGACGCACACTAGCACACAGACGCACACTAGCACACAGACGCACACTAGCACACAGACGCACACTAGCACACACACTAGCACACACACACACACTAGCACACACACTAGCACACACACTAGCACACACACACTAGCACACACACGCACACTAGCACACCCACGCACACTAGCATACACACGCACACTAGCACACACACGCACACTAGCGCACACACTAGCACACACACACACACACTAGCACACACACACACACACACACACACACTAGCACACACACTAGCACACACACGCACACTAGCACACACACGCACACTAGCACACACACGCACACTAGCACACACACTAGCACACACACGCACACTAGCACACACACGCACACTAGCACACACACTAGCACACACACGCACACACTAGCACACACACACACACACACACACTAGCACACAGACACACACTAGCACACACACTAGCACACAGACACGCACGCACACACACACTAGCACACTAGCACACACACTAGCACACACACTAGCACACACACTAGCACACACACTAGCACACACACGCACACACAGACACACGCACACACAGACACACACTAGCACACACACACTAGCACACACACACTAGCACACACACTAGCACACACACTAGCACACACAGACACACACTTTTTGTTTAAGTATCTTTCTTTTAGTGTAGACAATCATCAGTATAGTACCAGACATGCAACTAAAGGCAACTTCACCTTACCCATAGCAAGAACAAATGCCGTAAAAAACACTGTTATGTTTAGAGGTATGAAGGAATGGAATAAACTACCAACGCATATATTACTTACTAAAAATGTCAATAAATTTAAATTATATGTAAAACAGCATCTATCAAAATAATACATCTGACTGTTTAGATTTATTTAATTTTCGTGTGTGAACATGTGTAGGTATATATATATATAGGCGTATGTGTATGAATGTGTTTATATGTGTGTATATTTCATGCCCGTATGAGGGTACATATGTACTTTGATATGTGTATATATATGTGTATATGTGTGTATGTGTATTTATCTTTTCCATTTATTTGTTGTATTATTAATGATTTATTTTTTCTTTTTGTTTATGTATAGATTTTTCAGGACCCCAGGAAGAATAGCTGCAGCATGGCTGTAGCTAATGGGGATCCTTTCAATAAAAATAAAAACAAAAAACAAAACACTAGCACACACACACACACTAGCACACACACACACACACACACACACACACACACACACACAGACACACACTAGCACACACACGCAGACACAGACACACACTAGCACACACACACTAGCACACACACACACACTAGCACACAGACACACACTAGCACACACACGCACACTGGCACACACATGCACACTGGCACACACACGCACACTAGCACACACACGCACACTAGCACACACACGCACACTAGCACACACACGCACACTAGCACACACACGCACACCCACACTAGCACACACACACACACTAGCACACACACTAGCACAAATGTAAAGCGTCCTTGAGCTCTGGAAAGGCGCTATATAAATATAACAATTATTATTATTTATTATTACACGCACACTAGCACACACCCACACTAGCACACACACTAGCACACACACTAGCACACACACGCACACTAGCACACACCCACACTAGCACACACACTAGCACACACACTAGCACACACACGCACACTAGCACACACCCACACTAGCACACACACTAGCACACACACGCACACTAGCACACAGACGCACACTAGCACACACACGCACACTAGCACACACACGCACACTAGCACACACACGCACACTAGCACACACACGCACACTAGCACACACACTAGCACACACCCACACTAGCACACACACGCACACTAGCACACAGACGCACACTAGCACACACTAGCACACACACGCACACTAGCACACACACGCACACTACCACACACACTAGCACACACACACTAGCACACCCACGCACACTAGCATACACACACACACTAGCACACACACGCACACTAGCACAGACACGCACACTAGCACACACACACACACACACACACACACTAGCACACACACTAGCACACACACACACACACTAGGACACACACACACACTAGCACACACACGCACACACTAGCACACACACTAGCACACACACACACACACACACTAGCACACACACACACACACTAGCACACACACACACACACTAGCACACACACACACACACTAGCACACACACTAGCACACACACACACACACACTAGCACACACACACACACACTAGCACACACACACACACACTAGCACACACACACACACACACACACTAGCACACACACGCACACTAGCACGCACACTAGCACACACACACACACTAGCACACACACACACACACACTAGCACACACACTAGCACACACACACACACACACTAGGACACACACACACACTAGCACACACACGCACACACTAGCACACACACTAGCACACACACACACACTAGCACACACACACACACACACAGCACACACACACACACACTAGCACACACACACACACTAGCACACACACTAGCACACACACACACACACACACTAGCACACACACACACACACAGCACACACACACACACAGCACACACACACACACACTAGCACACACACACACACTAGCATACACACACACACTAGCACACACACACACACTAGCACACACACTAGCACACACACTAGCACACACACTAGCACACACACTAGCACACACACACACAGTAGCACACACACACTAGCACACACACTAGCACACACACTAGCACACACACTAGCACACTAGCATACACACACACACTAGCACACACACGCACACTAGCACGCACACTAGCACACACACAGTAGCACACACACACACTAGCACACACACTAGCACACACACTAGCACACACACTAGCACACTAGCATACACACACACACTAGCACACACACGCACACTAGCACGCACACTAGCACACACACTAGCACACACACTAGCACACTAGCATACACACACACACTAGCATACACACACACACTAGCATACACACACACACTAGCACGCACACACACAGTAGCACACACACACACTAGCACACACACTAGCACACACACTAGCACACGCACTAGCACACACACACACACTAGCACACACACACACACACTAGCACACACACTAGCACACACACGCACACTAGCACACAGAAACACACTAGCACACACACTAGCACGCACACAGACACACACTAGCACACACACAACTAGCGGGTGTTGAAAACATCAGGCTAGCTATATTAGCATGTACTTGTAGTGTTGCTGGTTGCAACAGCACTGCTGGACTGCATTGCTTTCCAGTTGAGTTGGAAATTTGGTGCCAGTGGTTACGTGCACTTGGCCTGGAACACCGTGAGTTCCGGATGAGAGCTGGAGTTTGCAGCGGGCATTTTAAGCGGGATTGCTTCTCCAACGCAATGGAGGTGGAAATGTGCTTCTCCAAAACGCTCCCGCTGAAAAGCAACACAGCACCAAAGACTGCTCCTGCATGGATTCCCACTAGTGTTGTCACGATACTAGAATAGAACCTTCAAAAATATCGATATTCGATACCAAAGGGAAAACAACTGTCATTATTCTTTTTTTTATTTTATTTAAAGATAAATATAACATGTCTATATAGAACATGACAATGAGGTATATTTTACATTAACAAAAATGTCTTGAGGTAGTGCAGGGGTCTTCAATTAAAATCAGCCAAGGTCCGCTTGGACCTTAGTTAACTTTTCCTCACCGTGAGGGGTCCGGATTTTTATTAAAAGGATATGTGTTTGAAAATAATTCTTTAAAGTAAAGTCTCATTTATTCCACACCTACAGCATCTTAAACAAAATGGAGATGAATGTTGATAATCCAAGGTTTTCTGTATTTTATCCTTTGTTTACATGAGAAGGATGTTTGTCACAGACAAAAGAAAAAAATACTACAAAATCAAAAGAGTCTAAAGCTAAAGCTCAGGACCTGGTGGTTTATTGACAACAGCCTGGAATCCTGTATATAATGCCTAGTACTCCTTTAAAACATGTGTGAGAACATTTTAAATACAAAATCATCAATTTAAGCCAAAACATATTTGTTAAACAAATATGACAAAGATGCCTGTCATAATTAATCTCTTTCTGTTGTCATTCCTCTGAAAACAACAGGAACAAGGGAAAAGCACTGAGCATTTCTTTAGCATTAGCTGTTGCCAATAATTAACTGTTGTTTAATTTGCAGGTTCATCTTTAAACATTTTCAAAATTTAGAATAGAAAAATTTATTTCCTGTATTTTCCCCGTGTGGGGTAACATTTTATTTAAAATGCTTATGATTAGTTCTGTAACAGGATTTAGGATTCACACAGAAACTGACACAACTTAAGGAAGACTTAACCTGTGTCACTCATCTCCAAACCCTCCTTTCACACCTTTTCTGTTTTTAATCACCCAAATGAACATGTGTTGGGTTCAAATGAACATGTGTTGGGTTCAAATGAACGCAAATTGCATGAGCTAATTACTCACGTTGTTTGTAAACGAGTTCAAATATGCGACAAACGAGTCAATACTTAACCTACGACAGAATAAAGAAGTTGACAGACAAATGTACAACTCACCACATTATTAGACGTCCTCACTTCCCTCTGAGCTGGTTCAACCTGGTTCAGTTCTGGATTCATTCTCTGATTATCAAAGCAGCCGGGACTAGAGGATAAAGGGCTGTTGTTCAGCTTTGACACTGACACGGAGCTGAGGAGCTGTATTTTCTGATTAACATAAACGTTCCCTCTCCGTCCATAACGTCAGTGAAACTTTATTATGTTTTGCCAAGACTCATATTTTAAATTTTAGTTGTTTCTAACTCATTATCAGGCTACGCTAAACATGTTGAAATTTCCTGCTGCTCTGTCCGTAACCATAGTAACCGGAGGACCCGCGCGTGTTGACGTAGCCGTCCTAGAAGTGCCGGTTCAAAAATATGTTTTACACAATGCACTTGTAATTATGAATAATGTCTTGCGGTCCAGATTGCGGTCCGCCTTTTGAAGACCCATGAGGTAGTGCACTTGTTCAAAGGCCTCTCAGATCGTCATACATTCAGAAACCAATAGTGCAAGTAAAAAAAAAAAAAACTCTATCGATACTCTGTATCGATACTTCAGGAAATTTGTATCGTATCGTTTGAGATATTTCATTATTTATCAAAATATCGATATTTTTGACAACACTAATTCCCACCACCGCAGCGCCATCTTGAGGTGAGTGAATATATTTTTAATCACAATTTATATTTCTTCCCAGTAAAGCTAAAGTTAATTAATTTTGTCATGTTGCTAGTTAGGTAAAGTATGCTAAACGTTAGCTTCAGCTGCTCCTGATAACGGGCTAACGCTAATGAGGGCTGCTGCGTGTTGATACTGTGTCCCAGTACACACAGACATCCAGCTTTACTCTATCACTCAATATTCCGTTATTTCTCGTCCATGGCAGCACTCTGTTGGACTTGTAGCAGAGATGCAGCACTTAGCACAAAAAACCTGTCTCGTGACTCTGAACATAAACATTCCATGACTCGTGTAACATCGTGAGTTTTTTCTCAACACAGACTCAAAAACTACCTTGGACTTCGTGTCAACTTTGCTAATTTGATTGAACGCAAAAGCTCGCACGATCGGTGTCTTGTTTATCGCTGCTCCTCGGAGGAAACTGAGCAGAGCTGTCACTGCAGAGGAGACAGTGTTGCACAAGGATTAAAAAAACTAGTGCTTTCACGGAGGATATACAGTAAAAATTGTTCAGAGTCAAATTACAATAAAAGTAGATCCACAGAAAAGTGCTGACTCAGACTCCAGTAGGACGCTAACATGTAGGCTGTAGCAACAGTGAGTGTTTGTGTTTAGATGTCTTCTTTAGATTTTTTGCTTTGTGAGAATATTTGTCACCAATATCATTTATAAACATTTTAAAATCTCTAAAATGAATTGATATAATACTGTAATTGTAAACAAAAACACAACTCTTTTGTTTTGCCTAAGATGACCAGAGAAACTGGATGCCAGTCTGAACCAGTCGCTGCAGATCTGCAGGTGAAGCAAAGGTGAGTTTGAATACTGTGAAGCTTTTGTATGTTTAGTTTTATTCTTTATTTCTCAGGCACCATGTACAAATACATTAATCTCACAAGAAAAGATATGCTTTGTACCAGATTTAGAATTTCAGACTGTCTAGGATCTGATTCCATTGTTTGATGGTTTGAAATGAAAAGGCAGAGCATCTTTTAGGGATTGTGGTTTTTTTTTTTTTGTGAGTTGTGGACTGAGATGTTTGGGTCTCATTATTTACTCAAGATAACAAATTACTTGTTAAACTCTTTATTTTGCAGCCACCCATATGACACAGACACTGATGGAGCTGCCTTTCCCAACGTCCCAGGACTAGCTCTGCACCAATAAAGAGGAAAAGGTGTGAGGTGTGTCTTTTGTTAGCTCCCGCATAGACTACTGCAATGCACTCTATGTGGGAGTTCACCAAACTGGACTTCACCGTTTGCAGCTTGTGCAAAACGCTGCTGCCCGACTGTAACTAACAGTCGTAAACACGAGCACATAACACCTGTCCTGTACTCCCTGCACTGGCTCCTGTCCAGTTTAGAATTAACTTTAAAATCTTAATGTTTGTTTTTAATGCACCTTCCTATTTGTGTGAGATTCTGACCCCTCACCAACCCAGCAGAGCTCTACGTTCTGCTGGACAACATCTGCTGAAGGTGCCCTGGTCCCGGTTCAAACAGTGGGGCGATCGTTCTTTTGCAGTGGCCGGTCCTAAACTCTGGAACTCTTTGTCCAGTGAGTTATGTTCCATCACTGACCGGCCTCTGTTTAAAGCCAAACTTAAAACCTTTTTATTTAAAATGCCTTTTGCACCTAATGTCTCTGTGACACTGCTCTGTTTTTATTGTGTAAATGTGTTTTTAAACCTATTTGTAGGTTTGTTAAGCACCTTGGTTTAATCTGTGGTTTTTGGAAAGCGCTATATAAATAAATATTGATTGATTGATTTGATTTTGTTTTTATTTTATTTTCAGGACCTGGTGACTGTTCCTGCGTCACTTCACTGTTGAAGTTCAAGTTTGCTGCTGTCTATCATCTTAGGTTCAGTCTTTGAAAACAGCAGTTAGCATTGTAGTTTCTGAGACTTAGCTTTATTTTGCTGACTACATTTAGACTAATGTAAACACTAATACACTGTTGAACACACTCAAGATTCTGGAACAGCTCATGAAGTTATGATCAGCCTGTGTAACACTGGCTCTTGCATTGACTTTGCAGTGATTTTCAAACACAAAGTAAAAAGCCTGGAAGAGATGTTATGCCTACTCTACCAGCCTGGCCATAACTTTCTGTCATCTACTCACCTCTGTCCTGACTGTGCAGCATTTACAAAGTTTTGGACTTGCCTTTAAATGTGTGATGTGTGAGAATTTACTATGACATTTATTTTTTATTTATATTAAGTGTGTATGTATAAAATATTATATAAACAATGGAAATGCTTACTGTAAGAACAATCCCTAAAGAATAAAAGAATTATGGAAAGGCAGTTTGAGAAAAGGACATTCATTTGTAAATGTTTGTGTTGATCTTCATTTTTAGTTGTACACATTGACGGTAGAAGGCGTGGACATGGCAAGCCTGCTTCCGGGTTGGAAGCCTATTAGGAAGTAGGAGTAGGCTCCATCAAGCATGACCCCCATTGACATCCATTGAAAAATTGGCACCAATTACGAAGTGACTATTTTTTTCACAGTTTTCATTCTAACTAGGCCGTCTTTGTTTGAACAAATTCTTATTATTCCCTTAATCGTTTTATTGATATTTGTCACATAACTCAAGATATTAAGATTAATAACTAACCTATCAGCTGCCTCCATTCTGCGATGTCGGGGTCACGGGGGCACTCACTCACGTCTTGTTGTTTAAGCCTAAGCTGCTCTCGGGAGAAGAAGCCGCTGGATATTTATGGAGGTACAGAACCGAGACTCCCGGAGGGCTAACCATTTTAAATCAGTGAAATTTAAGCTTTTTGCTACACCCAAAGATTGTTTTGGGTTATTCTATGTTTTCCGAAGCTTTTTAGCCAATATGTCTTCGTTTTTTGTTAATTAGTTTGTTAGTTGCTTCTGTTCATGAATGGAGGTCGCTTACTGTTAGCTAAAAGCTAACGCTAGCTGTGTTTGGTTTAATTCAGCTGATTTAAATAACTTTTTCATCGTCCAACTGCACTAAATAAACCATGCTCCAGTTTCTAGGTGAGTACATTTTTGCATGTGTTAAAATACTGTTCAGAATATATACAGTTGGCTAAACTATTGCGCTTTTGTTAGCTGACCCGAAGGTGGCTGCTAAAGGTCTAATTTACTGCTCCACCGTTTTAACGATAGTTTAACCTGTTACATTTTTTTAGAAATCAGGGTCATTTTGGCTGTATTGTGTGTAATGTGACCTCTCCAAATTAAAATGACTGCTGTTATTGAACCCTTTGGAATTTAAATACAAGTGTGGGCTCTTTGTAAAGTTAACAACCTCTAGTTTCACCCACAACAGTCAGAATCTCTCTAAGTACTACTGATACAATTTTATACACTTTGGAACACACAGAGAAAATTATTTTTTGTGTCCTCGCCTGAAATATTTAGTGAAAATAAAGGTGTCAAAAGCTTCAGCAGGTAGTCGAGGACTAAAACACACTATGGGCCAAAATAATAACTTGATGACTTCTCACATTTCAAACTTGAAAAGAACATCTGTAAAAATAAATTTTTTACACCAGTTTTTATGTTGGTAGGTCCATGCGTTTTATAGAGGGACCATAGTTTATCCAAGATTTATCCAAATTGGAGACATTTGGAAAACGTATGAATAAGTGCAATACGTTCTGAATGCTTCAACCCACAGGCATCAATGAGGGCTCTACTGAAAGCTTACATCTAGAGGAATCTGTATTTACAAACATAATCACTCTATTAGTTAGGAAAATTAATATTCCATAATAATAACACAATGAAATTGACATATTTACATAAAAAATAGTCAAAATGAGTGTTATGGGCCAAAATATATATTTTTAATAATATCCACACATAAAAAACCTACTGCAAACTACATACATACATAGGTTATAAAACAGTTGGTCAATGTTACAATATATGTGTCATTGTTACAGTCTCTTGTTGCAGAAAGCACAAGAGCATGTCACATGTGGAGCATTTTACTGGGGTTTTCTTGGTGTTTACTGCACCTCTGTGAAAGGACAAAGGAAAGGTGTGATAGGGGTTGGGGCTCGCATGCGAGCTTCTGGTAGCCGGGTCTTTCCCCACGGGGCCCGGCCGGGCTCAGCCCGAAAGAGCAACGTGGGGCCAACCTCCCGTGGGTCCACCACCTGCTTGAGGAACCGTAAGGGCCTCGACGACCCAATCCATGGACACGGAATCTGGCAGGAATCACCTCGCTGGCGGGAAAGGAGTCTGAGCTTGTGCGGGAGGTTGAGAGATACCAACTAGAGATAGTCGGGCTCACCTCCACGCACAGCTTGGGCTCTAGAACCCAAATCCTCGAGAGAGGCTGGACTCTCCACTACTCTGGAATTGCCTGCGGTGAGAGGCGGCGGGCTGGTGTGGGCTTGCTCATAGCCCCCCAGCTCAGCCGTTATGTGTTGGAGTTCACCCCGGTGATCGAAAGGGTCGCTTCCCTGCACCTTCGGGTCGGGGATAGGTCTCTCACTGTTGTTTGTGTTTACGGGCCAAATGGCAGTGCGGAGTACCCGTCCTTCTTGGAGTCTCTGGGAGGGGTGTCTGAAAGTGCTCCGACCGGGGACTCCGTCGTTCTACTGGGGGACTTCAACGCTCACGTGGGCAGCGACAGTGACACCTGGAGGGGCGTGATTGGGAGGAACGGCCCCCCGGATCTAAGCCCGAGCGGTGTTCTGTTATTGGACTTCTGTGCTAGCAACAGTTTGGACACACAGGACACCCTAGGTCGGAGATCGATGATCGACTTTGTAGTTGTTTCATCTGACCTCCGGCCGTATGTCTTGGACACTCGGGTGAAGAGAGGGGCGGAGCTGTCAACTGATCACCACCTGGTGGTGAGTTGGATCCGATGGCGGGGAAGAAAGCTGGACAGACTTGGCATGCCCAAACGTACTGTGAGGGTCTGTTGGGAATGTTTGGCAGAGCCCCCTGTCAGAAAGATCTTTAACTCCCACCTCCGGCAGAGCTTCGACCAGATCCCGAGGGAGGACGGAGACATTGAGTCCAAGTGGACCATGTTCTCCACCTCCATTGTCGATGCGGCCACTCGAAGCTGTGGCCGTAAAGTGTCCGGTGCCTGTCGTGGCGGCAACCCCCGAACACGGTGGTGTACACCAGAAGTAAGGGATGCTGTCAAGCTGAAGAAGGAGACCTACTGAGCCTGGTTGGCCCGCGGGACTCCTGAGGCAGCTTATATTTACCGGCAGGCCAAGCGGACTGCAGCCCGGGTGGTCGTGGAGGCTAAAACTCGGGTCTGGGAGGAGTTTGGTGAGGCCATGGAGAAAGACTATCGGTCGGCCTCGAAGAAATTCTGGCAAACCGTCCGGCGCCTCAGGAGGGGGAAGCAGTGCCCTGCCAACACTGTTTACAGACACATTGTTAGACGGTGGAAGGAATACTTCGAGGATCTCCTCAACCCCACCGACACGTCTTCCACTGAGGAAGCAGAGGCCGAAGGCTCGGAGGTGGACTCGTTTTTTTTTAAGCGTGTTTACGTCCAGTCCAGCCATCGTTCTGCTGCTCTGTCGGTCCTCTCTGCTCCTGCACAGCTGACACAGCCCAGCCTCGTCTTCCTCAGCTTCATCTGACTTCACATCCTGGTCCTTCTACAACTTCAGCTTCTTTTAAATAAACTTAAACTCAATCAAATCTCCATTCATTTATGTGCTTCTAGGTTTGAAGGCATATTTAAACTGGATTTCAAGCTCTTAAATCTGACATAATTTATACACTTTGTATTTAAGTGCACAGAGTTAATAACTTGTAAAAAGTGTTTTTATTCATTTTTAAAGAAACTTTTAAATAACATGAAAGTAGATAAAAGCAAACAGTCAAAACTTTAAATCATTTATTTATCACTATAGTGTTATTTTAGCATGCCATAAGCAATAGGAGTTATTGTGGAAAAGAATCAGAAATGATAAAACACATTGTTTTGTCTCTTTTTAAATTGAAATAATAAAGTAGTGCTGCAAAGATGAAAGAGTTTCTTGAACTTTCAGGTTGCTCCTGAGGTCTTTGACCTGTAGCTGCACGGGTAAGGAAACTGAAAAACAAAAATCAAAACTATATAATATAGCAGTTTAGTATTATTGTAGATGTGTTTTTGAACAGTCTTGACAAAGATGACAAACATAGTGATAAGTAAAGTAGGAGAATATAAAAAGAAAACGTAGATATTGGTGTAAAAGTGAAATTTACCTGAATTAGAGCAGCCACCAGAGGGCGCCAATAACACAGAGACAGTGAAGGAGCAGCGATGCTAAGGTTAGCTCAGGTCTCTGTCGGAGCTTTGCTGCTGTCTGCAGGAGCGAGCACGTGATCAACGAACAAGCGAGCTTCTGATTGGCTCACTGGTTACCATGCAAACGGGCACTCAACTCAGTCCATATGCCCAAATTGGGACTTCTGGCTCCATAAAATCAACCATAACGGCTAAAAAAGGGCGCCTGAAAGAGCGTCAATCCCGAGGTTTGTAACGCTATGGGTGACGTCACACTCCATATGTCCAGCCCCTTCTACAGTCATTGGTTGTATAGCTGACATATTTTTAAACAATTTGTGTAACTCTAGGTGTAAATGCTTCTTTATATTTCAATGTTTAATTTTTTATATACCAACTATATTTATAAATCCAGTGTTGGAATCCTCTGTGAGGACAGCACAAGGAGGTATGACCTGTACCTGCTGGCCCAGGTATCCCCAGCACCACCTGACCACACTGCAGCAGACAGGTGTCTATAACCGCTGAAAGAGCTGGTGCACATGTACAGTATGTGTAAGTGGAGGGTAAAACATTAAATTTACTTATTTATAAAAACATTGATCTTTTTTCTGGAACTAACCTGTTTAAAAGCTTCTCAACAAAAAGATGAAGATAAGTGTAACACTACAATAAGCCTGTTACACTTTAATGCAAAGTCTGGATGGACTGTTATGCAGCCGACTCACCAACCTGTCACACCTGTGCATTACCTACAACATGAGAAACAATGTGTATCACTACTTTGTTGGGATGTAAATATTATATTTGGTTAGAGTTGTGTCTTTTTTGCATAATACTTATTAAATTAACTGGACTTGACACTGGTCTTATTTCATCGCTATACCTTGAGTATCTCTCTATAACACATTCTCCCAGTGAGCTACAGCTGCACCTGTTGAGACAAGAGTTTTTTAACAGTTGTAGAGGGAGACTTGAAATCTCTGTTTGGTGTGTAATTATTAACACTAAATCGTAGCAAAAAGTTGCAATTTCTGAAACTTCATTAGCATTTGCTGAGCATTAGCCTAAATTAGACAATGCTAACGTTTTATCACTGGCCCCGTTCTCTTGTGCTGCAGGAATTCACTCTTTAACTTTTGGAGTTGTTGAGCACAAATTGATAAGACTCTAGCCCTGTGTGCACAGAAAAGTCCTCCACTTAGAAGGACTGCTCCGTAGCAAAGCTTCTGGCGTCCCTCCAGCCTCCATCTTTGCGAGTCTCAGGTGCACGCCCCCGCTGAACCCGGTTCATTCCCTCTGTCTCTGCTTGGGCTCTGCCCACTTTTCCAGCATTTTTCAAATATTTTTAATGGGTGGAGTTAGGTTCTGACCAGGGGTTTAGTTACACTTTAAAGACATGGACACATTTATTGGATGAAACGGTTCAGCCCTATTTAATATATTAATGCATTGCTTCTTTGTTATTTCAGTTTTTTGGGATTGTTGTGAATTTGATTTAATTAATTAAAGTTAATTCTCTTCTCCTCAGATCATGTCATATCTCCAAGCTTTGAATCCAAACAAAGGAAGGGTTTCAGAAGTGAAAATATTTCTACTTCAGATTCAACAACAGAGACAAACCACGAGACAAAGCATGGGCCCAAAAAGGTGAGCTGTGGTTTATTTCTTATTTTGCATACAAAAATGTAATTTGTCATAGATGCCATTATTATTATTTATTTCTTTTCTCCACTGGACACAAAGCCTTCCCTGGAGTAGTGCATTACAGGTTGGCACACAAATTACACAAAAGTTGCGCTTTCTATTTGAGATATAAATTGTATTTGAGACAGACTTGCAAAAACTTGAATGCATTGTTAATAACTAAATGTAGTTATGTATGTAGTGGTGCAAAAGGCTGGGGGTACAGCTGCAGTAAACACACCGTTTACAGTTTAGTCCCAATTTCCTAAACGTCACATTCAGAGAGCTGCACTGATTTCCTACATTTTAGGGAGTCACTCTAATCTCAAGTTCTGGTTCTGAGTTTTGTTTGATACCTGGCTTGAGTATCACAATACCGATACTAGAATGATACCTTAGCATCCGCCTGAAACATAATCATGGGGAAAACTTTGCTTAAGTTTTCTCTTTGTCCTGCTCCTTCCAGGCTTTTGAGCTCTGTATTCCGTAATATGCAGCTTTTTACTTCAGTCAGGGATAACAACAATCATGGTTAAAATATTCAAATGGATAAATCTTATTCTTCAAAGAGGATGTGTGTCTAATATTTTCCACACTCTGCTTTGGTGACTGCCAAAAAGTGAGGGACAAATACCAATGACATTCAGATTAAAAACTACATTAAAATGCATAATTTAATGACACCACTAAACTCTTTAACATCTTTCTCAGTTTGTGACTTCTGTTGCTCCTTAA
Organism: Perccottus glenii; assembly: GCA_024416835.2. Classification (NCBI taxonomy): domain Eukaryota; kingdom Metazoa; phylum Chordata; class Actinopteri; order Gobiiformes; family Odontobutidae; genus Perccottus; species Perccottus glenii. The sequence goes on from CM044557.2 coordinate 6,079,795, forward strand.
TTATGCAAATTAGCCACATGGCAATATGCACACTTACACAAGCCTAAAGAAGCCTGTGTCACTGCCACAGTGTCTCAGGATGCCCAAGCACACCTGAGATAAACTATTTATCATCTGTACGCTGTCAACACTATGATAAAACCAACAAAGCCTTGTGTGTTACACATCGTTAAGAGAATAGTGTTTTCAATCAGTCACCAATGGACTCAGTTTACAAGGTGAAGACGTTTTATCTCTAATTCCAAGAGACTTTATCAGAATTGATAAATTAGAATTAGAAATAGAGCAAAATAAAAAAAAGTTAAATGAGCCTACATATCTGTAGGCTGTAGCTTATGCTAACTCTGTGGCATTCTGGGGTTACACTTTTCAGGGACTCTTTTCTTTGTTACTTTCTTTGACTCGTTTGTTCAATAACCTTCACCAGAGATAACATGAGCCATGACAACTTTATAAATGTAGCCAGGATGTAATTTAGGATTTATTGTTATCACAGCCCATCTAATGCTAACTCTGCCATGTCTGGCATTGGTTGTCTTGTTATATTTACAGGTCTGTTGATAGTAACAAAAATCACATTTGTTTGTTTCTCAGTTGTGATCCAAAGTACGACATACAATAGCACTTAGACTAAATTCAATATATTTTAAGGTATTGTGATTAGGTTTACTGCACCACGTCAGCAGCGAGCACGAGTGGAACCTCTGCAGATGCCAGCATGTTCCTCTGGATAAAGCTCTGACAAAGAGGTCCTACCATTAGGTTCTGCAGCACGAGGCCCTGTCACAGACTGGACTCAGTGTCTGAAGGATGTGGACAAGTGTCTTCTCTTTCAGTGAGAGTATAAAACATTATATTACTCACTGAAGTTTGTTTTGTTAGTATATGCCAGAGCTGAATGTGTGGATAAAGAATATTTATGCAACATTATCAACACATAATAATATATAGTTTTTATTACAGCACTAACGTGTCCAAACAATAAAGGTGGACAAAGACTACAGCTACACCCGTCGGCAGCAGAGCAGAATTTTGGGGAATTGTCTAAAGCAGTGGTTTTCAACAGGCGGGCTGCGGTCTGGATCCGGACCTTAAGAGGCTTTGATCTGGACGCAAAGCATCATTCATAATTACAAGTGCATTGTGTAAAATATTTTTGAACCGGCACTTCTAGGACAGCTACGTCAACACGCGCGGGTCCTCAGGTTACTATGGTTACGGACAGAGCAGCGGGCAATTTCAACATGTTTAGCGTAGCCTGATAATGCGTTAGAAACGACTAAAAGTGTCAAAGCTGAACAATATAACTTTATCCTCCAGTTCAGGCTGCTTTGATAATCAGAGAATGAATCCAGAACTGAATCAGGACTGGACAGTTTTCATGTCAGGATTAAAAAGACTCTAGCTCAGAGGAAAGTGAGAGGACGTCTAATGTGGTGTGTTGTTCTGTTGTCTGTCAACTTATATATTCTGTCGTAAGTGAGGTACTCGACTTGTTTGACGCATATTTGACCTAATTTACAAACAATGTGAGCTATTTGCATTCATTTGAACCTAACATATGTTAATTTGAACACAACATCTGTTAAATTGGGTGATTAAAAACAGAAAAGGTGTGAAATGATGGTTTGGAGATGAGTGACACAGGTTAAGTCTTCTAAATGCTGTTACAGAACTGATCATAAGCATTTTAATAAAAATGTACCCCACTCGAGAAAACACAGGAAATAATCTTTGTTTTCTGATTCTGAACATGTTTTAAGATGAACCTGCAAATGAAACGGTAACAGTTTAGTTATCGGTAACAAGTAATGTTAAAGAAATGCTCACTGCATTTTTCCTTGTTCCTGTTGTTTTCAGAGGAAAGACAATAGAAAGAGAAGGATTATGTTAGCATCTTTGTCATATTTGTTTCACAAATATGTTTTGCTTTAATTTATGGTTTTGTATTTAAAATGTTCTCATATCTTTTATGAAGGAGTATGAAGCATAATATGTAGGATTCCAGACTGTTGTCAATAAACAGCCTTAGCTTTAGCCTCTTTTGATTATGTAGCATTTTCCTTTTGTCTATGAGCTGTGTTTGGTGAAAGCTAAACATCCTCCTCATGTAAACAAAGGAAACACATTCATCACATAAATGGGAATTTACTTGAAAGAATTATACTCAAACACACATCCTTTTAATTTAAATTTTCCAGATCCCTCACGGTGAGGAAAGTTAACTAAGCGGACCTCGGCTGATTTTAGTTGAAGACCCCAGGTCTAAAGTCTCCAGGGTGACTGCCAAGAGGACAGATGACCCTCGGGCCCTCTCCCTGGAGTTGTGCATTATTTATCAGCTTTACACCAGTTCTCTGTCTCTCTCAACCTCAACCTAATTTAGATCAGTTATGGTTCATAGAAACAATTAAAACTCCACTTAGTCATATTCTTTTCGCTACATACATTTTACTGTGGAGCTTGTCACTGATGTGCTACACAAAGTGGTTTAGTAGCAGTGCAGCTGTTTAGACATTAGTTGATCATATAAAAATGAAGTGCTCCAACATTTGTGCAAAGACTCAACAAAATAACAGTAGCAGTAACAGTAACACGTACAGTATCCTGTTTGATACAAGTTTACTAACTTTAGCCGTTATTCTGCTGAGACGGCGGGCCTCGGTGAAAGCTACATGAGTTCTTGATGTAGCTGTTCAGCTAACGTTAGCTATTTTAAACAAACATTACGTGGAGTCGATAATATCTCATACAAAGTTGGCGTTGGCTCTTACTGCCGTATTGTGTTGAGCAACGCTTTATAAAACATTGTCAAACATTAGTCGCCCTCTTATATCCCATGTCTCAGGAGTTCTCTTTTACTGCTGTGTCAGTACTCGAGAGTCAAATATAGTTTACTCTCAATAAAGTCTGTCATAAAATAAACTTGCAGAAGTGTAACTTTTCTTAACTTGCCTGTAAACGTCGATTTTCCTGTGAACCGCTGTAGATGGCTGTCTTTTGCTCCGATTACCAAGAGAGCAAGCAGAACACTGACTGTAGTTCTCCTAACAGCCACTGGTGTCAGTTTTTCTGAAAGTTACGCAATGTCCCTTTAAGCAGAGATTCTGCAAAAGCCAAATCTATAACCTATAAGAGAATAGAAATGATTGGGGTACAATGTGATTGCACAGTTTAAGGGAAAATGACAAACAAAATGACAAACAAACAAACTCCATTCCTAAAAAGTTGGGACACTGTAAGTAAGTAAGTTTTATTTATATAGCACCTTTCACAGATATAAATCACAAAGTGCTTTACAACATGCTTACCACTCACCCCATTCACACACATTCACACCTGGGGCAGACAGAGATGGCGGCTGCCATACAAACGGCGCTCAACCTTCTCCGACCACCACCAAACACACCTCTACAGTCACACACATTCATACACCAGTGCTACGGACACTGGAGGCAAGGTGGGTTAAGTGTCTTGCCCAAGGACACAACGACAGTATGAACTGTGGGGCGAGCGGGAATCAAACCTACTACCTTCCGGTTGAAGGACGGCCGCTCTACCACTGAGCTACTGCCGCCCCACACTGCACAAATTGTGAATAAAAACAGAATGCAATGATGTGGAAGCTCCCCAGACACTTCCTCCAGCTTATCCCGCGGGATACAGAGGCGTTCCCAGGCCAGGACATAGTCCCTCCAGCGTGTCCTAGGTCTTCCCCGGGGTCTCCTCCCGGTGGGACATGCCCGGAACACCTCCCTAGGGAGGCGTCCAGGAGGCATCTGAAACAGATGCTCGAGCCACCTCAGCTGGCTCCTCTCGCTGTGGAGGAGACCGAGCTCCTCACCCTATCTCTAAGGGAGTGACCGCCACCCTGCGGAGAAAGCTCATTTAGGATGCCTGTATCCGGGATCTCATTCTTTGGGTAATGACTCACAGCTCATAATCATAGGTGAGAGTAGGAACGTAGATTGACCGGTAAATCGAGAGCTTTGCCTTACAGCTCAGCTCCTTCTTAACCACGACAGACCGGTACATCAACCGCATCACTGCAGAAGCTGCACCGATCCGTCTGTCAATCTCACGTTCCCTCCTTCCCTCACTCGTGAACAAGACCCCAAGATACTTGAACTCCTCCACTTGAGGCAGGATCTCTCCACCAACCTGAAGGGGACAAGCCACCCTTTTCCGACTGAGAACCATGGTCTCAGACTTGGAGGTGCTGATCCTCATCCCAGCCGCTTCACACTCGGCTGCAAACCGTCCCAGTGCACACTGAAGGTCCTGGCTTGATGGAGCCAACAGGACAACATCATCTGCAAAAAGCAGAGACAAGATCCTGTGGTCCCCAAACCAGACTCCCTCCGGCCCCTGGCTGCGCCTAGAACTCCTTCCTGATATTACTCCACTATTTTTCGCTGCCCATCTTGAATTCTGAGAGACACTGCCACTCTGAGAGGCTCTTTTTATACCAAGCATGTTGCTAATTAACCTGACAAGTTGCAAATTGGTCCTCCAGCTGTTCCTTTTATGTACATTTAACTTATTGCTACCTGTCACAACTTTTTTGGAATGTGTAGCTCTCATGAAATTCAAATTGAGCCAATATTTGACATGGCAATTCAAAACGTCTCACTTTCAACATTTAATATGTCATCTATGTTGTATTACATTTATTCATTTACATTTATTCATTTAGCTGACGCTTTTATCCAAAGCGACTTGCATTGTTCTAATGTAATTACCAGTGTTACAGCCACTGGAGGCAAGGTGGGTTAAGTGTCTTGCCCAAGGACACAACGACATTATGAACTGTGGGGAGAGTGGGAATCGAACCGCCTACCTTCCGGTTGAAAGACGACCATTATGAATAAAATATTGAAATTTGGAACTTCCACATCATTGTATTCTGTTTTTATTCACAATTTGTACAGTGTCCCAGCTTTTTGGGAATTGGGTCTGCAGCAATTTGCAGAGTATGACCAGTGTTTTCTTTTTCTCCAGGACACGTTGGCTGCAGATGAACCCATCAGTGCAGACGTGGGGTTGATAAAAGAGGAAAAAACAGAGGAAGTGGACAATAACACAGCTACAGAACTCATCAACACAAACGGTCAGAAAATGACCTCACTTGACCATTTGTTCATTAGTAGATTCAGTGTGATTTCTTGCCCTAGCCCAATATTGGTTGTTTAATCTGATCCATTTATTTATGTCTTTAATGTTTATGTTTGTAGTATTTTTTCATATATATATATATATATATATATATATATATATATATATATATATATATATATATATATATATATATATATATATATACTGAAGGTCTGCAACTCAATCTTGGGTTTTTATACATTTTTCACATGACAGTTTACAATTTACGATTACTCTTAGGGGGAGGGAAGACCTTCTAGTGGAGACATCCTTCCTTTGTCCGAGTTCCCCAGTGACCCCTTGTAGCAGGCACCCATGTCCTTATCTTTAACCAGATCTCTCCTGTATGTGTTTGTGTGCATTAAACTAATTGTGTTTTTAAACCATACACTCTGACAGTATGTTTTCTCTTTTCAATTAATATGGTTCTAAATGTATTAATATGACATCCTATACTTGTTTGTGAAGGTTCTGAGTCATCCAGGACATCTTGGGAAAAAAAGGTTGAAGTAAAAGCATCTGGACTCAGTTTTCAAGGTGAAGACGTTTCGTTTCTAATTCCAAGAGACTTTGTCAATTCTGAGTTCAACTGGTAAGAGAGCTGAGCTTTATCTCTAGAGGGAGGAGTTTCCCCTGAAACCAAACCTGATGGACAAGCTGTTCTGGTCTCATGTTTGTTAGCTCTGAAAGGGAAGTGTGACTCCTGATTTGAGAGTCGTTAGTGATACTGTTCCATTCAGGTGCTGTGTTTATTGTTCTAGGGTGCAACTCTTTTGTTTTAGGTTTTAAAACACTGTTATAAATATTAGACAACATTAATCTGAGGCCACCTCCTCTGTTCAAAGAAGGCTTTTCCATTTTCACAAAAATGGCTTCCTTTAACTAAAGCTTTTTCATTGGAATAAGAGGCACTAAATGCAGACGGCTCATCCTATACTTGATTATAAACCATACAAAAGTATAAACCATAAGGCACCTAATATAAACGCATGAATAACTAAATAAGTACAAAGAAATAAAACAAATAACATCCAAAATATTACACCACAGTGTCTGCTCTAATTGTGATGTATCCAGTTAGGAGTAGTGTGATGATTATTGAGCCGTTTTAATGAGGCACACAATATTGCTCTGCCTAAACTCCCATTCATTTAATACCCTCAGCTTGAGTTTATCCAGTTTATTATTGAGAGAACGCACATTGGATAGCCATGCTTCTTTACTCTTTTCTTTCGCTTTTCCGGCTGTCTTGCAGGACAGTGAAGAGTGTATACGTAAATCCATAGGTAAGCTTACAGATGAGCGCTCACCTGTTGGGCAAAGGACCAGCAGTTGTTCTCGTGTGTAGGTGATGCCAGTGAGTTTCCCTAGCCAACAATAGCTCCCAGGTACGAGCCCCGCGAGGTAATAAAGTATCCAAAGGCGTGCAAAATTCATTATAATCCCAACGTGAAGGATACATGTTTTTTTTTTTTGTTTTAACTTTTTTTAAACAAAAAAATAGAGACCATAAATAGACAGTAAAATCACAATTTTGTATAAACTCTGATTATCTATACATTATCAAGAGCTGACAATTTTTTTCTAAATATAGAAGTCAGTTTGGGTCATTTTACTTTATATTTATATCTATATACGGCACGTGTATTAGTTAAATAGGCTCCCAATCTGTTTTATCAATTGTTGAAGTTGTGGATGTGGGGAACCTGATATGAGTATAAGGGTCAGTACATTTACATTTACATTTAGTCATTTAGCAGACGCTTTTATCCAAAGCGACTTACAAGTGAGGAAAACAATGGAAGCAATTTTAACAACACAAGGTACAAAAAGCATAAGTGCACAAAAACTAGTCAATTTAAACCCGTATACAAAGCTAATTTTTTATTTTTTTTTTGAAGAATTTTTTTTTTTTTTGAAGAAAGGAATCGATAGAAAGGAAGTAACTGGGTCAACCGGGAGCCAATGTAGCCTAATGAATAGAGGAGTTACGTGTGCTCTCTTTGGTTCATTAAAGACCACTCTTGCCGCTGCATTCTGGATCAGCTGCAGAGGTTTGGTTGTGCAGCAGGGAGTCCAGCCAGTAGAGCATTGCAATAGTCCAGTTTGGACAAGACAAGAGCCTGGACTAGAATTTGAGTAACATGGTGTAAAATGGGGTGTTACTGACCCCAACCAGTCTCTGTGTCAAATTTGCAGCCTAAGTACGAACCTTATGTGTTTACACATGCAGAAAATAGTTTAAAAACTGAAAAGTTGGTTCTGAGTTAGAACTAAACAGTTTGGGTTTAATCTTTCATATAAATAGTGTTATGAATGTTTTATTTATTTACTGATTGACTGTTTACACTCACTTGTAGCTGGTTGATATCTCAGACCATTGTCCTGTTCCATAAGCTTTGTGGCCGTCCAGTTATATCACTGGTTCCCAAAGTGTGGTGGGTGGGGGGTCGCGAGATGATTTCCAGAATTTAATTTTATTTTATTTATGATTTTTTTTTTATTTATTTTTTTTATGATTATTATTTTTATATATTTTTAAAAAGGTTGTAATGATGCGAGTATAAATTTAGGATAGTTAAAATAAACTGAAAGTAAAACTTTGTTTGCTCCGATTAATTATGACAGTTAAGTGACGGCGTGTTGCCAGGTCCGCGGGCTGTTTTTCATTTTTTCATGTGGATGGAAGTCGAGAGAGAGAGAGAGAGAGAGAGAGATTTCTTATTTAGTCATTATTTTTATCTTTTAAAGTCCATTTAGGGCAAAAAGCATAGTATAATAAAATCACCAAAACAAGCCTTCATGTTAAGAACGAATAGTACACAAACATTTCTAAAACTGTAAAAACTGTCTCTTTATTTATTTTTTTAAAATAAAACATTCATTAATTATTTTATGATAAACATACTGTCTTAAGTGCACCCCTTTATAATCATAAATTAAATAATAATACATTCAAAGGATTGTCAGCAGTCTAATATTGGGGGTCGCGGTCTGAAAAGTTTGGGAACCCCTGAGTTATATGGTTAAAAAACTTAAAATGAAAAAGAGAAAAATCAATCTATTACTTAAGGATTTTCAGCCAATGATGTGGTGAGTTGTGCAGTGAGTGCTCCAGACTGAACCTAATGTGTTCTGCAGGTTCTGTTGGTTCTTAATAGACCCGGTTCACAGCTGGTTGTTGTAGTTGTTACACGCATGGACTCAATACACACCTCAACAACCGTAACGTCAGGGCGGATGCATACATCACCGTTTTGTCCATCCACACATCTTTATTGCATCCGGAAGCATTTTAAAAAAGTATACGTTTTGCTGCCATAAAACTTTGTTTATGTGTGGATGAAAGGCACAAAAAAGTATGCGTTTATAGAAATACCTGTGTATGTGTAGCCAGGGCCTGAATGTTTGTGATCTGCCAGTAATGTGAGCTCATTGTAATTATAGTGTTTTTGGACTGTTTGTTTTCTATTTGTTTCCTTTTTTTTTAATTGTCTGTGCACATATTGTAAAGCATCTTAAAAAAAAAAAAAAAAGCGCTAAATGTATTGTGTATTATTATTATTATTATTATTACTATTATTACTTTAATAAAGATAACATCAAAAGAAATACCAGAATCAACTTCTACATATTTCAAGTCACTTTCGGAAACTCCCACGACATTTTGTTTGTGTTATCATCAAATTTAAATGTGTTATAAAACACCTCAAGCTTTTAACCTATTGTCTTAAACTATTGTAATATTCTAAACTCACTTCACAGTCCGATTATTAACCGAATATTAATTGATGAATGAAAAAAATAATTGATAGATTTATTCATTATCAAAATAATAAAAAATAAAAAGAAATCCGACTCAAACTGTGTGAAGCTGGAGCCCTCTCTGTCTCCTCTCATCCTAAACCTGAATGTTCTTCTGTGTTTTCCTTTAGTGACAGAGCTCCAGCTCAGCGATGAGGGACCTTCTGGACTAAACCCCAGCACTTACTCTGAATCTCAGGAGCCAAGGGCCTGGCACCAGAGCAACACCACACTGTCCCCTCAGCGTCTTGCAGGGGGCGCTGTCAGCATCAACACCGCCTTAGACCTAACCCCAGACCCACACCGCAAAGCGTCCACCCTCAACTCAAGCCCCACTGCGCTTTCAAACAACTCTTCCTCAACCAATGACAATTCCCTGTGTGACACTGACCTCTGGACCAATCAGAGTCTGAGTTTAGTTCCCACCACTCAGAACCAAACGGAGAGGGACTTAAACGCTTTCCCGTTCATTGGCCTAAGTGCGTCACAGCTCGATTTAAACCGTTTTTATGGTGAACGGCGCTTCGGGTGTAGTTTTTGTGGGAAGGGCTTCTCGTCCGCACGGGGTTTAGAGACACATGTTCGCGTTCACACCGGCGAGCGGCCGTTCAGCTGCGCTCAGTGCGGCAAAAGGTTCACACAGTCAGGACATTTAAAGACCCACCAGAGCGTGCACACAGGCGTGCGGCCATTTGGGTGCACCGTCTGTGGTAAGAAGTTTGCTGGAAAACAAAACTTAAGAATACACCAACAAAAACACCACCCACACGAACTGGAGAGTGTCTAAAACCAGGACAACAACCAGAACTCCATTTGATACAAGACTGTATTATATTATGTCAAATCAGTTTGGGAGAATTAAATCACGTCAAAAACAGTGTCTGTAGCTTCCTGTGCAGCGAGCGAGGGCAAGCTGTCGCGTCTAATCACGTGACAGCCAGCAGCCCCAGCACCTTGACGCTCCCGTCACACCCGCCACTGTGACAGAGACGCTGAGGGTGGAAATGACCTACAGAGGGCCTGCTGCCTTCCATAACCGGGCTGCCAGGTACTCTAGTGAAGGAGTCTGGGCTTGGGTGTCAAACCCGCTCCCTCTCAAATGCATATTTAAAGTCTAGAAGGAAGGCCACTGAGTAATCCGCTGTAAAACAATTAAAGAAAAAATTAATCTTTGATAGCATTAAATGTTTTGAGTTTACACAATGTTTGTTAGGCCAGTGTCTTATGGAAGATAATAAGGGTTGATAGTTGTGGTATGAATGTATATTAAAGTCAAAAAGGCCAATGTGTTAGGCTCAGCTGTTAAAACAATATAAATGGTAAATGGCATGCATTTATATATCACTTTTTTGCACCCTTCTCGGGCCCCCAAAGTGCTTTACATTGTGCTTCCACTCACCCCATTCACACACTCGCGCACGCACACACTCGCACACACTCGCACACACTCTCACACACTCTCACACACTCTCACACACTCTCACACACTCTCACACACTCTCACACACTCTCACACACTCTCACACACTCGCACACACTCGCACACACTCTCACACACTCTAGCACACTCGCACACACACTCGCGCGCACAAACTCACACACGCGCACACACTCGCACACCAGTGCTACGAACACTGGAGGCAAGGTGGGTTAAGTGTCTTGCCCAAGGACACAACGACAGTATGAACTGCCAACCTTCTGGTTATAGGATGACTGCTCTACCACTGCGTCCCCCCGCATATAAAAATATAACAATTTATAATATAACATTATCTTTAATGGAAAATGTATGAGTACAAACTCAAAAACAGTTAAAGTGTAACTAAAGCCCTGGTCAGAGCCTAACTCCACCCACTCACAAAATTTGAAAAATGCTGGAAAAGTGGGCAGAGCCCAGCAGAGACAGAGGGGAAGAACCGAGGGCGGAGCTCAGCGGGGGCGTGAACCTGAGACCCACAGTGACGGATTAATTGACAGCAGCTGTCAGACTCGCAAAGATGTAGACTTGAAGGAAGCTAGTAGCTTTGCTACGGAGCGGTCCTTCTAAGTGGAGGACATTTCTGTGCACACAGGGCTAGAGCCTTATCAGTTTGTGCCACTGGCTCAAACCGCGGTCTCAACAACTCCCAAAGTTAAAAGAGCGAAGTCTTGCAGCACAAGAGAGAATGGAGCCAGTGATAAAACGTTAGCATTGTCTAATTTAGGCTAATGCTTAGCAAATGCTAACAAAGTTTCAGAAATTGCAAACCTATGCATTTAGTTTGATTTTGGTAATTAGTGTTAATTACACAAAACAGAGATTTCAAGTCTCCCTCTACAACTGTTAAAAAACTCTTGTCTTGCAGCTCACTGGTCCTGGGAGAGAATGTGTTAGAGATACTCAAGGTATAGCAATGAAATAAGACCAGTGTCAAGTCCAGTTAATTTAATAAGTATTATGCAAAAAAGACACAACTCTAACCAAATATAATTGTTACATCCAAAACAAAGTAGTGATAAACATTGTTTCTCATGTTGTAGGTAATGCACAAATATAGTTGGTATATAAAAAATAAATAAAAAATGTAAATATGAAGAAACAGTTATCCCTGATGTTACACACAAAACAATTGTTTAAAAACATGCATTATAAGATCAGCTCTAAAACTCAAAATGAACATGAATCAACATAAACATTTACAAAAGAATGTCTAAATGACACCCTTTTCTCAAACTGCCTTTACATAATTCTTATATTCTTTAGAGATTGTTCTTACAGTAAGCATTTTATATTGATATAATATTTTATATAAACACAGTTAATTTAAATAAAAAATAAATGTCATAGTAAATTCTCATACATCATTTCAAGGCAGGTCCAAACTTTGTCCTGACTGTGCACAATTTACAGAGGCTTTTTACTTTGTGTTTGAAAGTCACTGTCAGTTGCACTTATTGGAGCGAAGATGGTGAAAAGCAAGAGCCAGACTTACACAGGCTGATCATAACTTCATGAGCTGTTCCAAAATGTTTAAGAATCTTGAGTGTGTTCAACAGTGTATTAGTGTTTACATTAGTCTAAATGTAGTCTCAGAAACTATAGAGCTAACTGCAGTTTTCAGAGTCTGAATCCAAGATGATAGACAGCAGCAAAGTTGAAGATGAAGTATCTTCAGTGAAGTGACGCAGGAACAGTCACCAGGTCCTGAAAATAAAATAAACATATAAACATGATTTTATTTTCTTAAATTAGACCATTTTAATGACAATAAAATGATAGATTATCACACACCTCATGTGTTCTTGTTAGAGTCTTTAAAACAAGTAATTGCACTATAACAGTAAAACAAACAAAACAAACTAAAGAATGGGAATAAATGCATTACCTTCAGCAGTGACACCTCACACCGTTTCCTCATTATTGGAGTAGAGCTAGTCCTGGGACACTCTGGCAGCTCCATCAGTGTCTGTGTCACATGACACACTCCTATTAGGCGTTCTGGCCTGGGTGGCTGCAAAAAAAGAGTTTAACACATGATTTATTATCTTGATTATATGATGAGACCCAAACATCTGGGTCCACAACTCACAAAAACTGCACAATCCCTAAAAGATGCTCTGCCTTTGCACAATCAGCCTTTTTATTTCAAACCATCAAACAATGGAATCAGATCCTAGACAGTCTGAAATTCTAAATCTGGTACAAAGCATATCTTTTCTTGTGAGATTATTGTTTTTGAACATGGTTCCTGAGAAATAAAGAATAAACAAAAATTAAACATACAAAAGCTTCACAGTATTATTATTTTTTTTAACCTTTATTTAACTAGGAAAGTCCCACTGAGATTACAAATCTCTTTTGCACTGAGCTCCTTTTGCCCCTTAGGGCAAACAAAAGACTTGTGTTATTGTTTATAATTACAGTATTATATTACATTTACATTTAGTCATTTACAGACACTTTTATCCAAAGCGACTTACAAGTGAGGATAACAATGGAAGCAATTTTAACAACACAAGGTACAAAAAGCATAAGTGCACAAAAAATTAGTCAGTTTAAACCCAGCACAGTATACAATGCTAAGGATAAGAGAATTTTTTTTTTTTTTTTTTTATATATATAGAAATGAATCGATAGAAAGGAAGTAGGACTCAGTGTTTGTCAGTCAGGTGTTGACGGAAGAGATGTGTTTTCAGGTGTTTTTTAAAGATGGCTACAGAATCTGCTGATCTTGTAGCAGCAGTAGATCATTCCACCAATGTGGAACAGAGCCAGAGAAGGTACGTGAGAGTGATTTTGTACCTTTTGGGGCGGTACCACCAGGCGTTGTTCATTTGCAGAGCGCAGGGATCTGGTAGGAACGTAGGTCTGTATTAGTGAGTGAAGATATGAGGGTGCAGAACCAGTGGTGGTCTTGTAGGCCAAGAGCATAGCTTTGAACTTGATGCGGGCGTCAACAGGAGCCAGTGTAACCTAATGAATAGAGGAGATACGTGCGCTCTCTTTGGTTCATTAAAGACCACTCTTGCCGCTGCATTCTGGATCAGCTGCAGAGGTTTGGTTGTGCAGCAGGGAGTCCAGCCAGTAGAGCATTGCAATAATCCAGTTTGGACAAGACAAGAGCCTGGACTAGAATTTGCGTAGAGTGCTCTGATAGGAAAGGTCTAATTTTTCTAATGTTGTAGAGGATGAATCTACAGGACCAGGTGGTGCTGGCGACATGACTTGTGAAGTTTAGCTGATCATCAATTACCACTCCCAGATTTCTGGCAGTGCTGGACGGTGTAATGGTTGATGGGCCTAGTTGAATGGAGAGGTTGTGGTGGGTCTTTGGATTGGCCGGAAACACAAGCAGTTCTGTTTTTGCAAGGTTCAGCTGCAGGTGATGGTCCTTCATCCAAAGTGAGATGTCACTCAGACATGCCGAGACGCGAGCAGAGACCGTCGGATCGTCAGGATGAAATGACAGGTGGAGTTGAGTGTCATCTGCATAGCAGTGATAGGAAAAGCCATGCTTCTGGATGACAGAGCCAAGGGATGTCATGTATATGGAAAAGAATAGCGTTCCAAGCACTGAGCCCTGTGGCACCCCTGTATTGAGATGTTGGGACTCAGAGACCTCGTTTCTCCAGGATACTCTGAATGACCTATCTGAGAGGTAAGACTTGAACCATTGCAACGCCATTCCAGAGGCACCCATCGCCCTGAGAGAAGACAGGAGGATGTGATGATTAACAGTGTCAAAAGCAGCAGACAGTATGCGATTGTTGTTTCCGGTATGCGACGGAACAAGTAAGACGTGTGAAACGAGAGCTCCAAAAGTCAGGCGATTAAAACCCCTCAAAGTCAGCGAATGTCGCCTAAGTTTTGACAAAAGACTCGGAACATGAGTGGGGGAGCTAAAACAAGAAACCAAAGGATGACTGGTAAAGCAGAACAAGAGGGACGCAAAGGGGATGGAGCAAACACACTGGATGCTAACAACGCTAGCATAAACGCGCACAGCAGCGACTCGACTCCGCAACCTAGCTTAAAAGATATAAGCGAACAAATAAGCAACCTTCAAACCCAGCTAACTGCCGACCTAGCATTGTTTAAAGAAGATGTAAAGAAAGAAGTGAAAGAGGAACTGTCAGAATTCAGACAACAGATCAACCAACAGTTAGTTTCCACGACGGCCACCATACAAAAGCATGAAAATAAACTCGAAGAAGCGGAGGCGCGTATTGAAGAACTGGAAAGTTGGTCGGAAGCGGCAAATGAAGTGCTCCAAGAGACACTGAAAGAGCAAAGGGCACTACTTGGAAAAGTTAACGATTTGGAATCAAGGGGAAGGCGAAATAACCTCAGAATATACGGGGTATGCGAGGAAATAGAAGGTTCCTCTGTGATTCAATTTGTGGAGAAGCTGTTGGTGAGCGAAAAACTCCTTGAGGAAGGGACCGATGCTCAAATACAGCGCGCCCACCGCTCACTTGGCCCGAAACCGTCCTCCGACACACCTCCGAGGTCAATAATTGTTAACTTTCTTCAGTACAGAGTCAAAGAAGCGGTCCTCAGAAACGCATGGTAAAGAAGATTCAACTCAGGGATAAAACTCTGTCTTTTGACCACGACTACACAACAGACGTGATACAGCAACGCAAAGCTTATAAAAAGGTTAAGCTTATTCTGAAAGAAAACGGCATCCGCTTCCAGACACCATAGGCAAGGCAAGGCAAGGCAATTTTATTTATATAGCACAATTCATACACTGGGTAACTCAAAGTGCTTTACAGGAATAAAAGACAATTTACAAGATTTATATTAAGAAACATAAGAAAAAATTAAAAACATTTTAAAAAGAAGAGTGGAGATAAAAGAAAAAACTAACACTTTAGGTTGTAGTGTAGGCGGAGCTAAAGAGGAAGGTTTTTAACCTCCCCTTGAACATTGTTAAAGTTGAGGCTATTCCAGGTTTTTGCTGCATGAAACTTAAACGCTGCTTCACCCTGTTTAGTTCTAACTCTGGGCACGAGCAGAAGGCCTGTCCCAGATGTTCTCAGAGTCCGAGGAGGTTCATAAGTAACTAGCATGTCAGAGATATATTCTGGTGCTAAACCATTTAGAGACTTGTAAACCAGAAGTGCTGTTTTAAAGTCTATTCTCTGAGCAACAGGAAGCCAGTGCAGAGATTTTAAAACTGGCGTGATGTGGTTGTACTTCCTGGTTTTGGTGAGAACCCGAGCAGCGTTCTGTATAAGCTGCAGCTGTCTTAACCCTCGTTTTGAGAGACCAGTGAGCAGGCTGTTACAGTAATCTAACCTGCTGGAGACAAAAGCATGGATAAGTTTCTCTTAGTCTGGTTGAGAAATCATCCCTTTGACTCTGGAAATGTTTTTAAGGTGATAAAATGCAGATGATGTAATTGACTTAATGTGACTGTGGAAATTCAAGTCTGAGTCCATGATGACCCCTAGATTTCTAACCTGGTTTTTAGATTTTAGAGAAAGAGGCGAGGTGGCTGCTGACACTTTCTCTTTGTTTCTGTGGCCCAAAGATGATTAGTTCAGTCTTGTTTCTGTTCAGTTGGAGAAAATTATTTTGCATCCACATGTCAATCTGTTCGATGCAGTGACACAGTGAATGGATTGGTCCATTTTCACCTGCTGTGAGTGAAATGTAAATCTGAGTGTCATCTGCATAATTATGGTAGGATCACAAGTGCGTATTAACTGGCCTAAAGGAAGCATGTAGAGATTGAATAATAGAGGTCCCAAGATAGACCCTGTGGAACCCCACATGTCAGGGCAATTTGGTCTGATACACAGTTACCAACCGAAACAAAGTACTTCCTGTCTTCAAGATAGGACTGAAACCATTTAAGAGCAGTTCCAGTGATACCTATCCATTCCTCTAATCTTTGTGACAGGATTTCATGGTCCACTGTATCAAACGCAGCACTCAAGTCCAACAGAACTAAGACAGAGACTTTGCCTGTGTCAGTGTTCATACGGATGTCATTTGTGACTTTGATAAGTGCAGTCTCAGTCTGTGATGGGGCCTGAATCCTGACTGAAAAGAATCAAAGCAGTTGTTAAGTAATAGAAAGTCATTAAGTTGCTGATATACAACTTTTCGATGACTTTCCTAAAAATGGCAGGTTTGATATGGGCGATAGTTGTTGAGCACTGTAGCATCAAGACTGCTCTTCTTTAGAGAGGCTTAATGACAGCAGTTTTAAGGCCCTTGGAAATGTTCCAGACTGTAAGGAATTATTAACTATATCAGTGAGTTGTGGTAACAAACTGCTTAGTACTGATTTTAGAAATCTAGTGGGTAAAACATCGAGGCAGCAGGTGGATGAACTCAGGCTGGAGACAGTTTTTTCAATTGTTCTGTCATTAATTTGTGTAAAATGTGTTAAACCAACCAAGTGTCTCCTAGGTGGCTGCAGTGTTGTTGTATGCCCTTATGACTGTATCGCATGTTTAATGCCTTGAACCTTGTCGTTGAAAAACAATGCAAACTCATTGCATTTAGTGGTGGAAACTAATTCTGGTGGAAATGGAGCTGGAGGGTTTGTTAATCTGTTCACTGTAGCAAACAGGACAAGCAGGTTGTTACTATTGTTGTTAATGATCTCTGAGAAGAATATTTCTCTTTCTTTTTGCAAAGTTTGATTGAAAACATGCAAATTCTCTTTGTATACCTCATAATGAATTTAGAGTTTCGATTTACGCCATTTTCTTTCGGCTTTTCGGCATTCCCTTTTCTGTGCCCTGACAGAGTGAGCATTGCTCCATGAAGCCTTCTGCCTCGTCCTGATCACTTTAACCTTAACAGGAGCAATGGTGTCCATAACATTTAAAACACCTGAAGTATAACAATTCAACAAATCATCAACTTGACCTGATGAGGCATTTTCAAACCTGATTGCCTCCATAAACTGTGTCCTGGTGTTATCGTTAATGTATCTCTTTTTTACAACAGTAGGTCCAACAGCAACTTTTGGAATTATGGACAGATGAAAAAAGACACAAGAATGATCAGATAGAGCAACATCAATCACAGTGACATCTGAAATATGAACACCTTTAGTAATGACCAGGTCCAGAGTGTGACCTCTGTTATGGGTCGGCTCATTAACATGCTGACAAAGACCAAAAGGATCAAGAATAGTAGAAAGTTCTTTGGCATTTCTGTCACAAACATTATCCACATGCACATTAAAATCACCAGATATGACTATTTGTTCAAATTCTGTGCAGATAAAAGCATTTCAGTAAACTCATTAATAAAATCATGACACTGTTGGGGTGGTTTGTAAAGAACTACATATAAAATAGATGGAGAAAACCTCAACTCCATTTTGAATGACACATACTCAAATGATGAAAACTCACCAAGTGAAAGTTTCTGGATAAGAATATTATCCCTAAGAAAGGCACATACACCACCACCCTTTTTGTTTTCCCGTATTTTGGATAAAAATGTGAAATTCGACGGGGTGGATTCAATAAGGACCGCATTTCCAGTCCTGCTGTCTAACCATGTTTCTGTTAAAAACATAAAATCAAGCTTATTTGAAGTTATAAAATCATTAATTAAAAAAGATTTGTTTCCCAAAGACCTGACATTGAACAGTGCAAGTTTTAAGTCCGTTTGAGCAGGACCTGACTTTATCTGTTTGCAGGGATTTGAATCAGATTTGTCTGATTAGACAATCTAACTGTTATTCTCTTCTTTAATCTGCGACTTCTGACTGTAGTTATGGAGCTAGGGGGGAGTGTTCTCTCCCAGGGCCTCAGGTTGATAAGTGGTTTATTATGACGAAAAGTCCTGGAACAGCAGAGGCCCTCAGTGTCCTAATCACTGATAGTAGCCTTGATGCTAGTCAAGGCTTTTGGAGCTGGTCTGGGAGGAGCTGGTTTGGGAGGGTGGAGAGGGTCTGACAGGGTGCATTGGACTCTAGGTAGTGGCCGAGGTGAAGCAGTGGTACTCCTGGGTGGTATTGGGGTGATGTTTTTAGTGATGATGATAGAACCCGTGACCTGGCCAAGTTAGGTGTAAGGGTATCATCTTAATTCCAGATTTAACTAAAATTTCCAGGTGATCTGGAAATCCCATTGGTGAATCCGGAGATGGGACAGGGATGGTGAGGTCCGCGGAAGGTGTTGATGTTACTGGTGGGGTCCATGGTCCTATTGGGGAGTCCATTTCAGTGGTGGAGGTGTTGATGGTGGTAGAGTCAGAGGAGGATCCTTGGCTGGTGAGGCAGGAGTGCTTTTTCATTCAGTGGCTGAGGACCCTTTCTCTGTTCAAGAGGCGCCCAGAACCATTTAGGTGTCTCAGGAGTGCAGGAGATTATCCGTTAGCCTCCTGACCCCTCCTGTTTAGATGTGGGCCCTTTCCTTTGAACAGGTCGTCACGTTGCCAAAACAAGTTAAAGTTATCAATGAAGTGCACTCCTCTTGTCTCACATTCCTTGGACAGCCATGTATTCAATGCAAGCAGCCGACTGAATTTATTGATCCTTCTGTCGATGTTTGGGAGTGGTCCACTTATAAAGGATTGCAATTCCAGGTTTTCAAGTTTATCTAAAAGCCTGGAGAAATCCTTTTTTAAAACTTCTGATTCCCCCTTCCTGGTGTCAACTGCACCCACGTGTAATATCAGCTGTTTAATCCCTGTGTGTTTAGACATGACTTGGGGGAGGAGTGCTGTTATATCAGTGACTGTAGCACTTGGAAAGCTGCATGTAGCAAATCTACCGTTGTTTATGTCTCGGACAGCACCGTCTCCAAGCAGCAAGATATCTCTGACCTTCACTTTTGGCATAGATTCTCTGTCACTGTTTGCCTGGTGCTTTTCCACAGATTCATGTCTCCTGTTCTCCAGAGAATAAGCTTGATTTACTCCATGTTTTTCATTTACAGCAGAGTTTTCTGGTTCATTCACCTTTAGCTCAGTCAGTGGTTGGAATCTGTTTTTTAGCTGGATGTCTGGTGATGCTACATATGCTCTTGTGATGCCAGCATTCTTTTTTCTAATCCAGTGCTGCTTTGGCTGGGCACCAAGTTTATGCCAGGTGGTATCATTTTGTTTAAATCCCTTTGCTTTGCTCAGTTTTGGGAATGACACTGTATCATCCAAGTTTAAATTCACAGTCTTACCACATTGTGTGATCGGTATTGTCTCCTGAAGTCCTCTTTCAGATTCCAAAGCAAAAATCTTTGTTTGTAGCACACTGATTTCCTGTTGATATTTCCAGCAATTTTGGCAGAAAGAGTTTGTAGTTGATGTTTTTACCCCAGACATGTTGAAAAATAGATACCAAGGCTCCAGTCGCTCGGCGAGTCCAACGGGTTGTTTAAAAAGTAAAAAAAAAACATAAAAGCAAAATCCAGTTAAAAGAAAGTAAAAAGTACTGTAAAAAAGTTAATCATAAAATCATTGGCTAAATGTAGAGATAACTAAAAAAGAAAAGTAAAGCAGGCATGAGCAAGCAGAGGTGCGACTGCACTCTTCAGAAGCAGGAAGTCCAACCATACACCCGCATGCGTATCCTGTGTTGTTGGTGTGACCCTAAATATTCTGCCAAATGGAAAGAGATTGAGACACGCATACCTGGATACAATGTTCAGACATTTATGGGAGAGGACCATATTCCAAACAAACTAATAGAATATCTTGGTCCAATTACACAATTCACAATGGAAATTTGGTACAAGGTAGCAAGACAAGTAAAATTGAATAAAGAGAGAAAAATACTAAAATGGGTAGCTCATGACAAAGACTTCAAGCCAGGTCTGCTTGACTCAAATTTCAAATACTGGACCAATAAAGGGGTCACAGCTTTCTGCACCTTAATCAATAATGGGGAAATAAGAAGCTTTCAGTATCTAAAAGAAAAATTCAGTCTAGATAACCGAGACCTCTTCCGTTACCTGCAACTAAGAGAATACTACAATAAAGAAATTAGGGTCGGGGCTGAACCTAATGCGGTTTTGGGGACCTTGTGTGGTGCATACCAACAGAAAACGCACAAAATCGTTTCAAAATTGTACACCAGCTTAATGTCCTGCCAGAAAAACACAACTCTATATGTCAAAGAAAAGTGGGAAAAAGAAGCAGATGTCACAATTTCAAATGAAGAATGGTATAAAATCTGTGAGATGTCACAGACATCTACAAATTCACAAAATTGGAGAGAATTCAATTGGAAAAATTTAATTCGAATTTTTATCACGCCATCCATTAAAAGTAAACAACTGTCCACACAACAAATGTGTTGGAGGAAATGTGACACTGCGGATGCTGACCACACACATATATTCTGGAACTGCACCGAGATAAGTCCTTTCTGGACATCTGTCCATCTAACTCTTTGTAAAGTACTGAAATACTCTGTACTTTAACTTTCAAAACAATGTACCTGGGTCTTTTGTCCAAGGTAAAGAAGGAGGATCTCTATTTGGTCAAGATTTTATTGTCGGCAGGCAAGAAAGCAATAACAAGAAGATGGCTCAAACCAGAACCACCCAGCCACACTCAGTGGATGGACATTGTGCAGGAAATATTCACCATGGAAAAAATGACTTTTACTCTAAGATTAAAAGAAGCAGAATTTAAAGAAAAATGGGACAAATGGAAAACTTATAAAAAAGCATTAGAAACTGTGTAGCCTGAATGTTTGAATGTTTTGTATTTATTTTATTTCTATCACAAGATCTGGTTGCTGACCTATGTTTTTGTTTTCTTATTGTTCATTTATTTTATTTTTATATTATGTAAGCATACTCAAAACAGAGTTCACCATGTCATCAGCTTAAAACAAAAAAAAAAAAAAAAAAAGCAGCAGACAGATCCAGTAAGATGAGTACAGATGACTTGGATGTTGCCTTTGCCAGTCTCAGAGCTTCGATGACTGAGAGCAGGGCAGTTTCGGTGGAATGTCCGCTCTTGAACCCAGACTGGTTCTGGTCCAGGAGGTTGTTCCGTGTGAGAAAGGATGAGAGCTGAGTAAACACAACTCGCTCCAGAGCTTTGGCAATGAAGGGAAGGAGGGAAACCGGTCTGTAGTTTTCTAGCAGTGTAGGGTTAAGAGTGGGTTTCTTCAGTAGTGGTGTGATGCGGGCCTCTTTGAAAGCTGTGGGGAAGGACCCAGTGGAAAGAGATGAGTTGATGATGTGGGTGAGAGCAGGCACGACAGATGGAGAGATGGCCTGAAGGAGATGTGTGGGGATGGGATCCAGCGGGCAGGTAGTAGGGTGGTTAGAACTAATGACCTTGGAAACATCCGCTTCAGTTAGAGGAGAGAAGGAAGTGAGCAAACACATATCAGGGGTCTGAATGAGCTCGACAGATGGTGGTGCAGAGAACTGACTGATTTTCTTTACAAAGAAAGACGCAAAATCGTCAGCTGTTACATCCAATGAAGGTGCAGGCGGACAGAGGAGGGCAGAGAAGGTTTGATTAACTTAGAATGGTAGTTGTCAGTTTTTGCAGAGGTGACATCAGCGGAGAAAGTAGAGAGGAGAGACTGGTCGATACAGAGGTTAGTAGGATCTTTTAATTTTCTCTCAGCTGACCGGAGGCTGGCGCGATTTTCGCGTAGAACATCGGATAACCAGGGGGCAGACGAGGATGTACGGGCTGGTCTAGATGTAAGAGGGCATAAGTTGTCCAAGCAGGATGTAAGCGTGGAGCACAGAGTGTTGGTGGCGTTGTTTGTGTATAATAGAGAGAGCTCCTCAGAAGAGGGGAGTGCAGAAGAGACAGCCGAGGAAAAACGGGAGGGACTGAGTGTACGCAGGTTGCGTCGGAAAGTGACCAGAGGTAAAACAATTGCAGTGTCTGGAGAAGTTAGGTCAAGGTCGAGAGTAATGAAGAAATGATCAAAGTGTGCAGTGGCGTGACCTGAGTGTGGCGAGTGGAGCAGTATCTTATGTAGATAAGATCTAGTTGGTTACCAGACTTGTGGGTTGCCGATGTGGAAACCTGCTTGAGGTCAAATGATGCAGTTAGGTTATTGAAGTTAGCAGCCTGTGGCCTTTCAAGGTGGATTTTGAAGTCTCCTAATACCACCAGAGGGGTACCATCCTCAGGGAAGGATGAAAGAAGCGCATCCAACTCCTCCAAGAAATGTCCAAGCGGACCTGGGGGCTGATAGAACTACAAAATGACTTTTAACAGGGTGGGTGATGGTAACAGCATGGAACTCGAAGGAGCTGTTGTCACACAAGGGTGATAGCTGTTTGAACTTCCAGTCGGTAGGGATAAGTAGTCCGGTCCCTCCGCCCCTTCCAGTGAGGCGAGGACTGTGGGAGAAAGTGTGATTATGGGAGAGGGCGGCGGGAGTGGCAGAGTCCTCTGGTTTGATCCATGTTTCTGTAAGTGCTACAACTGAAAGACCAGAATGTTGAACAAAAGCTGTAATGAAATCAGCTTTGTTCACAGCAGACTGGCAGTTCCACAAGCCTATTGGGAAAGTAGAAGGGGCAGTTATTGACAGTGATACAACATGCAGATTATTATGGTTGCATCGCCTTTTGTGTGAAACAGATGATAATTTCCGTGTTGAAATGACAGTAGTAATTTGAAAACACATTTAAGAGCCGAAGAGGAAATATGCAAGAAGAAATTAAAAGTAGAAATAATAAATTATAAGTGCAAACAAATAGTACAAAAAAGTGCAATACTCAGGTGCCCTGTCGGTGTGTCCCTGTTAGGTGGAGTTGCGTTCAGGTAGAGTCGGTGGTCTTTACTCTCTTCGGTCTTCACGCGAGGACAGCTGCCGCGGTGGTCCACATTTAAATACCCGTCTGATTCTAGTAATTGAATTCAGCAGGACACGCCTCCAGGTGACACACAAACAATTCAAACTAATGCCTTGAACCTTGTCGTTGAAAAACAATGCAAACTCATTGCATTTAATGGTGGAAGCCAATTCTGGTGGAAATGGAGCTGGAGGGTTTGTTAATATGTTCACTGTAGCAAACAGGACACGCAGGTTGTTACTATTGTTGTTGATGATCTTTGAGAAGAATATTTCTCTTTCTTTTTGCAAAGTTTGATTGAAAACATGCAAATTTTCTTTGTATACCTCATAATGAATTAAGAGTTTCGATTTACGCCATTTTCTTTCGGCTTTTCGGCATTCCCTTTTCTGTGCCCTGACAGAGTGAGCATTGCTCCATGAAGCCTTCTGCCTCGTCCTGATCACTTTAACCTTAACAGGAGCAATGGTAAAAAATCTTCTGCTTCTGAACTTTGCTTTCTGGTTCGGGTTGGATGAAGGCTACAGTTTGTTCGGTCAGAACAATGATGTCTCACTTAGGGAATAATCCAAATTGGGTATTTATTAAAGATGCATAGATGTGTGGTTCTGTAAATACAAATACAAATATAATTAAAGCCGCAAGCGGCGATAAAGGCCCTCGCCTCCCTTGAGACCGCGGGGACACATGCACTCGTAGGATTGCATTTCGTGCTCTAAAGTGTAAACTTCACGGTAATGTCAAATAACCGGGCCTGTGCTACTGCTGGGGCCTGCTACAGCACCTTGTAATTTAGAGTTAAAGGTCTCCACAATCCCTGGTTTTCCTGGGAGCTGTCTGAACCTTTGAAAATAATAGATTATGCTTGGGCTAAGGCGAGAAAAACAAAGTACTGGCTGGAGATTTGAGATGACTCAGGAATCGCTGCACCCCCCTGTTTAAAAAGGCAAAATGTAAATATAACTTGTCTAAAATTACAAGTTTACAAGTTCCAAAGGATTCTGAGGAGTTTTCTAAGACTCTAGCCGTGGCTCTGGAGGGGCCTCCTCTAAAGGAAGGATCCTGGCAATTGAGAAATGGAAATGGGTCAAATTGAGGATCATTTTGCAGAAAAAATTTAATAAAAAAATATATAACTCGAGCAAAAAAGTCTAGAAAAACGCTTGTCTCTTTTACATACATATGTTTAGCTCATTTTGCCCAAGTTTGGTGTCTGTGGAATGAAGCAGCTATTTTCTGTTGTTTTTTAAAAGAGAGGTTGTATTCTAAGTCGGTTCACATCTTCAATTTAAAATGGCTGCCTTCCCGTGTGTGATAAGGTGTGGTCCCCATTGGCTTTTTTGTTCATAAGCCCATACTGGATGTGTGTTCCAAGTTTCATTTGCCTACGACAAACTAAGATTTTCACTTCCCATTGACTTTTTCCACATATTTGGGACGTTGCTATGGCAACACATTTATAGATAGGGGGTGGTTGTCATTGGCTTTTATGCTCGTCATGACATAAGAGATGTGTGTACCAAATTTCATGTCTCTATGACAAACTAAATTCTTGGGTCCCATTATAAGTTTGTAGGGGGCGCTGGAGAGCCATTTCTAAAGATAACCCTTTTATTTACATATCTTTGTGTTCAAGTCATGAATGTGCACAAACGCCTTTTTGGGTCCAACTCGATCCGAGAAGGCGTTTGAGAGTGAAGAGACCTTTTATTTTCACAAAAATGGCCACCTCATTACAGGCTTGCCACACCCATACCCGATAAGATATCAACAACAAAGTCACAACTTTGGTTGGCACATGTGTCTAGATGATACTCACCAAATTTTGGGCCATTTAGATTAAAACACAATGATTTGCATCTTTCTGCGCAAGGAGTGCGATTTTAGTGGCCGCGCCTTTCACCCCACATGGCGGACTTCCTGTTGAGTTTAGGGTGTGGCTGTCATAGACTTTTCTGTTTGCCCTGAGGTGTCCTATGGATGTACCAAGTTTCATTTTTCTACGTTGGAAAAAAGTTACTTTCACTTTCCATAGACCCAATGTATTTTGACTTTTCTAGGGGTCGCCACTGAATCATTTTTTGTAATTTTTTTCCGGGGACTTCAAATACATAAATTTTTCGCCGAGCTTGAAGTCCGGGACCAATAAAAAAGACTTTTCGTGCATGTTCACTGGGTCAAATTTAGGATCATTTTGCAGAAAAAGAAAGAGAAAAAAAAAAAAAATTCCGAGCAAAAACAATAGGCCCTCCCGGTCATCACCGGCTCGTGCCTAACTAAACAAATATATATATAGGCACAAACAATATTACAAACGTTATAAGTATACAAATGATTGAGTAACTGGGTGTGTGTATGTTCCATTCAGTGTATGCAACTACGTGTGCGCCAATACGCACTAGTTCTACGCATGCGCATTCTTACTGTGGCGCGTATGGTCTAATTGAGAGGTAAACAGCTTGAGCACATGCGCAATACCTGTAGTGCAACCGTGTATTCGTGACTATACCAACAATATACAGAATACCAACAGTGAATAACAGATAGAAACATAATGTGGTAGTGTCCAACTAACAACATATGATCTGTAAACAACCTTAATTAAATTAATTAATTAAAGCGTCCTTGAGCTCTGGAAAGGCGCTATATAAATAAAACTTATTATTATTATTATTATTATTATTATTAATTGAACATATGGTCACAGGCTGATTAGCACTTATTGTGTACATTCAAGAGTGATGTGATTACTTACAGTGTAAGGCACGCACACGCTGTCGATAAAACCTCAACGATTGGAACTAATACCCTGTACTTCACTCAAACTATGTACAATCTTCAGCCGTTCTCTTCTCCCTTTATCATCCGTTATCTCACTTCTCCGTCACTTCACAAACTGGCGCTGGAAAGTCTGGAATAGTCCATTTCTCACTGAATGACAGGGATGGCTGGAATAGTCCATGTGAGAAGGGGGAGCACTTTTACAAGCCGCCCCAAATTCACAGCTTGAATTTGCCAACTTAAAGTGTCTTTGCTACCTTAAGCATATTAGAAATTTAAACCTAGTCAGGCAGAGGGGGCAGGCATATAATCTTGGTTACAGGTCGGGTGTAGGTTTTGTCGTTAACCTGTATTTCTGCAGATCTGACTCTCTTGTCCAATCCCGGAAAGACCTGAACAATTCTCCCTACAGGCCAAAGAGCGCGGGGCAATTGTTGGTCCACGACCATGACTGTGTCACCGACCTACAGATCTGAAGGTTGGGTAGATAGTGCCGGATGAAATGCTTCCAAAAGTGGTCAGCTAAGAGCTGGCTATGTCTCCATCTCTTACGGCTCAGTAGTTCAGAGTCATGATATACCACTTGTGGTAATGAGGCATCTCGCCGCCCCATCAACAAGATGTTAGGTGTCACTGGGTCTGGATCTGCAATGTCCGAAGAAGTGTAACCAATGGGTTTAGAATTGAGAATTCCTTCTATTTCTATGAAGACAGTTCTCAACACTTCTTCTGTAACTGTCTGGCTGCCAATGGTGACATGAAGTGCCGCTTTCAGAGAACGGCAGTTTCTCTCTCCCAACATCCACAGAAATGGGGTGAACTAGGTGGATTAAAGAATCTTATCTGTTGGCTGGCAAGTTGGGCTTGAAGGTCAGGATGAAGGAAGGTGAATGCCTCTTGCAGTTCCTTTTTCCTCCTTTAAAGTTGGTCCCCTGGTCGACAGGAGTTCAAAGGGTTTCTCGCCTGGAGATGAATCGCCGCAAAGCCATCAAGAAGGAATCCGTGTCTATGCTGGTGAGTATGTCTATGTGAACCGCACGGGAAGTCATGCATTTAAAGATGATTCCCCATCTCTTTTCATGCCTGCGTCCCACCTTTATGGTGTAAGGTCCAAAACAATCCACTCCTGTCGAGTAGAAGACAGGTTGATGGATCCTCAATCTGGCAGGTGGGAGATCTGCCATTCTGGGTGGATGTGGTTGTCCCCTCCATTTCTGACACTCTGTACATTGTCGTTGGTGATTTCTGACCGCAGCTGACCCCTTATCAGCCAATACTTCCTCCGAAGTTCAGCAAACACCCTATCTGGTCCTGGGTGATGTAACCGATCGTCATAATCCTTGATTATCAGTTTGGTGATTGGGTGACGAGAGTCAAGAACAATGGGATGTATAGCATCTTCCTCTAGATGGCTGTTATGAAAGAGACGTCCACCAACACGTATAAGTTTGGTATCTTCATCAAATTCAGGAGCTAAGCAAAGCAAGTGACTATGTCTTGGTAATGATTTGCCTGCACTGAGGTAAGACAGTTCCTCGGGAAATGAATCATTTTGGCCTTGACGGAGGATTGCAAGCTCCGCCTCTTTGTAGTCATCTGCTGTTGGGTTATTGGTGGCCGCCCCGTTAGCATGCTGTATATGAGCCTTCTGTAACTCTGTGAGGGTATGGTATTGCTGTGGGTCAGGAGTGGGGGGAGTGGAGACTGATAGACCACAGAAGATGGGCTTTCTCAGTTCCCCGTCTTGATCAATGGAGCTTAATTGCTGCATCTTTGGCCAGTGATCAGGCATTTGCTTTAGAAAATTTGGCCCTTTATTCCATCTGCTCTCACAGCCTATGTCACAGAGTAATTTCCCCCTTGTGATATCATCTGCCGGGTTTTCCTTTGTTGGCACATACCTCCAGTTCTCAGACTCGGTGAGTTCCTGGATTTCTGCCACTCTGGTGCCTACGAACACCTTAAAACGACAGGAGGGTGATAACAGCCAAGTAAGTACAGTTGTGGAATCAGACCACAGAGTAACACTGTGGATGGATAAGGTTAGCTCGGTTTTCAGCACTTTGGCTAGTTGCGCACCGGTCAGTGCTGCGCATAACTCCAGCCGTGGGATGGATTGCTGTTTTTTCGGGGCTACCCGAGATCTAGCCGCTACAAATGATACTTCCACTCTACCCTCAGAGTTTTCAGTTCGTAAGTAGGCCACGGAACCATAAGCTCGCTCGGAAGCATCGCAGAAGATGTGAATCTGCCTTATGCTGGTAGGGTGATCCTGTTCTCTACTGCAGTAACACCTCGGCAAACCAATGTCCTGTAAACCATCCAGTTCACTCTCTCAAGCTTTCCATAAGTGTAACAGATCCTCAGGCAGCCGTGGATCATCCCACTCTCTTTGCTTGTCCCATAATCTCTGTACGATCACTTTAGCTCGTGTTGTGAATGGCACAATATAACCAATAGGGTCATACTGTCTAGCAAGGATCTGATAGATGCTCCGCATGGTGGGAAGTGGGTGGTCAGTCCGACACTGCTTATAGGAGAGGGTGTCTGATGAGCAATTCCAGTGTAAGCCAAGAGTTGACTCCTGTGCATCTTGCTGACCTTCACTGAGCCACTGTATGCTGCTCTGAGATCGAACATCAGTGGGAAGATGGCTGATGACTGATGGATCATTGCTCGCCCATTGTCTTAGATCAAATCCTGCTGAACTTAGTAGGCTGCAGAGTCTATCGATGTGACCTTTCGCTGTCTCACTGGAGGTAAAGCTCTGCAGGCAGTTGTCAACGTAGAAAGACTTTTCTACTGAGCACCGTGTCTCCTCAGACTCACTGTGATCTTGGATGTGTTTCTGTAAAGCAAAGGTGGCACAACAAGGACTGCATGTTGTTCCAAATGGAAGTACTTGCCATTCATAAACGTCTGGTGGCTTATCTTTCTGAAGATTTCTCCAAATGAATCTCAGTAGAGGTTTGTCTTCAGGTAAAAGGCATACCTGGTGAAACATGCCTCGAATGTCACTACTGACTGCGATGGAATGTTCTCGGAATCGCAGCAAAACTGACAGAAGTGAAGGACTGAGTGGTGGACCAGGGAGTAAGTACTCGTTCAAGTTGTGGCCTTGATATGCAAATGAACCGTTGAAGACGACCCTTTTCTTTCCATTATGCTCTACTAGATGATGTGGAATGTACCAGCTCTCTGTGGAACTATCCACCTGTTCAGGAGTGAGCTTACTAACGTAGCCAGCTTGCTGTAATCTGACAATAGGCTGCCGCTTGATCAGGATTCTTGTTCAGTCGATTCTCTATTCCCCTTAGCTGTGGCAGGACAGCTTCTTTGGGTGCATGCAGGCGTGGCATACTTTTAGCACGCAGAAGAGGGGTAGCATAGCGATGAATTCCATTAACATCCATTCTCACAGTTTTGGATTGGAGGAGTTGAATGGACTCTTGGTCTTGTCTCGATCTTGTTAATTCCTTTTCATCTCTATATGGAAGAAAGTCCATTCTCCAGAGTTTCTCCACATTTGCATACAGGTCATTACTGGGCCGTAAGCTGGTGAAAAGACATTGCTGTGGAGAAAGCCTGCTGGTTAGTTCGTGTGCAGGCCCTTGAAGTGTCCATCCCAGACGTGTTCTCACAGCAGCAGGGCCGCCAGGTGGACCCAGTCTTACTGGTTCTATCGGCGTGATGAGATGAGGGCAGTCTGAGCCAATGAGAACTACTGGTTTCACTTGGTGAAGATGCTGCAGTGGCAGACCTGCAAGATGTTTGTACTTCTTCTGGAGTAGCTTGACAGGATGGGTGTACTCTGCTAAACCCAGGCTGTTGGCTGTGAAGGCACTCCGTATCCTGAAAGTTTTGCGAGGGTTAGTCGCTGAAGACACTGTGAAGGTTACTGCTGCCCCGTGAATGGTCTGTGTATCTTGCCGGACTGTTCGAAGAACCAAGTCCTCTGGCTGTCCCTTTAGATTCAACTCTTTAACTGCTTCTTGTAGGATAATTGTTCTCTCGGACCCATCATCTAAAATGGCATATGCCACCATGGATTGGTTGCCATTTTGTAGTAAAACTTTGGTCACTTTCAGCAGAGTTTTATTGTCATAGTTTGGACGATCCACATACAAGACTGCACTGGCTGGTACTGATCCTTCAGCGGCTCCACTTTGTTCATTTACATCGTGTAAGACCAGTAAGTGTTTCCTGTTACAAGCTGAACAGAGGGCTTTCAGAGTACAATTGGCAGCATGATGTCCACGCCCACAGCGCCAGCACCTGTTTTGGCCTTTAATCCAAGTCACCTTCTGGTCCTTGTTAAGCAGCTTGAAGTTCTCACATGCATTTAGGAAATGTCTGTTGTTGTCGCAGTATGGACAGTAGGCATTTACCACTTCTCTCTTAACACCAGGTGGTTTAGATGAATGAACTGGAGATACTGGTCTGGCCTTTGATTTCTCTGTACCAAGGAGGATGGTAGTGGGTTTTCGTGATTGCCTGGAATCTTTCCTAAACTCCCTTCTCTGCCCTAATGAAACTTTAGATTGACTTGTATAGTCAGTGTGTTCACCCTGAACCTGAAGCTCGTACTCAAGCCAGTCTGAAAAGTCCAATAATGTGGGGATAGTGACTTGGAGAGGATGTATGTATTTCTTAAAACTGGACTTGAGGTCATGTGGCAATTTGCTTGTCAGTCTGGACACATGTGACCCACACACCAGCTCAACGTTGCCTTTCTGGCCCAGCTGTTCCAACATACTAACCAGGGAGCGCACTTGTAATCCGAACATACGAAAAGCTTTGACATCTCCACTGTGAATATTCTGTCCATCCATCAGTTCTGCAATACGCTGTAAAGCTAACTGATGTGGCTGTCCATACATGTTATTGAGGGCTCTCATAGTGTTCGTAAAAGGAAAGCTTGAGTTACTGTATGAGTCTGCCACAAGTAGTGCTTCTTCCAACTTGAGATGGTCTGTAAGGATCTGATATTTAAATCGCTCGGTTGCGTCCTCAGGCAGAATGTTCTCTAATGCGATTCTCAGTCTAGAGAACTCCCTCGGATCAGGGGATGCTAGGAAGGGAATGGTTGGAGCAGGGCCTCTGTACATTTTCTCTTGTGTTGATGGAGGCTGATAGTGAACTTGGCTGTGGTCTGGACGCGGAGGTGACATCCTCTTATACGCTGTGGTCTCGAACTCTGACTGATGGGGTGGAAGTTGATGGGAGGGATGAGAGTGTCTTAATTGAGGAGGGTCACTGTGATGCACTTGTGGTACTACTCTCTTATGCATTGAAAGGGAAATGTCCTGGTCTCTGACATCATCAGTTAATCCAGCATACTCCTCCGTTGGAGCTGGACGCACTTCTCTGATGGCAGTAGGTGGTGTTGGTGAGTTTCTCCTGGGTGCTGGAATAGGACGGAACCATGGTGGGGTCTCGGGGCTCACCACTGGAGCTAGGGAATCAGGAGATAGCACTGATGAAGTCACTGGCCTGCAGGGGGCTCTCAGTTCAGTCTTCAAACTCTGAAGTTCCTGATGCAACATGGCATTCTGTAGTCGCATCTCCTGCAATGCTGAAACAATCTCTGGAAGCTGGCTGTTCTGTATTCTCAAGTCAGCATTCTCTCGTTTCATCACCTGTAGCATAGCTTTAAGCTCTGATGTCTCTTCTCCAGATTCTTCACGTTGCCATCCATCTCTCAGTATCCAATCTTGACTGACAGGAGAAGCTGATCTGGAGTGTCCATCCATATCTGGTGAAGGGACTCTGCTTTGGCTGAAGACTGTGAATGGCTGTCGATGCGTCAATGGCTCAGCAAGCTCATAATCTGCTAAATGAGTTGGTGGGTTGATCCGTCTTCGTGGGCGCACAACAGGCACCTCTCTCTCAGGTTGAGACATCTCTGTAGCAATTCCCCTATCCGGCTCGAAGGACCATAAAAAATCTTCTGCTTCTGAACTTTGCTTTCTGGTTCGGGTTGGATGAAGGCTACAGTTTGTCCGGTCAGAACAATGATGTCTCACTTAGGGAATAATCCAAATTGGGTATTTATTAAAGATGCATAGATGTGTGGTTCTGTAAATACAAATACAAATATAATTAAACAAATATATATATAGGCACAAACAATATTACAAACGTTATAAGTATACAAATGATTGAGTAACTGGGTGTGTGTATGTTCCATTCAGTGTATGCAACTACGTGTGCGCCAATATGCACTAGTTCTACGCATGCGCATTCTTACTGTGGCGCGTATGGTCTAATTGAGAGGTAAACAGCTTGAGCACATGCGCAATATCTGTAGTGCAACCGTGTATTCGTGACTATACCAACAATATACAGAATACCAACAGTGAATAACAGATAGAAACATAATGTGGTAGTGTCCAACTAACAACATATGATCTGTAAACAACCTTAATTGAACATATGGTCACAGGCTGATTAGCACTTATTGTGTACATTCAAGAGTGATGTGATTACTTACAGTGTAAGGCACGCACACGCACAATCGATAAAACCTCAACGATTGGAACTAATACCCTGTACTTCACTCAAACTATGTACAATCTTCAGCCGTTCTCTTCTCCCTTTATCATCTGTTATCTCACTTCTCCGTCACTTCACAAACTGGCGCTGGAAAGTCTGGAATAGTCCATTTCTCACTGAATGACAGGGATGGCTGGAATAGTCCATGTGAGAAGGGGGAGCACTTTTTACAAATGGTGTCCATAACATTTAAAACTGAAGTATAACAATTCAACAAATCATCAACCTGACCTGATGAGGCATTTTCAAACCTGATTGCCTCCATAAACGGTGTCCTGGTGTTATCGTTAATGTATCTCTTTTTTACAACAGTAGGCCCAACAGCAACTTTTGGAATTATGGACAGATGAAAAAAGACACATGAATGATCAGATAGAGCAACATCAATCACAGTGACATCTGAAATATGAATACCTTTAGTAATGACCAGGTCCAGAGTGTGACCTCTGTTATGGGTCGGCTCATTAACATGCTGACAAAGACCAAAAGGATCAAGAATAGTAGAAAGTTCTTTGGCATTTCTGTCACAAAAATTATCCACATGCACATTAAAATCACCAGATATGACTATTTGTTCAAATTCTGTGCAGATAAACGAAAGCATTTCATCTATGTCCTCTCTGTGGGGCTCAGCGAGTACCTGCCAGTCTGTCAGCTCAAAACAGTTCTGTAGTGTCTCATCAGTCCATCTTCTCCTTGTACTCGGGGCTGAGGTTTCACTAGAGGCACGTAGGAGGTGGTGAGGTGCACCAGGTTGTGATCAGACCTGCCCAGAGGGGGAAGGGGGGCTGAGCTGAATGCATCCCGAACATTTGCATAAAGCAGGTCTATTGTTCTTGTTTGAAAGTGGAGAGAGTCTTGTCCAAACTCACGTGATTAAAGTCTCCAGAGATGGCAATGAAAGCGTTGGGATGAGCGGTCTGGATCTGGGCTGTTGTAGAGTGAATAGTGCTGCAGGCGCTGTGGGGGTTGGCAGATGGGGGCACATAAACAGCCATAAAGATAATGTGTGAAAACAACCATTGGCAAATAATATGGACATAAGCCGTGTGTGTGGAAGCCCGTGATGGAGGCGTTGTCAGCGGTCCTGGTGCATCCATGTCTCCGTAAAGCACATTAAACTACACTCGCGGTAGTTCCCTCTGACTTTGGACAAGTGCCTTGAGTTCTTCCATTTTGTTGACAAAGGAGCGTACGTTTCATGAGGATGGAGCGGAGACACGGCTTAAACCTTAGTCTCTGTTGTTTCTTCACCATCCTCCTTCTTCGTAGCTTTTTATTTCCCTGCATCCGCTGTGTGTTCTACGTCTGCAGTCCTCAAAGATGTCGGAGAGGTTCGTTAGAGTTGCTGTGGTCGCCTTAGCCACATTGGCCACTTTGGCCGCGAGAGCTGGCTTCAGTGCTATCAGCTGATCCTTTGTGTAAACAATGCGATCAGCTGGGGTTCCATCGTAACTTAACAGTTCCGAATGGAAGAAGCAGGAAATCCTGAAAAACCTCCTGTTCGTGTCCTCAACTGGTTTGCAAGACATAGTCCAAATTTGGTGATAAGTAATTAGTAAAACTGAAATGAAGACAGTTGAAAATAAATAATAACCAAGGGTTTATTAAAATGGTATTTCATAATCAAGGTACTATACCTGACACTAAAATAGATGCTGACGAGTCTCATCTTTACAATAAAGATTTAAACTGTAAATTTGTAATCTGGTGATGAAAACATATCTATTTGTTGAAACTGTTAAAACAATCTTGGAGGATTGTAGAGGTGTTTGTTTGACAAATTTAAAGTTAAGTCGAAATAAATAAAAAGGTAAATTGTTAAAGTTTAAAAGCATATGCCCAGTTGCTCTCTGTGTTTTAATCAATGTTTGGAGTTATTGTGTGATTTATTGATTGGAATGTTTTGGATTATTAATTATTGTGAGAACTAGGAGGACAAACACAACAGTCTGTCCTTTTGAACAGAATTAAATCATTTTCTTTTGCCAAACCCTTAGAGGTGTTCAAGGTGAACACTGCATCAATCTTTGGAACGTAAAGATCCTTCATTCATTCATTTTCTACCGCTTTGTCCCGTTAGGGGTCACAGGTGACTGGAGCCTATCCCAGCAGCTTTAGGCCTGAGGCGGGGTTCACCCTGGACAATGGCCAGTTAGTCGCAGGGCTGACATTTAGAGACAGACCATGACAGACAACCATTCACTCTCACATTCATTCACTAGGGACACTTTAGAGTTGCCAACTAACCTGTTCATGCATGTGTTTGGACGGTGGGAGGAACCCGGAGTACCTGGAGAGAACCCACAGTAACACGAGGAGGACATGCAGACTCCTCACAGAAAGACCAGAGTCGGCCGGGTTTTGAACTCACAACCTTCTTGCTGTGAGGCAGGAGTGCTAACCACGTGAACCCGTGGCAGAGGAACGTAAAGATGAACGGTTGAAATGTTACATTTAGCATTTTATTTTTTTAAATGAACAGTAATGACTATTATTGATTGCAATTTTGGTGAATTTGAATAAACAAGTTAATTTAATTTTACACTTGATGTTTAAGTTTCTGTTTAACAATAAGTAAGGTGCATTTTTTATTTTGGACAAGAATCTGAATGACAAAATAGTGGAAACATGACCTTAGCAACTGATAATCTGTTTGAATATGTTACGGTTGAGATTAATATGGGAAAAATGCAAAAACAAAATGGTTTATTGTATTTATTGAGCAGTTGGTGCTAAAACAGAGTTCTTTATAGACAGTAAGGAACAAATGTTACTGAACAAAACCCTAAAGATATTTTCATATGTGGGGATTTTTAAAGTAAATAACTTACACAGAGCTTTGTTAATATTATGTTTAGTCTTTCCTGATAAACGACAATCACAAGGATGATGGTGTTTTGGGGGAAAACAATGAGGCCAGAGCATGAAGGACCTGGAGGCTGTGTGATGAACAGTTACTGCAGTGAGTCTGGATCATGGAGGACAAAGAAAATGTACAAAGAAATGATTAAAGATTATTATAGAAATTAAAGTAATACAACATTCCAGAGAATATTTATTTCCATAATTAGATTATTTAAAAAGAAAAGACATTGTCAATGTGAAGACTTTTCAAAAAGCTTGTGAACCAAAACCATTCAAAACTATTTATAATTTACATAAAGAATTTGTATCGACTAAGTTAAAATGTATCATATTTGTGGATGATACCACTTACAGTTACAGTTAAAGACCTACAACTAATGGTAACTGAGTACAGCAGAGCTGAACAAAATGAAGGATTTGTTCAATAAGTTCTTTTAAAAAATAACTTACAAGGATGATGCTATGTGGAGAAAATAGAAAAGATGAATACATAGAGATACTACGTGATGAACAAACAAATACAAAGATTTAATGAGCAAAAACAGTTCTTTTATGGACCACAATTTCTTTATGGGGGTGTTAGGGTTAGGGTTTAAAATTTTAAAGTGATGAGGTTTGGTGAACCTAATGCCATAACAACAGTGGTTTAATACAGTTAAAATATTAGTTGAAAATAAATAATAAACTAATTAATAGTGACATGACTTTTCTGGAGAAGCACTGTTTAATCTGATTAAATTGTACCTTTCAGATTAAAGTAGATATTCATTCTGTGGAAACAGATTATGCATCTGCTGGTCCATTTTTATGTTTGGATCATTTTATGGTTTGATATGATAAGGACCTTTGAGGTACATTTCTAACTTGATCATGTTTCATGTGATGATGATTTTATTTGTTTGTTCTTTATTTGGATGAAAGCCAACTACAACAAGTACCAGTTCAACAGAAGCTTTGACAATTAATATAACCACCACCAGTAAGAGCTAACATTAAGATTCTTTAAACTAATATTAAATCATCTTGGTTTACACTTATGAAGGGAAGCACGCCTGTGAGCAGGGCTAGTGATGGGGGTCACATGACTTCCTGTGACATCACTCTGAAGTTGACAAACGGAGAGGAACATTTGCAGCACAGGACGGACATCTAGAGGTTTTGCGAAGGTAAGACCATTAGACCAGCGTTTCCTTCTGACTGGACACATGTGTAACTCATTTAATTGATCCTCCTGTTATATGTGTTCACATCCAATGTGACGGAGAACACCGTGAGCAGAAACTCACACCTTAGGAGCAAGAGAGCAGCTCCCTCAGGTTCATTTGAGAGCCACATATACATCAACGACATCGGTGTCCCTCGAGGTGTCCCTAATGAATATAAGGCAAAAATTTAGATCGCAGAATTTATTCTTGTTTGAGACAAATTACACAAATGTGGATTGGATTAGCTATATTTATTACAACCAACCAGGCCTTTTAAAAATTAACTTCACACTCAGCAGATGAATGAGTGTTCTGTTGTAGAGGACTTAATCTAGACCTGGTTTGACAAAATGTTTGGAGAATTGATTGGGATTTTAAAATCTGTATTGATATACATGTACTTGTTGCACTTCCATGTCTGATAACTTTTGCTTGTGTTGTATTCCATGTACTCGGAGGTTGTTGGTGAGATCGATGGATGGTCTGGGGGACATCATCGTTTGCATGAACACCAATGGGACAACTCCATATGGGTCACTGAATTTATTATGATTAAGAGAATTGTCTTACAACCACATAAAAGTATGAATTCATGTCTTTAGCTGTGTCTCCTGTTAGCTCCAGGCTAATCCAAACAAGACAAAGACATGACTTTGCACCACATCTAATCACTGTCAGGGACACTCTGTCCTGTACACTTAGAGACATGTACATGTAAACTTATTCACATCTATGACTGACACGTCAGCTCATTACACGTCCATCCACGAGCCTGGAGCTGAGAGGGACATAATGTACATCTA
The DNA here is from genome assembly GCA_024416835.2 of Perccottus glenii. Classification (NCBI taxonomy): domain Eukaryota; kingdom Metazoa; phylum Chordata; class Actinopteri; order Gobiiformes; family Odontobutidae; genus Perccottus; species Perccottus glenii. The sequence goes on from CM044557.2 coordinate 6,117,209, forward strand.
TAAAAGCTTCATGTGTCTTAAACAGGTTAAACTAATCACCTTGTCCCATTGTTGCATGTGTCTGATTTGTTTCATTCATTTAACCGGTCTTCTGTTCCTAAATTGACCATGTACGGTCTCTGTTGTCTCGTTTGTGATCCGAACCTAATAATTATTTGAACAGCACTCACTGGCACGGCTCCACAGTGTATCACAGATCATTTACTTTGGTCTCCGCTCTCTCAGGTCCTCCCAGCAGCAACTCTGGCCCCTCATCTCGTCTTAAATCAAAGGTCCTGCCGTTTCTGTCAATGCCCCCCAAACTTTAGGTAAAATAGTAAAAAAGCAACAGTTAAATGGAAATATCTTTATTGGTCATAAATTTCTAATACAAACAGAAAGTACAGGCCATCACATTAAAAAACAACTATGAATCCAATTGTTCAAAAAAAGACCAGATGTACTACATATAACTGTTTTAAACACATTTCTACCACTGTCTGCCTAAAAATCACTAAGCAAGGTTAAACCCCAGACTGAACCTGCCCAAGACTGAACCAGGCCAAGACCAGAGCTACACAAAGCTACTATTGTGTTTTCCAGTTAAATTTCAGGGCATTGAAACAAAAATAGTATTTTCATTTCTTTGCAAAAAGAGCATATCAGAGAATTGTTTTTGAAACTATGTGGCTCTAAATATATGGCAAGATTATGGTTTGATCCAAATAGAGTTCTTAAGTCCTGGTTTGGTCCTGACTTAATACTGGTTAGAAATGAACTAGTCCTGGGTATAAGTTCTGAATTGTCTACACCTGCTTTATTGCAGAATAAAACCTAGTCACATTAACAAAGTGAAATACAAATGAAAACATTAACATGTTGTCTCTAATAGCTAGCTCTGTATCCACCTCGTCCCCTATAGCCTCCCCCTCCTCTGTACCCTCCTCCTCCTCCATATCCCCCCCCTCCTCCGTATCCTCCTCTGTAGCCACCTCCCTGGCCATACCCCCCACTGTATCCTGCTCTGCCCCTGTACCCCCCTCCCCCCCTGTAGCCTCTGTAACCTCCTCTGCCTTCTCCGTCCAATCGGGACATTTTGGGTGGAGGGGGGCCGTCTCCCATCCTGAAAAACACACATCAGTTTATTTTATGGTTTCCATTAATGGCTTACGTACAGAACTAAACTTTTGTTTAGTAACTTTTTGGAGCCTATTTAAAGAGGAATTGTATGAATGTTATGGAGATACAGGTCAAGTCAGTAAAGTACAGTTTGGAGTGGCAGCTCTGTTTCCAACACTTCGTGTGGACGGTTGTGTCATGTGACTTCTGTGATGCATAATATAATCACGGCAGATCGGAAAGACCACGTTCACAAAGACAAACTTGTACCACATAAATGTACTACATAAATGTACTACATAAATGTTAACCCATAGGCCATCCTGGAGCCATTTTATGGCTTGTCGAGTTGATTTTTTGCCCTTATTTAGACATTTCTAATGCTAGGGTGGTAATATTTTACCAAGGTGTGCCTTAATAAAATTTGTCTTTTTAGTGTCAAACTGCAAAAGCATAACATTATCCCTGTCTACACAAAATACTCGCGTTCTTCCTCTTAAGGCCATTTCAGGTCACATTATCGTCCATTATAAGCAGTAAAATACACCCTGCTAGCACTGCAATACAAAAAGTGCACAGCTTTTGATTTCTCTTTAAAACCTTAGCAAGAGGCTAAATAATAAACACATTAAAAAACATAATCATATATACAAGTTTCTATGTTTACAGTGAAGCATTGTGGGAAGAACAGTTGTGTTCACAAGCACAAAGATTATTTAGGTAGTTTCTGTTGTCATTAGGATTTAAAAAGAGTAAACACAATTGTTGTGACAATAAATGGCTTCTCACTAACTGTGTCAAAGAAAGTTTTCATTCATATTCTCTGAAAAATGGACAAAGAAATAAAAAGAAATTAAATTTTGCCTGAGTATAACTGTATTTGTAATGACCATCTTATCCAACAGTGACTGCAGCCCAGTAAAAGAAATCAGTTCAGTTTTGTGGGAGTTAGAGTGTGTACGCTGGTGGATCAAAAACACACTGAAATCTTTATGAAAACCCCAGACTGTGACACAAAAATTATAATAGGTAAGCATCCTGGTCTAATGCCTGTAAAATTATAATCTTTAGTGTTTAGAGTTTTTTTTATCTGTTCCACATATTTCTTGTATGGTTACACTGCACAGATATGCACACATACTAAATACTAAAGAAAACACATGTTCATTATGACAGCTGATTTTAGAGGTTGAAATGTTTTGGATGTTCATATTTGTATGCAGGAACTTGGAAGTATGGCAGTTCTTTTAGGGCTTTAAGAGGAACAGTGTGAGTTTTTTGTACAGTTGCCTTTGTATGAGTTGTGCTCTGTATGAGGGTCATATAATATCTAGAGGCGTTGTAATTATCGACATTAATCGTATTTTAATTGCATATAAATATTAGGGCTGTACTAGAATAATCGAATATTCGAATATTCGTTCGGTGGGGTGGCATTCGATTTTCAGTTTTGAGATTCGAATATTCTTTGTAACTGCCGCATTTTCATTTCTGTTCATTTTCTGTGTAAACTGTTATTTGGTGTGTTTTGTGAAGTGTCACCAGAGGGCGCTGGAGCGCAGAGTTAGGCTCTTGTATACGCAGTGGTAGATTGATTAGAGCAGAAGTAGCGATCTCCACAGAAAACAAGAAAGGATACATGAATTAAGAGAATAATTACGCTAAAAGTTAACGTTTAAATTTATAAGGTAAAGGACAGAAAATCTCCAAAGCTAATCCCTCTCATGGTACTCAGCCAACGAGGTTTGTTTTGTCTGTTTTATTTTCTAGAAGTTAATGTATCAATTGTACTTATTTTCGTTAAGCTAACTGTTGTTTTATCTGTGTGTTTCATCAGTTTTCACGGTGTTTTTATGGCGCTATTGAAAGACGGATGCTAATAAATTCATCAGTAGAGTAACCACTTGTGTCTAAAGTACTTGGGGGAATTACATTCTTTTTTTTTTTTTTCAACACGTGACTTTCGTCGCGGACTGATTCTCACTCATGCTTGAACCGCCCGTTGGCGAACGTAGTGATTTATTTCATCTCATACTGAATAGGTACAAAATGCCCAAGACCTCAGCTGTTTGGGAGCACTTTAAATTAAGTGAGGATGACAAGACAAAGGCAGTGTGTCAAATATGCGATTTGAAACTGGCCAACCACAACAGCACCACAAGTTTGAAAAATCACCTGAGTTCTGTACGCGGCAAAAAACACATTTCGATGCGAAGAGTGAAAGCGTGAAGTCGTGAAAGATGATACAAATGCAAACCGACACTATTATTATATATTTAGCCCCACCCACCGAAGCTTCGAATATTCGATATTGATTGCCACCTAAGCTTCGAAGCTCAAAAAATGGCATTCGAAACAGCCCTAATAAATATTTGACCTGAGAACATTGAGAAGTAATTTTTCACATGGATTTTTAGTATACCATTCAATAATGACTGAATACATAAGCTTAATCAACAAAATATTGTTTATTTCAGTGCAGCAGACCAGTGCAATGTGTTCCATTAAGTGCAGCAGTGTAGTTACCCTGGTCCTTGTAACTTTACTCGGAGTCGGGCTAACGTCCACGCTAACTCCTATGTGTTTTGTGTTGAGGTGATATTTGAGGCTCGATGTGCTGCGGTGATACGTACATTCCTTGTTGCATAGCTCGCACACAACCATGCTCTTGTCGACGCTTCCATCCGTTCGTTTTTTTAAAACGAAATTTCCCATCCACGGGGCCAAGCAAAGCGGTCTCGTCAGCTTCTTTGTTCATGTTGACTGTGGTCGGAAGTCAAGAACGCTAGTGCTCCAATATAATCGGTCCGTCGAAACTCATTCATTGAAAAACGTTCCGCGGTCAAAAATAAGTGTGGTTAAAATTATGTTATTTATTTTTTGTGTTTAACGCGTTAATCCTAATTAACGACGTTAAAGTCCCGGCCCTAATAATATCACTTCTACCTGCTGTGTCTATGCTTTCATGCTTAATGACACATGTTACTTTACTTCGGGCGTCCTCACACCAGGATTGCCCACACATTAAATCCTCTGGGTAGGAATGGATATCCTAGTGTGAGTGCACTCTTGTTGTTGCAGGCCGAGAGAAAACGTGACTCAGTGACCTTCTGAAGCCTATTTGACATATACTAGTGGCTCAGTGTTAGAGCAGTCGTCTTATAACCGGAAGGTTAGCGGTTCGATTCCCGCTCTGCCCTGTTCATACTGTCGTTGTGTCCTTGGGCAAGACACTTAACCCACCTTGCCTCCAGTGTCCGTAGCTCTGGTGTATGAATGTGTGTGACTGTAGAGGTGTGTTTGGTGATGGTCGGAGAAGGTTGAGCGCCGTGTGTATGGTGAATGTGTGTGTGTGTGTGTGTGTGTGAATGTGTGTGTGTGTGTGTGAATGTGTGTGTGTGTGAATGTGTGTGTGTGTGTGGTGTGTGTGTGTGTGTGTGTGTGTGTGTGTGTGTGTGAATGTGTGTGTGTGAATGTGTGTGTGAATGTGTGTGTGTGTGTGTGTGTGTGTGTGTGTGTGTGTGAATGTGTGAATGTGTGTGTGTGTGTGAATGTGTGTGTGAATGTGTGTGTGTGTGAATGTGTGTGTGTATGTGTGTGAATGTGAATGTGTGTGTGTGTGTGTGTGAATGTGTGTGTGTGTGTGTGTGTGTGTGCATGCATGTGTGAATGTGTGTGTGTGTGTGTGAATGTGTGTGTGTGTGTGTGTGAATGTGTGTGTGTGTGAATGTGTGTGTGTGAATGTGTGTGTGAATGTGTGTGTGTATGTGTGTGAATGTGTGAATGTGAGTGTGTGTGTGTGTGAATGTGTGGTGTGTGTGTGTGTGTGCATGCATGTGTGAATGTGTGTGTGTGTGTGTGTGAATGTGTGTGTGTGTGATGTGAATGAATGTGTGTGTGTGTGTGTGTGAATGTGTGTGTGTGTGTGTGTGTGTGTGTGAATGTGTGTGTGTGTGAATGTGTGTGTGTGTGTGTGTGTGTGTGTGTGTGTGTGTGTGTGTGTGTGTGTGTGTGAATGTGTGTGTGTGTGTGTGTGTGAATGTGTGTGTGTGTGAATGTGTGTGTGTGTGTGTGAATGTGTGTGTGTGAATGTGTGTGTGTGTGAATGTGTGTGTGTGTGAATGTGTGTGTGTGTGTGTGTGTGTGAATGTGTGTGTGTGTGTGTGTGTGTGTGTGAATGTGTGTGAATGTGTGTGTGTGTGTGTGAATGTGTGTGTGTGAATGTGTGTGTGTGAATGTGTGTGAATGTGTGTGTGTGTGAATGTGTGTGTGTGTGTGT